>CP135576.1:296735-376594 GCA_032401905.1 Swietenia macrophylla | reverse complement strand
TGATAATAATTTAAATTTAATTAATATTTAATTAGATAATAACTATGGTTTAGAAAAAAATTAAATTTTAGTTATTTATCATTATTTTTAAATAATATGTCATTAAATATAAATTTTAATTATTTACTATTTAATTTTCAAATAATATCCAATTAAATATAAATAATTAAATTAAAAGTCAAGTCCTAAAAGAATTTATAAGATTGAGTAATTTAAATATTATTTTTGAACTAATTTTTAATTTAATTGTTTAACTAAATTGAAAAAAAGTCACAAAAAAATTAATAATAATTTAAATTTAATTAATATTTAATTAAATAATAACTATAGCATAAAAAACATTAAATTTTAGTTATTTATCATTATTTTTGAATAATATGTCATTAAATAAAAATTTTAATTATTTATTATTAGCATTTTGAAATAATACCTAATTAAATTAAAAAGTTAATGTACTAAAAAATTGACATTAATTTTTTAAGTATTATTTTTTTATTTTAATTATTTAACTAAATTTTAGATAAATATAATATAAAAGATAATATATTTAAATTATTAAATATTATAATTAATTAATAATACAAAAAAAATAAATTTATTATAACTTATTTTTTTTCATAATTAATTATAAAAAATAAATTATAAAAGATAATTGAATGCGCCTGTGCTAGTGCATGCATTTAAATACGCCAAAAGGTTGATAGCAGGTCACGTCAGTCTGATGCATATAATGCATGTGCTTGAGCGTGTGAATTAGGGCCATGTTATTCCTGGGTTCACGTGTGCAGGTGCGTGCATTACACGCATCAGAAGCTTGCGATTTTTTCCTCTCATTTTTGCATTTTTAGTCATATTTTTCACACAAAATGATCAAAATTTTTTTATTTTTTAATCTTTTTAGTAATTTACACGTCTATTTATAATATCTATATATTTTAACTATTTTTTTATAATTATCATCCTTATAAGTATTATTAACTAATTACAAATTAACACTTACAAATATTTTAAACTCATCAATAAAATAAAAATTAATAATACGAATAAAATTTATTTATTTTATTTTTGTTATTATTAAAATTTATTTATTAATCTATATACATGTGTGTTCAAAAATAAAGAAAGTAAAGAGAGGTAAAGAGAGATTGAAAGATTAATTTTGGGAGTAAAATTTTTAATATAATTTATTTATTAAGATAAAATCGTTAAAATATGTTATTTTGATAAAAAAATTTTAGAATTAATTACGAATATAAAAAAATATTAAAATAAAATTATTTTTAAAATTTTCTCTTAAACTGAGGTTCCTTTTCCTTTTCCAACACCAACAAGCGGTAGCACCACCAGTAGTCAGTAGTAGCACTAGTAGATGGTAACAACACAAGCAACAGTAGCATTGAACAGTAGGCAACACCAGTGTCATGTTCCAAAACAATTGTTAGTGACTTTTAAATAGAAATAATAATTTTTGAATAAAATTTATTTCAATAGTGAATATTTTAAACGAGCTTTCGAATTTTTTATTTTATATAAAAATATAAAATTACATAAAATTCATTAAAAATCTTACAAATAAATATAAACATCTATTATGTTTTAAATGAATAAATTCAAAATAAATAGTTCAAATGGAATATGTATTATCTCATAGTTGGTAATCTAATAATTAAAAATACAAGTAAACTAATTTTAGACTACATGCCTAATGTCAAGTTGCTGAAAAACGTACGTTAAGAGTTTTCATTGTAGATAACATACAATGTTGTCTCCTTTAATCATTGTAGATAACATACAATGATTCCATATTTATTTTCAAATTCATATAATTATTAAATAAATTGGGCAATATGTAGTCATAAATTCAATGAATCCACCATGCAAACAATTTATCAAATAAAAACATATAATCATTTTAAATCAAGCACAAGATAAACACATTAAAACTATAAAATAGGCCTATGACAAATATTTAAAATTACTTCATATTGATAATATAATAATCTGTTTATTAATTTTTTTATAAGAAAGTACAATCAAGATAAGTAATCAAATTTTTATTGTAATAGCCTTGATTTGTGTGTTGCTTAGGTTTAGAATGATATTGAGTCAATCAAAGATTGTAGTTATATTTTTGTCATCAAATCGGGTCCTCGTAAAAAATTAACAAGAATATAAAATAACTTTCTTATATGAAGGGCGTGATAAAAACACCAATAGCAACATCAACAGCATCAATAGCACTACCACTAGTAGTAACAATACTAGAAGCAATAGTAACAACAAGAAGAAGTAAAATTACCAATTTATAGATAATTTAATTGACTCAACAACAAAAATAAAAATTGTAAATGATTCAACAAGCAAATAATTAATGTTATCACTCACTTTTTAAACTTCAAAATAATTTTCATTAATATCTTATTCATTCATCACCATATTCACTTTGTTAAAAAAAAAGCACTAGTTAGGATAAGATTGGAGTAAATGTTTAAATCTATAATTATCTAATTAGCCTTATTAGAATCATATCTTTTTCCATCTTCCATCAATGCTTTAATATTTATTGGTGTTGGTACATTCCATAATGAATCTTAAGTACATATCAATGATTGTATTATTTTTAAAGCTGTGCAACTATTACACTCCTAATTGTAAGCATGCTAGTTGAGGCGTAAACAATGAATACGAATTTAGTTTCATGTGCATAGAATGATGAGGGATTTGGCCATTCCTAACACAAAACTAGTCAAAAGGCTAAAGCTGTTCTCGTGATAATATTAAAGTTAGTTGAGACTAGTAGCATTTGTGTAATGTTAACCCTCAAATATGTACCTGTTCGAAGGGTGTCACATAGTTTGGAGAAAGAGTTTGTGACAATTAGTATTAGAGTAACAGCGAGACTTTCCTTACAGTCTCGTTGATACTTGGAAGAAATATACACCAGAGCTTATTACAAAAATTACCAATATGTTCTTGCAATTTGAAAAAAAACTTTGTAATTGAACCTATTACTTTTTCAGAAATCTAAGATATTAAGATTTTTTTTTAATTATCTTCATAAATTTCTACAAAGTACTTTTCAAATTTAAATCGAGGCTCCTCGTCTTGTTCATCTCTTAAAAATATTATTTATTCAGCTTGAATTTAAAGGCTTGTGCCATTGGTCCCTTTCACATTCTTAAACTTAAAAGGCATAGGTCTAGTGCCTATCCATTTGATTTTCCTTTAAATTTAACTATTCATCCAACATTTAATATGCAGATTCATTTTCTTATTTAGACACTTTCAAGTATTGAGAAGTTTCATATGATATTTTTGTAAGATTAAATCTCTTTTAGGGCAATGTTTTTATTATTATATACATATATGCGTGTGCATTATTTTTTTCATGTAACATCTTTAAGGACGCTTAAAAAAAGGAATAGTGCTGTGAGTTTATTTTCTTAGTTCTTTGGTTTTTTAAGTTGTTTTTATAGTTTTTTTATGCTTTGAAAAGAAAGATAACTTGATGAAAATTATGTATCTGTAATTTTTAATTTTGTAACTTAAAAATTTATTCTTTTAAGTGTTACGAAGACATTATTATAATATTTTCGAGAAAAAACTCAAGGATTATTGAGGTAGTTAAAAACATCTAGTAAGGGGATTTTGCTAGGTTCATCTAGCAAAGGGATCTTATGCTAGGTTAAGACAACTCAATGAAAATTGATGACACATTAAAGTGAGAGGATTTCACTAAATAAGGCTATTTAAGAAACATTTAACACAACAACAACAATGATAACAGAAAATTTTAATTTTGTATAAATTAATTAGTATTTATAATAATTGATTTTTTTAGTATTGATTTTTTTGAATGTAACTCTGTATGTATAGAATTAAAAAATTCGAACATGTTAAAATTTGTTTGTCTTTTTTATTTCTAAGTATTATGCTTATTAAATTAATTAATTAATTAATTAAAATTAAGAAATCTGAGTTAAAACAAATCTTTGCTTTGATAGCTTTCCCACTATGCAAACGAACAGTAAGTACAAATTTATTTATAACAAAAGTGAATAAAAAAGTACTTTATGGGAACAGGTGGGCTTTGCATGGCATCGACGTCAATTACAAACTTGATTTCATCATTAAAAAGACGAGTAAGACGGACAATTAAGACAAGACAATCATACAAGTTAAAATCGATTTTCATATTCTTTTTGTTTGTGTTGATGAAAAACTCGTAGATTAAGCATTTATATTTTAAGAATCATTTCAAGCTATGCCAGATTGGTTCAATTCTCTTTCAAAATTGACCAAAATAAAACGTGATCGTTGCAGCGAATATTTGGCTATCACCTCCCGTGTTTCCTCCTAAAATAAATTTCCTCCTTGCGTTAGTATGTTACGATTCAAGATTAAAATGGTTACGCCTAAGTTTGACGGAGACGGTGCGAATTGGAGAGAGGTGAAAAGCTTTGGATCGCATTTACATGCTAGCAGATGGTTCATGGTCTTCGCTACGCTATTAATCTTATCCGTCAATGGTTCATCTTACATGTTTGGTCTATACTCTAACGATATAAAATTAGCATTAGACTATGATCAAACCACACTCGGTTTGATAAGCTTCTTCAAGGACTTGGGTGGCAATCTTGGGATCCTGGCGGGGCTAACCTATGAGGTTGCGTCGCCCTGGATTGTTCTGTTAATTGGTTCGATCATGAACTTCTTTGGCTTTTTTATGATATGGTTAAGTGTTTCTAATCGGTTAGCCAAACCCCATGTATGGCAAATGTGTTTGTACATGTTCATTGCTGCGAATTCCCAGTCGTTTCCCAATACTGGAGCACTTGTGACCTGTGTTAAGAATTTCCCAGAAAGCAGGGGCATTGTTATAGGTCTTTTGAAGGGACTTATTGGTCTTAGTGGCGCAATAATGACACAAATCTACCATGCTTTATATAGAGATAACACAAAGGCTCTCATTTTGCTCCTTGCTTGGCTTCCGACCATAATTCCCATTCTTTTTCTAAGAACAATTCGGGTTTCGAAGGTTTTTAGGCAGGTAAACCAGCTCAAAGTTTTCTATAATTTTCTCCATATTTTGCTGGTCTTGGCTGGATTTATAATGGTGATGATTATCATTCAGAACAAGCTCAGGTTTAGAAGAGGTGAGTATATTTCAAGTGCTTCTGTTGTTATTCTTTTACTCTTTGTCCCCCTTGCCGTAGTTGTAAAAGAAGAATTCAGTATTTGGAAGAGCAAGAAACAACCCTTCAATCATCATCGTCGACTTACCATTGTAACTGGAAGTCCAACAATAGTCCCAGCACCACAAGTAAAACAAAATTTCTTTACAATTTTTCGGTTAAAAAATATATTCAAGAAAGCAGACAGAGGGGAGGACTGTGGCATATTTCAAGCAATTATCAGCATTGATATGCTAATTCTGTTCACAGCAACAACTTGTGGCGTTGGTGGGGCGTTGGCAGCTATAGACAACTTGGGTCAGATTGGCAAGTCATTAGGGTATTCGACTCATAGTATCGCTGGTTTCGTATCACTTGTTAGCATATGGAATTTCCTGGGACGAATTCTCGCCGGTTTCGGCTCTGAAATCTTCTTAGATAAGTACAAGTTCCCTCGTCCCTTGTTGCTAACTCTTGTCATTCTTTTCTCCTGTGTTGGTCATCTTTTCATTGCCTTTGGTGTCCCAAATTCTCTCTACTTTTCTTCAATAATTATCGGATTTTGCCTTGGGGCACAATTGTCATTACTTGTCGCCATCATATCAGAAATATTTGGTCTTAAACACTATTCTACACTGTACAATGTAGGGTCAGTTTCAAGCCCTGTTGGTTCATATATTTTCAATGTCAGAGTGGCGGGTCGTTTGTATGATAGAGAAGCTATGAAACAACTGAAGGATTCGGGGCTGAATGATGGGGTTAGAGAAGCAGGAAAAGCCTTGACTTGCGTTGGCGTACAGTGTTACAAATTCGCTTTTATTATAATCTCGGCAGCAACAGTTTTTGGTTCCCTTGTTTCATACGTTTTAGTGCTCAGGACCAAATACTTTTACCAAGGTGATATTTACAAGAAGTTTAGGGATCAAGCTATTACTATAGAGAATGAAATGATAGGCATAGCAGATTCTGGCGGCGTCGTTGCTACAGATGCCTCTTCTACCTTTGAGGCCACCCCATCATCCGTGCCAGCCAGCGTGAACTAATTCATAGTGTAGATAAATGATAAATCACTTGGAGATGATAAAATTGAAAATATTAGTTAATAAGTATAGTGTTTTGTTAATTTAAATAAACCTGTTTGCGCTTGTTTTTATGTTACAATGTGATTATATAGAAATTTGTGTTTTACTTTGGTTGATGAGGTTGGGAATAATATTTTCCGTCCAAAATCATCTAGAAAAAAATATACCAAACAACTAACAAACCAAAATAGATAAAAAAAAAAAATTTTAGTCATACAATACAACTATTTACATGAAAAATTCTTATATCGAAAAAAATTCATGGATATTAGGTACGATGAAAAAAAATTTACTATGTAAAAAATTATTACAACTATATTTTTAATAATTTTTCCTCACACTTTACACCTAATTACATTCAAATTTCAATAGATCTCACTATTTTTCTCATTAAAATTTATCCATTGTAGAGATTCATATTTAATCTTAATAAATCACTTTCTTTTATTAGAATTTGTTTACTTTACAGATTCATATTTAATTTCAATAGACCTTTTCTCTTATTAGAATTTGTCTATTTTAGAGATTCCTATTAAATTTCAATAGACCTTCTTTTCTTTAGAAATTATCTATTACTGGAAATTATGCTATATTGTGAAAGGTATAATCTTATTTTACAAATAATCCAACATTCTTGTATATACACATTTCGTCAAAGAATAGTAATTTTTTTCTTGTAAAAGTCAAATTTTATTTTAAATAAGTAATTTTTATAAGGATACTACTCAATCTTCTCTTTAGACAAGAAAACTACTAATAAGAAATATATTAGGAAATTGTCCAAGTATTTAGAATATAATTACTTGTTAAAAAATGAGCATATATCTTAATGATCCCCATTTTGGTGAGCTTTTCAATTCGTGTGAGAAACCATGATGAAATAACTTTCATTATCATTATATCCACACAACCATATTGTCTCCACCTCCTTTGGTATATTCTATCCATAAAGTCCACCCTTATATAGGGCTTGTAAGAAACACTCTTATGTGGCATTAAATCCTTAGAGATAGAATGTTAGAGTTACAGTATTGGAAGCCAAGTAATGAGTAAAAATAAACATTGTTTTTTTTTTTTTTTTGTGTTTTTAATTTCTATTTTGCTTTATCAATGTCTATAAGCATTCTAAAATGTGAACATTATTATTATTATTATTATTTTAATAAACTTTTCAACAAGCCATTGAGCTTTTAATTTAAGTTTGAATTAAGTTTTTATATTAAAACTTATTTTTTGCGAGATTTAATTTTGTTTATCTCAATATTGCTATATGTTGCACTATAATTGGGTCTCATATGAGAATCATCGATATGATTCTTAACACTGAGAATTACTATACTAAGAATATCCCCAACAATGCCATGATCCTAATCCTAAACACAGACAATTACCATACTTCACCATATTCAAAATACATACCATTTAGAATTATACTATAAGATTTTCTTCCACAAGTGTTAAATACCATACTAAAAATTATTCACTTTTATGTTTGGCATCTTTAAAAGTCCTCAGTCACTTATGTAAATTTCACCACACACCTTGTAGAATTGATAAACTATGCCTTATTTGCAAAAATGTGGATAGTTAGTAATAACATTGACACATCCTCTTCGATGGCAATATAATGGCAAGCTAAAAGATGTCCTTTTCATCTATTTTAAATAAATCAATCTCTTTATGAAGAAGAGAAATCCATTACTAATAATATTAATAGCTTTTATATTACAAGCTTAGAGTTATTTGTTAAACCAACTCCATCTAATTCTCTTTAAAAAGTCTTGATTGTCAACACCTTTTGACAATCCTTTTTAAGGTGTCTTGATTGCTCACACCTTGGGTCGAATTTGGCTTCAATTTCTTGTCCATCTTGATTGGATCAATGTACTCATGACTTATATTTACTAGAAGTCAGAATTAATTCTTCCATCAAATTTTTTCACATTGAACTTCACTTCATTAAGTTTAAACATTTGCTTGCTAACATATCTTTTTTACCTTAGAACCTAGGGCTTTGATACATTTTATTGGAAATTATAGGTTGATGAGAATTAATAATAACAAGTTCACAATGATTCTTTACAAATGCTAATTAGACCAATTACAAGGGCAATAGTGAATTATATCTTGTTCAAAATATGTATTTATAACATTTTAATTGAGTTTTTATATTATTTTTTATTTTTTTCTTAGTGTGTTTAGGAATGAGACATAAGTATATATTTTAATTAATTAATAATATTCTTATTTATTTTTAAAACTTGTATTCCTAATCATTTTTGGGTTCAATTGTAAACTTTATATAAAGGGGTTTAAATAATATTGTAAATGAAAATTGAATTTTATTCAATTAAAATCATGAAAATCACTCTTCTTTTTAATTTTTTAACGAACTAAGCAAATTTATCAAGAGATTTCTCTTATAGTATTTAAATTTGTTAGGAAGTTAGGTCGTTGGCTTATTTCATGACTAAAACAAGTTATTATGTTTGATCTAATGTGATGAAAATCTATCTTGAAAATGCAAAGATAAAGAGACAGAGGCTTGATACCATTCTTTGGCCAACTTGGGTTTGAGTCAATTTTTTGGAAGAAATATGAAATTCATGCCAACTTTAAGCTCACGTTTAGCTAGAGCTAAGACTTCTCAGTAACTTGGTACTAACTTTGTGCCAACCTCATGCTTAAGCTAGCATTCAGTAGAGATTTGGCACCAAGATTATGCTCAAGTGGATGCCTATTTAAAGATCACGCCAAACCTATGCTCAAGCCATGCTTAAGCATGCATCAAGCATATAGAACATCTTTTGACATTTTAGGGTTATTTAGAATGGCAATTTTGATGATACCTTCTAAGTAAATAGTTTAACCTCTAAGTATATTAAGAGCATTATTAACTACTTATCTCGAGTAAAAACATAAATCCCATCATTGATGTGAGATTTAGCTTATTGATTTTTCTTGAGAGACTTTCTTAGTTTTTTTCTATATAAAATTCAATTGTAAGACCTTCAAAGTTTTGAGAGACATTAGTGGTTGAAGTTTTGCTTAAGTAGATGGATTGTTTATGATTTTCATTGGCAAGAAAGAGTTAAAGTTCTAAACAATTAATAACTAGAATGAGTCATTATGAGTTAAGTTAAGAATTTTAGTTAATTACTAGTTGTAAGTTTTCTTTGTGATAGTGAAATTTTTGGTGGCTTTTATAACAGTTCAGAAGGTTTTAGTCATTTGAAGAGTTCTTCACAAAGTTTTTTTTTGATACTAATTTATTATGTTTAGTTTATTTATTACTTTTGATTGCATGAATTGTGATTGTTTATGGTAGTTCTTAGGTAAAATCTTAAGATTTACTATTATTGAATTCATCTAAGGCATGGAAATTTCAACTTGTTTTTAATATTTTTGTTAATTTGTTGATTTTCGCTTAGTTATACCTTTAATCCCTCGCCCCTTATAGGTGTAGTTAGGTTTAATTATAAGAATTTCATTTGGTATCAAAATCTAAACTTGATAAAGTATAAACCTTAAAGTTTATCTCTTAAATTTATTAATGAGCGAGTATGGATGCCATATTAAAAACTTGAAGTCTACTTATAGACATAGGTGATAGAGTCAGTAATCCTAAGAATTTTAATTAATGGATTAAAGATGAATTAGATAAGTCAAATTAAAATAGTAAAGTTATGAATACAATTTTTATGACTATTTTTCTTGAAGGGTTTAAAAGAATATTTATGTATAAGATTGTCAAAAATACTTGGGATATTGTTAAAACCATCCACAAGGGTACGAAAACTATTGAGCAACTTTAAGTTTCAGATGTTGACCCCTGGTTTTAAGGAAATTAAGATGAGAAAAGATGAAAACTTTAATAAGTTTTATGCTGAGTTGAATGATATAATACACATGAGTTTTAACCGAGGAGAAAGAATTTTTGAAAGTCGAGTGGTTAGGAAAATCCTTATAAATTTGCTTGAGAGATTCTATCTACCATTATAGAGGAAAGTAAGATCTAAATTCAGTTAAAGATAGAAGAACTTATAAATTGCCTCTAAACTTATGAATTAAGTTTTCCTAAATCAAAAAAGTCTAAGTTCATGACTCTCAAGTCTATTAAGAAAAAGATTGAAATTGAATCGAATGACGAATCTTAGAATAATGAAGAGATGGAGTTATAAAGAATTGTTGGCAAAATAGGCAATAAAATATTAATAAAGTGTACAAGTGTATTTATGACATACATATTTATATTAGTAAATAATAATAATGCTAATTTATATGTTTAAGATATGTAAGATAAATGTTTAAAATTGACTCCCTAAAAAAATTATTGAATCCATGCTTTCCACTATGGGATAACAACAGATTTTATAATTTAATATTGTATTCTAAGATTTTTATGATAGAAAAAAATATTGATATTATAGAATTTAGTTATTTGGTTGTTAAGTGTATATTTTGTTTAAATCAAGATTTTTATGATGTGAGGTTCAAATGAGAGATATATCTCGAGAAAGTACAATGGTTTAAATTTAATTAACTTAGAGTACCAAGATTTCTATTATGTGAGGTATCCGAGGTAAGGACAAGGAAAATGAATCGAACCTCATATAAGATGTAAAAGGAAAGTGTTTTCTATTTATTAAGATTAATTAACTAAAATTTTTATTATGTGAGGTTAATTAATTTTTTGATAAGAATTTGAATTTCTATTAAAAATTATTAAAAATTCAATAAAACTTTTAAATTTTAACTTAAGGAGTGTAAGATTCAAATTTAATAGTGGGAGTTAATATGATTAGCATTTGAATAACATTCAAAGTGTTTGATTGTTATTATTCAAATATTTGAAAAAAATATATTAGACATTACCCATACTTTAATTTCTTATGGTTTCTCAAATTTTGTGATAAAACATATAAAAATGTCAAACAATGTTCTTTTAAAAATTTTGGATAACAATAATTTGATGAGGCATAATTATAAGGACTAGCTTTGAAATTGGAGAATAGTTTTTAATTTTGAAAAGATTGGTTATATCTTAAAAAGAGCCTTGTCACTCTAGATAGATGATGATACTTCACGTGATGAACTTGAAGCATTTGAAAAGTGGCATAATGATAATAGGAGAAGTTAAAGTTACATGTTAGTTTTAATGAATAGAGAATTTAGACTATACATGAAAACGTCTATAATGCCTATGATATCCTCGTTGCACTATGAAAGCTATATGGTAATAATTTTTATGTGGTAGAATATAAGCTGTGTGTTTTTTTTTTAGTATAAAGCTCAGGGAATGAGTATCACTAAATGATCATGTGATCAAGATGATAAATCATAGGGGGCAGTTAGATGCTTATGGGATAGTCATGCTTGATTACTTTGAGATGAGTTTGATTCTTTAATCCATCTCACTTAGTTATAAATTATTTATAATTAACTATAACTTAAAATTGGATTAAATAGACTTTTTCTGATTTCTTCAATTAGTTTTAGGAGTTCTTTAAGTAGAACAATAAAGGAAATGGACATGAAGATGGCCGCATAACTTCTACTAGTGAGACTAGCAGGAAGTCAAGAAAAACACAGAAAAAAGGGTTAAAAGTTGGTTTAAAGAAAAAGAACTTTAAAAAAATTCAGTTCAAGATAGAGAAAGTTAAAGTAAAAGAAAACTATTTTCATTGTAAAAATATTTAGACATTGGAAAAAGAATTGTCCTTAATACTTTGAGAGTTTTGAAAAGACTAAAGTAGATATTTATAGCTATAATATGATTGATTATAAAATAAATATTATTTTAGATAGTCAATCCTGAGTAGTTGATTTAGCAGCTACTACTTATATTTGTGTTTTTTTACACACAATGTCGAATAGTTCTACATTACAAAAGGGCAAGATCATTTTGAAAATGACTAATGAAGCAATAGTTGTTGCAAAAACTAGAGGGTCTTGTTAACTCAAATTATCTAGGGATATATTTTGAGTTTATACATAATATTGTATTTTGCTAGGGCTACTAGAAATATAATTTATGTTTCTGTATTGCATAAATATAGTTGTTATATATAGTTAATGAAAATATTGAGCAATATTGTATGTTTTTGAATTCTTAAAATATAACAAAATAGTTTTTCATTTGACTTCTTATACACCACATCTCAATGGTGTGGCTACCTTATTACAAATGATATAATTGATAATGAATTTCATAGGTTTACCAATTTAATTATAAAAACATGCCTTTCAAACTGCTTTGCACATCTTTAATAAATTTTCATCAAAATTAGTTGAAAATACTCCTATAAGAGATGGAGCAGTAAGAAATCTAATTTTAATTATATGAGAATTTAGAGTAGTTTAATTTATAATGTTAATTTACACATAAATTGAGTGTGAAATTAGAGAAAGGTTAGTTTATAAGATATCTTCAAGACAATTTAGGATATTATTTCTATTTCTTTTTGATCAAAGAATTTTAGTCAATGGGAATACATACTTCTTAAAGAATGAATTCTTAAAAGAAAGTGGTGCAAGGAGAAATAATGATTTTGAAAAAGAGTCCTTAAAGCCTTAAACCAATAATACTGAAGCTGGAATGTCTAGCTAGTAGATCTCAGTACCCATTCTAATTTAGAGATATTCTAAAATATCCAAACTTTCATAATGATACGGATTTTTCTATGAGCATGAATTTGACTTATATTTAATAGGAGAAAATGATTATAAGGAAGCCATCTTGGATGAATATTTAGGTAAATAACTAGAGACGATGGATTTAGAGACTCAATCCATATACATCAACCAAACTTAGACATTTGTTGATCTTCTAGAAGGAATAGTTTTTATTAAGTGTAAATGGATATTCAAGAGAAAAATTGATAAAGATGGCCAGGTAGAGACTTATAAAAATCGATTGGCAATAAAAAGTTATACTCAGAAATAAAAAGTCTTTTTTACCAGTAGCTATGATTAAGTTCATTTGAATTATACTAGATGTTGCCACATACCATGATTATGAAATCTGGCACATGAATCTAAAAATTGCATTCCTCAATAGGTATCTTGAGTAAAATGTTTATATGGAATAACTTATAGGTTTTTTATTTGCTATAAATATAAATAAGGTATGTAAGTTATATTGATCCATTTATGGTTTAAAACAAACTTTCAAAAGCTAGAATATTCAATTTGATGAGGTAATCAAATTGTATAAATTTTTGAAAAATCCTAATGCACTGTGTGTTTATAAATGGATTAAAAATTTTACCATTATGTTCTTTATATTATTCATAGAAGATATACTATTGATGGAAAATGATGTTGGCATAATAACTAAAGTGAAAATCTAATTATTCAAAATCTTCTCTACGAAAGATTTAGGAAAAATGACCTTTGTTCTTGGAATTCGTATTTATGGAGATAGAATGAAAAAGATAATAAGATTATCTTTTAAAAAATATGAGTTCAAAAACTGATGAAAAGCGATAACGGATGCATAACATACCTTATACTTCGGCCATAAGTAGTTTGATGCACACAATACTATGTACAATATTTGATATGGTATATGCTATAAGTTATATGTAAATACAAGGCTAATATAGGGGGGGCAAACACTGGTCAGTAGTGAAATCAATATTTAAGTACTTGAAAAGTACTAAAAATTTAGTTCTAAGTTATGAATGTTCAAAATTAAACATTTAGGGGTACTCAGATTTGGATTTTCAGTCAAATATTGATGTTAATATAATAGCATAGTTGTTAATTGAAAAAGTTTCAAAGTGATGACGAAAATGGACTTTATAACTGAAGTTGAATATATTATCACTTCAAAAGTAATAAAAAAGACTATTTGAATGCGCAAGTTTGTATCTGAACTAGGTATGGTTCCACATACGGTTTATACAATAAGCGTATTTTGTGACAATATTAGAGCTATTGCACAAGCAAAGGAATCGAAAGCATATCAAAAATCTAAATATGTTTAACACAAATGTCACATTTTAAGAGAGTTCGTTGGAGTTAGAGAAATAATCAGTCAAAAAGTCTCTTTAGTAAATGACTTAGTTGACCCGTTAATTCAAGCGATAAGATAAAAATAGTTAGACTATTGTTTTAAGGAGATGGTTATGAGATACAACAACGAATGATTTTAGTGCAAGTGGGAGTTTGTTAGGATATACTCTAAAAATTATTTGTATTATTTACTTTAGGGATATTTTATCTTTTATATGTATATTATTTATTAATGAAACAAAGAGTTTTTTATTTACAAATATAAACTGTTTTCTTTATTTAGTTATATATACAAATAAAATATGTTCGTAAATTATCCAAATAATTCATTTAGTCATTAAATGACATTTTTAAAGATGTTCCTTACATAAGTGATATTGAATTAGCAACGATAATAAGTACACTGAATGTCTCTAGTGAATATCAAGAGATAATATTAGTATGGGTAATATTAAAGTTACGTTATTAAGTTATTAGTATGGATTAAATAGTTAAAGAACTATTTTTTTTTCAAATATGACCACACAATGATAAATCACACAATAATGTATATAGTTAATGATTTCTAGTATAATTATACTAATGTGTGATGTAATCCGTTAACCTAATATATCATAGTCAAATCTAATATAGATGCATATGGTTCATATGGTATATAAATATAAGACTAATTATGTTTCATATGTTAAAGTTGGTTTGGTCATTTGTTGTTTGCATATGAAAATAAATGAAGGTAAAGATGGGATCTATCAGCTCGATAAATATAGGGTCAAAATTTTTACTAATTTAATCTGGATTTGAGTTTCAAAACGAACATCGATAAATAATTGAAACAATAAATCTCTGACTACAATGAATTCAATATTATACAAAAAGTTCGTGATAACAAGTTCAGCGCATATTATTCAATGTTTGTATTTATATCAATAAGAGTTTTAATACATCATAAACTTTTACTTGATTAGGATTGGACAATAGAAGAATATTACTTATATGGTACTTACAATTGAGATGACGTTCAATAAAGTACTACTTCATTGTGGTTTAGGGTCAATGGCATATTGCTAAATATTAATCATAGTCATTCAATTTTTAAATAATTCAAACTTTGAAAAGTTTGGTGTGAGTGTGAATTTGTAACTATTTCATAGTGAACCTATATGATCATTGAAATATTATTGATAAGGAAGTTAATACCTTTAAAATATTATATTGGCCGGAATAAATATATATAATCATTGTACGTTTTTATAATTCTTTAAAAGTATTTAAAAAATTTTCATAATTTTATATTGTCATGTAATTTAATGCAACTTACATCCCATATTTGATAATATAAATTATTAATAGACCTAAATCCAAATTTTTTATAGTTATAAAAATTATGTATAACCTCTTAAACATGTACTTAATTGTGTAAATTTGCATAAAGGGCTTCGTATATAAAGACTTAACTTACCAAATTCATTAGATGAATAGTAGTAAACCCTAAATCTATTCCTCTCTGTTAGGGCATATTAATTTTCTTTCTTTGGCGGTCTAGATTAGTGGATCTTTAATACATTTAAAGGTTTTCTTCATCACTTTACAACCTACATAAAGTGAAAAACTTATCCCTTGGTTGATTTTATGCATATGATGTATGTAGTATTTACACACTAAATGTTTGATGAAATGCATGAATAGTTTATATTTTTAATTGTTACATGCATTTTCATAAATCATTTTTTTATAACTAAAAGGTTGTTCACTGGGATGAATTATGTGAATTAATCTTAAACTAGTGTATTCATCATATATATGAATACCCTCTTAATAAAAAAATAAAATAAAAATAAAAATAAAAAAGGTTCCAATAAACCATGTCTTGAAAAAATAGATGAAAATGGGATGTTAAATCAAAGTAAAATTAAATAATAATTATGTGTAGGTGATTGTGCCATTAGGTGTGGCTTTCATTAATTAAAATCAATGAATTGCTCTTATGGTTTTGTTTTAAGCTTAATTTATATCATAATTTAAGAACTTAAACTCATTGTTTCTTAAATAAGTGATGCAATAGCTTGTTTGTAGATCATGTATTGTTATTTTTTTTTTGTACGTTGTGAGTTTTAGAGATGTTACTAAAAGCAAGTTGGTTAATACATTGAATAATCTGTGATTTGTATAACGTTTTTATTTGCTTAGTGATCAATATTGATATTCTCATTTTTTTAAAAAATTTTTAAAGTAAAAAAATGGGAGAAAGATTTAAGACAGAGTGCCATATGGTTGCCAGATGTCTGCTCAAGCAGGCTTGCCAAGCTGGCAAGTGCTCGAGCACTTGAAATCCATTTTGCTTTCAATTTGTTTTAAGTTAAAAGCTTGATGCTAACTTAGAGCACTAGTGAGTGGATTGCACTTAGGGTTTCTAGGTGTATTTTTCTTCTAACTATCGTCACTCTCTCTCTTTTCTTTCCTTTTTTCTTTGCATTTTGACCATTTTCATTATTTTTCTCGTCTTCTCTTGCATCTTTAATGTCCAAAGTGACCATGTCAACCATCTTGGATTGATTTATGGTTTTATTATGTGAAAAATTCATTTTTCTTAACACTGTTTAGGAAATTAGATATTTGGGTATTTTTTATGTGATTTATGAAAGATTAGAGCTTGATTTTAGCTTTTCGGCTACTTGTAGAAAAAGTTATGGTCAATTTATTGTATCTTTAAAGTGGTTTTTTTTTTTATGGTTTTCATGTTTAAGGAAAAAATTGATTTTTGCAAGCGCTGGAGGCACACTCAAATGCGAATGCTCACATGCCAAGTAGTGTTAAATTATGGCTTGGGTGAGCGAAAATAAAAAAAAATGATAAAAAATAATAAATTAATATTTCATTCAGTCTTTTCTAATTACACTTAGGCTATGTTGTGTATTTTGTCTATGGTGTGCATTACATTATTGCATGTATCGTTTGTATTTGCATTTGTAGTTAGTTAGTCCTTTTTACTAATTTATTAGGTGTGGTTAGGTTAAGCAAGTTTTCATCAAGCAGTTACACGTAGTTTTAGGATTTATTTGCTTCTAATATATATATGTGTTCTAATTTGTTTCTTTATTAATCAGATGTCACGTTAAATTAAATTTGACATTTTATACAAGTGACCTTAAGTCAAGTCTTAGAGATTACTAAACACTCATGCTTAAGAGTACTTCTACAATAAGTTCACCTTCAGTGCCATATTGATGAAATGAGAGGTCAACTTGTTTGTGCTAATCGATAGCTCTTAAGTATCATTCCTGGTTGAGATACTAAGTTAATTATAGGAGGGTAAAGTTTTTCAAGCAAAAACTTATTAATGAAATTGGTAAAGTTGGCATATATATTCTTAAATAAATCCATGAGTTACCATGAGTTTCCACATTTGTTCTTACCTTTATTTAAAAAGTAAATATATATCATGGTTAAAATGGTTATTATTTTATAATTTTTATTTTTTACGTTTAAGTCCAAGTATTTAAATGTAAAGTATTTGATTTACTTTTAATCAAATATACATTTAAGTATATCTTCATTGTAACTTTTATATATGATAATAATACATTTATGTTTAGATCCTTAGATAGTCAATATTATATTTAAATACGAACTTAAGGAACAATTCTTTCATACTTTAAAATTTTATAAATATATAAAAGAATTATATATATTTATTTTGACCTAAATATTATCTCAAAAGTGTTAACTTTATTACTGATAATATTTTCTCTTCAAAATACTTTTCACTACCTTTAGTTATTAGTGTGACCATGTGGATTCACTATAGAATAGTTGTGAACTTATTTCAAACTTTTTTGAGTTTATCAAACTGTTCAAAAGTTCAACGACCATAGTTAACATCTAGCAATATGTCATAGTCCTTAACATATAATGAAATCATACTTTATCAATCCTTATCTTAATTGTATATATCATGCAGGTAAAATTTTTTGTCATCCAATCTTAATCTTAATCCACTATATGAGCTATATGTATCTGTACTAAATTCGATTATAATATCTCAAGTCAAAGGATAATATCACACACTAGTATAATTATATAATAAATTATTCACTACATGTAATATTACATGATTTATCATTTGTATGATTATGTTTTAAAAAATAATTCTCTAACTATTTAATATATATTATTGCCTTAATAACGTGACTATTACGTTACTTGCACTAATATTATCTCATGATATTTTTCGAAAATATTCATTATGTTTATTATACGATATCATTGCTCGATCGATATCACATTCGCAGGGAATAATTTTAATAATTTTATTTAATAATTAAATAAATTATTTAGATAATTTATAAATATATTTTGTTTATATGCACAACTAAATAGAGAAAATAGCTTACATTTGTAAATGAAGAATTCTTTCTTTCATTAATACATAATGTATATATAAGATAAAATGTTCTTAAAATCGACAACATGAATAACTTTTAAGGTATATTTTAATATTTACGCTGAATATGTTTAGACTTCTAGTGTACTCTCAGTTCTTTGCTTATGCATAAGTTTTAGTATTATCACAAAACACGGTTATCGAATAAGCCATGTTAGAAATTATACTAAGTTTAGACACGAACTTTCACATCTAAATAGCCTCTTTTACTACTTCTAAAATGGCAATTTATTCAATTTTCTTGTAGAGTTTGTTATCATAGTTTATTTGGAATTCTTTCAGTTAATAACTTCTCCATTACATGCAAAAATAAATACTAAGATAACTTTCTATCATCCATATCTAATTGAAAATCTAAATATGAGTACTCCTAAATGATCAACTTGACATCCCTAATTTAAAACTAAATTCTTAGTTCTTTTCAAGTACATAAGGATCGATTTCACAGCCAATCAATGTTTCTCCCTTGCATTAGCCTTACATATGCTTGTAACACTTGCGGTATATGCTATATCAGATCTTATACATAACATTGCGTACATAAAATTGCCTATGACTAAAGCATATGGTATATTATGTATTCACTGCTGCTCTTTACCAGTCTTTGGACTTATATTTTTATAAAGATAAATATCATCTATTAAAGGCTAGAGTCATCTCTTAGAGTTTTCTATGTTAAATTTTTTTAACATTCTTTTTATGTACAATTTCTGAAATAATCCAATTATTATTTTGCTTTATCTCTATAGACGTAAACTTTAAGCACATAGGTCATCTTTCCCATATTTTTATAGAAACATTTCTAGATAATCAAAATTTACCTCAATCATTATGCCAACATCGTTGTCTATTAACAATATATCTCATCTGCATACAATATAAGAAACATGATGGCATGATCTCTAGCCCATTTATAAATACAAAGTTCATTGACTTTTTCATAAATCTATACAATTTGATCATCTTATCAAATTGCATATTCTAACTCTTGAAAGCATGCTTCAATTTATAAATGTATTGATATAACTTGTATGTCTTATTCTTATCTATAGCAGATTCAAATTTATTGGATGCTTCATATAAATATTTTCTTTAAGATATCTATTAAAGAAAGCAGTTTTTACATCCATTTGCTAGATTTCATAATCATGCTAGGTAACAATAACTAGTATAATTCAAATGAATTTAATCATAACTACCAGTCAAGTTTTATAAGTCTTTATCTAGCCATCCTTATTAATCTTTCTCCTAAACATTTATTTACAACTAGTAAGAATAATTCTTTCTGATGAATCTACAAGTGTCTAAACTTAATTGGCTTGCATGGATCGAATCTAAGAACCCATTGTTTCTAACTATTTACCTAAATTTTTATCCAGGATAGATTCCTTATAACTTTTAAGATTATTACCATGATCTATTACTCCCACTAAGTATGAGTCATACACATGCTCATGGAGAATTTCGTATCATTCTAGAGGTTTCAATACTCTGAAAGATTTTCGAATGGGAATATGTACTAAAGTCTCATGATTTAATGATTTAGTTACAACAGTGTTTGTTTAAGGTACTAAGAACTCTTTTTTAAACTTAATATTTTTACTTGCACTTTTTTATTTCAAGAATTCATTCTCTATTTTTACTTGCACATTTTTATTTCAAGAATTCATTCTCTATTTTTACTTGTACCTTTTTATTCTAAGAACTCATTCTCTAAGAAATATGCATTCCTACTGACTAAAACTCTTTGATCAGAAGGGAAAAAAAAAATCCTAAACTATCTTTAGGACATCTAATAAATCGATCATTCTCTAAATTTTCCTCCAGCTTATCATTGTTAACTAATTTAATATAAGTCAGACAACTTCAAATTCTCATATAATTTAGACTGGGTTTTTTATTACTTCATATCTTATACGGAGTCTTTTAGATTGATTTCAATAAGACTTTATTTAGGATATGCACAGCAATATGAAAGGTATAGCCCTACAAATATAACTATAAATATGTGAAATTCATCATTGATTGTATCATATCTAATAGAGTACAATTTTTTCTTTTTGCCACACCATTAAATTTGATGTATAGGAAGAAGTCAAGTAGAAAATAACCCTATTATTCTTTATAAATTCTTGAAATTCTATACAAGTATTTAGTTCCATATTTTAATCGTAAAGATATAATATTCTCTTTTGTTTATTTTTCTACTTTATTTTTAAACTCCTTGAACTTTTCAAAAGATTTAGATTTGTATTTTATCAAATAAATATACCTCATACTGTGACAAATTATTAGTAAAGGTAATGAAATATTTAAACCATCTTTGAACTTGTTTACTAAATGGACCACATACATTTACATGTATGACTTCCAATAATTCACTAACTTTTTCTCCTTTACTCTTAAAGAACAATTTGGTCATTTTACTTTGAAGATATGACTCAAAGGTTAGATAGGATTTTGAACCCAATAAGCCTAAAATCCCACTTTATATAAGTTAAATAATGCATTTTTCTTGATATGACTTAATTTATGATGTTACAAAATTTTAGGGTTTGTTTCATTTCGATCTCTTTTCTTAACAACAGATTTAACTGAACTTCTGATTAAAAGGATTTTAGAAGATTGGAGCTTCTGATTAAAAGAAAATTTTGTTAGTGAATAATTATATATAGAAATATACTTGAGCTTTTAATAACCTTTACGATATTACCTATAATATAGAGGGTTTGAACGTTTTCAGTTACTTGATCAATATAAAATACAATTTGAGAAATATTATTTTTGAGGTTAATACTTTATTGCGTATCATTATAATTATCTTAACCGGTGTATTGACAGCATGTTTTAAGTTACTTCGTTACTTTTGCATATCTAAAAATGCATCAAGTATATAATTAACAATCCGATGTAAATGAATTACTCTTTGCACTTTATTTTCACTATGAATAGTGTGGAAATCTAGATGAAACATTATTTGCATACAAGAATGACTCATCCCTACTATAAGAGGCAGCTTTTTCTTTTAATGGAGGAAATATTGTTTGTTTAAAATGACAAGCCACAAGATGTGCTGTAAAGAGAAAACCTATTGACTAATAATCAATGGTGAGTTGAAATCGATATAGATCCTTAAATAACATTGAGATCTTATCTTTGTGTATCATAATGGAGTAATCAACACTTACATAGCATAACTGAAGGTTTCTAGTTAAGATGTATCAGATCGATGTTAAATATGTTTAAGGCGATATTCTTGAAGTTCAACAATTTGCAATTTAATAATGTTTAATAGCCTTGAGGCAAGCTAATATCAATAATATGCAAAATAACATCTCTATGATGAAGCAGTAATGCATATGCACAGTAGTAGAGTACTTGCAATCATATAATGATGCTTGATAAATAATTTTACAAGTCTATTCTGGATATGGATGTATAGAATTGGCTAATCCACAACCATTCCAGTTGACATATATTAGTCTTAAGAAGCCTTCAACGTAAATTTACCAAAATTATCCAGGTGTATACTTTTGATTTGAGATTCAAGAAATTGTTCACATAATATAATAACTTTTGGAAGTAATCTTGCAAAAGCCACGTCGTGTGTATACAATAAATGAAGATATATGTATCGTTCAGATAAGTCATTGAGGACAATAAATAAGGGAAATGATCTCTAGATAGATTAATAGGTTAACAAATGTAACCTTTGAATTCCTCGTAAAATTGTTAAAAATTCACAATCAAATTAGGAAGATAATACTCAAATTGTGAAGAAAAAGTAAACTTGTTAGCTAGTAGGATTATTAAATTCTTTAATGGATTCACATATATTAGATTTATATTTAATGTTGACTTATTCTATGTCAAAATAGCTGAATTTGCTGAATAATGACAATGAACTATACCCTACAAATAATGTCATGTAAATAGTGATAAACAGTATTAAGTGTCTAGAATTGCAACGCTTGATTGGCGTTTAAGCTACATAAACAGTGCCTAAAATAGAGGTTATGAACAGTGTTAAACAGTAATGCATGCCTAACCTCCGCTCGAGCGATTGTGTTATCTAAGAATTCCATTCAACTTACGCTTGGATAGTGCTCAAATGGTGAACAGTATTTTTAAATAGTAACAGTTAAGTAGCAACTTGCAAAAAATATATATAAATACTAAAAAAGTTTAACATAATAGATGACAGTCATTTTATATTTTTTAAAACTCTTTGAATAGAGATATCATAATATGAGTTTTTTAAAAGTATTACCCACTATTATTTTTGAGAGAAAATATAAATTATATTCTTGTAAGTGAGATTTATTTAGGTATTTTTTCTTGTGAAAGTTTTAACTCTCTCTTTAAAATTTGATTAAGAAGTCTACAAAACTCTGTAAAATATTGATGGGTAGAAGTTTTAGTCGTGTGAATGTATCGTTTAAGAATTTCATTAAAAGAAAAAAATTTCATAGTTTTAAAGACAAAATAACTCAGAGTAGGCCATTCAAAAGAATTAGTTGAGATTGAGTTATAAGAGTTCTTATAAGAAATTATTATTTGTAAGTTTGTTTTTACTGATAAAATATTTTGGTAGCTCTTATTATCAGTCTAAAGGGTTTTTATTCTGTCAAGAAATTCTTCATAAAGTTTTCCTATGATAATAAATCCTCGTGTTTAATTTTCCCTTATTAATTTATTAATTATTGATTAAATTTATTATTTTGATTTATTTATGATAGATTACATTGATTCATTAGAGATTTAATTACTTTTACTCCATTTTAGGTATAGTAAATCTTAATATATTTTAATTTGTTAGCTTTAAATTTTAAATTTTTGCATAAACATCTCTCTAGGTTTTAGGTTCTAACCGTAGGTAATTTCAACATGAAAGGTTTCAATTGATTCTTTCTATTATAGATCCAAGATGTCGAGGATAAAACTTGCCAAAATGTGAAAGACTTTCAATCATAAAGTCTATGGCATAATACTATATAGTTTCAGTTGTTTTTATTGTTTTATAGTACAAGTTAAAAGAGAAAGTCGAAAGCATCTCTAATACATATTTCTAGCCTAAGATATAAAAGTAATACAAAAACATTTTATATTATAACCATAAATAGTCTCAATATAAATTTGTTACGATGAATGTCTTTGAAGATGAACAAATTTCTACTGCTTCTTAGTGAGATTAAAGTGCCATGGAAGCAAAATTAGTATAATTAGGTTTAACAACAACACATTCAAAATAGGTCAAGTTTTCTCTTGTACTATAATTACATGTCAAAAAATAATGATATTAATTTTCAATCATTTTGTTCAAATTAAATTTAACAACTAAACAATGTATAGTATTTTTCTCCCAATCAATTGATAATCTTGGCTATAAAAGGATTTTGACTTTTATTTAATAATTTTTTTTGTAAATTCCATTTCTTATTTATGAGAACTTAATCAATATTGTTTATTCGCAAAAGCATAAATATGCAGTTTAGATAATCATATCAATCATATTCAATGATCTATTGAAATAATTTTAGATAAGTTATTGGTAATTGTCATATATTGGCTTGTAACCCATTTGGTCGACCGAAAAGGTATGTTTATTCCCTTGCATTAACCAAAATTATTGAATCTTTATCACATTAAGCTAGCTTATCTTGTCTTTTAGACACTTATAAATAGTTGGTCTTTTTACCTTTTTTTAAGTGAAGAAAAGAAAGGACAACAAAACATTAAAACAAAACTTAGTATAGTTAGGGTTCTCATGTTGTGGCTTGAAGAGTTTAATCTAAAGAGTGACCTACTTCCAACACTTTTTGTTTTTGAAAATATCTATACAAATATAAGTATATATTATCGCAAACAAATAATGTAATGATGAGTGAGTATCATTATACAAGGATTAACTATTTACACTCCAGATAACAATTTATATTATCTTAGTTTTATCTACATGACTTAAATAATGAGATGATTTATGCTAAAAAAATTAACTAAATACTAAACTAAAACAAATAAATATAGAGTTAAGAGTGACCAAAAAGGAAAAAATTCAAAGCATATGATTTTGTAAAAACTAATTCATTAAAATTTCATATATTGAATAACTAAAATCTAAATTCATAATAATTATAAACATCATAATTATTCATTAGTTTTTTTAGAGTCTTAATAAAACTACTTTAAACTATCAATCCATATTTCTATGTGAATTAAGATACTTAGAAATATATTAAACATTATAACTTCACGTAATGATTCCACAAATATGTAAATATATTTTTATCTTACATAGGTTTACGGCATGTAGCACAACCAAATTATATGTCTCCTTTTTTAAGGTTTCATTATATATTCCAAAACATCTAAACAATGACAAATTATCTAAAAGCATTAAATATAGCATAAAATACTCATCAATGAAGATAAATTTTGAATCACATTAAATAAATAAATTGTAACATCATAATTGGTTAGATCATGCTATAGAAAATAAATTTAGTAAATAATGAAATAAAATAACATCCTATTCATTATATTTAACATCCATAACAATAAAGAAAATAAATAAATAAAATCTAAATTATAAGCCAAAATGATGAGATTTTTACCCTTTTTCTCTGAACCCTTCAAGTTCTTTTTCTCTTTCTCTCTTTTTCTTTTCCCATTATAGCTCACTCAATTGATGATTCTTCATTTTTAACCTCAAAAAGATCTATTTTTATATTTTCATTAAAGTGCAAAGTTCATTTTTTGTCCTTATTTCTCATTTTACAAATTTGTGAATTGGCACTACAACTTTCGCTTATAGGGTTGTGACCTTAAAGCTACTATTTTCAATGTCTTCAAATATTGTAGCAACAATACTATAGCAGCATTGTGACTTTGGCAACTTGGAATCGCAGCATTGGTGGTTTTATCCAACTTCTTCACGTTTGCTCAAAAACTTGCTTTTCACTCCAAATTTTATTTATTTATGAATTTATTTCTTCCTATATAAAAATGAATAAAAGTATACCAAAAAAATTAATAAAAAAAATAACCTAGCAAAATATCAAGAATAAGAGTATGGTAAAATCATATAAAAATAACATACATCACATTTCATTAAAACAATATTTTGATCCAATAAAGATCAATTAAGAAAGGTATTTTTATTCCTTTATTTTGTCTCTATGATATAATTTTTAATTTGCTAGCATTGCAGAATCTTTGGGTGCCAGAGCAATTATTGTAAAGCCTCATATTATAATAGAGGTGGCTAATGCAATTACCCGGCCTTAAAATGTTACCTGGAGAGAGAGAAATGATGTCGACATAATTTTTAAATTGCCACAAATCATACAAAATTATAACATTTTAAAATTTGCTACAAGATTTAATGTGTAGCATGATTAAAGTGCTATAAGCAACATATTTATAACATTTTCATTGTACTACAAAAGAGACTTTGATAATATTTTCTTAGTGCTATAACATATATAATGGTAGATTTTATCTAATGCAATTAAAAATATATGTGTAACTTTTATTATATACTATAGAATTATAATTTGTGGCACTCTTTGACTGATACTAAATAGTTATGATTTTAGTAACATATGCTATTATAGCACTTAAAAAATACTACTGATTATCTTGTTATCACTTTTTAGGTGCTACACTATCACAATTTTATTGTAGTGTGTATGATTTCATGATGTTGTGTATATGTAAAGAGAGAGCAGGTTCCATTTCAATTAATTCACTTTAATATATGTGGACCTATAAATATAGAGGCTAGACATAAAGCCTTTTATTTTATTATATTCATTAATGATTTCAGATATCTTAGTCATGTCTATTTAATCATCTATAAATCAAAAGCGTAAGCTTGTTTTATATTATATATAAATTTAGTTGTGAATCAATTATAGATTTTAATTGACAATATAATAACAAACCAAAGATGTTAATATATTTATGAGTAATTCAATAAATTGTGCGATGATAAAGGTATCGAAGAAAATAAACTATTCTTCAAATTCTACAACAAAATGATGTAATGAATAGAACAAATAAAATATTATTAAATATGATTATTTTATGATGGCTAAGGCACGTGTTTTGTTGTCTTATTGAGGAGATATGTTACTTATGGCCATTTATACACTTAATCAATTGTCTTCCAAATTAATCAATTTTACACCATGAGTTATAAATAGGTAGAAACCTTACCTGCTCAATATTCAGCCTTAGGGGTTAACAACTTATATTCACAACCCTTTCCTTAACCATGAAAAATTATGAAAAGAGGAAAGAAATCTAGCTTTATTAGATATTTTGAACTTTGCAAAAGGCATATGCTTATTTTTTGACAAAATAATAGATCAATAACTAAAGGAGAATTTAAAAATATCTCATTTTAATACAAAGAAATTCCTTAGCATTGATAAAGTCAACTATATCATTTTTACTATAGGAGTTAAAGTTAAATATAACATTCACTAAAACTTCTAGCCTAATGGAATTGAAACACTTTAAGAATCAGTTGCATCAAGTAATCGAAGTAATAATATAGACATTTCGTCTCAACATTTTAAGATTAAGGAAGAAGCTTTCATGATTGCTTCATATGATAATGATGAGCAAAAGAATAATATGTAAGCTTTCATTTCATTTACCAGAGAAGCATGGATGAAAGCAATAGAATAAAGAGCTAAAATTTTAGGACATGGTTAACTTACTATCTAACTATCAAACCACTAAAAATAGAAGATTTCAATAGATCAAATGACAAGCAAATCACAAAAATGAAAGTTAAAATGCTTGATTAATAGAAAAGAGAAAGAAAAAACTATATTCTAAAGAAATGTGTAAACTATGAAGAAACTTTCTCAATTGTAGTAAGATTTGTAATAAGAGGATTTTATACTTATAATTTGGATGAAATTTACTTAATTTTTAGTTAAGTTCTTGAAAGTATATGATTGAATTAATATGTTTCTCATTTAGTTCTCAGTTAGTGAAAGAATAAGTGTTTAGCGATGATTTGGAGTTAATAAAACATTGAAAATAAAATATTTTTGGCTTCAAAAATGAGAAACCACACAAGGCACACCAAAGCCTTAAGGCTGTAGCTCTAAGACCTCAAGACTGCAACTTTAACCAAGATAAAATGATGAAGACAATAGCTCAAGAGCCTCAGCCCTTGAAGCCAAGGCCACAATCTTAGGCTATTAAGATTAGGCACTGTTGGATTAAAATACTTATAACATACATAAAATCAAAATTTGAATTCATTCATATATTTTCATAAACACATGGAACACTAAATATACATATATCTCGTACATGCATAAAATGATATCTTTAATGAGTTTAATCAATATTAGATTGATGAGGGATAATTACTTACCTCCAATTGTATGAAAGTACCATAATTTATACCACTCAAAACTTGAGAAAATTGGTTAGCCGAATTGGGAGGAAGGGCTTTTTGTCTTGCTTGCAAAATTGCACAATTTTGCAAAGTAAACATGTATATATACTTGAAATACACATGCTTTTTTGTATTTATCCTCACTTTTAATTAAAAAGTGAATATGTATTATGGATAATATGGACATTATTTCATAATTTCTATTTTGAACATTTAAGTACTTGAACTTAAATGCAAATATTTGGCTAATTTTTAACCAAAACATAATTAAACACACAAATATAGGCCAATATGTAATTATCTCATAATTACACATTTTCACTTAGATACTTAGATAATTAATATTATTAATTTGACCATATAATTTACAATAAATTACATTTCCATGCAAACCAAAGAAAAATCTTTTAAACACTTTAAAGAATTCATAAATATATATAACGATTATATATATTTATTTCGACCTAAATATTATCTCAAAGATATTAGTCTCACTACCGATAATATTTATCTCTCCTAAATAATTCTCATTATTTTTGGTTATTAATGTGACTATGTAGGTTTATTGTAGAATAGTCGTTAACTTATTCTAAATTTTTTGAATTTATCGAATTTTTCAATTGTTCAACGATTATGAATATCTGGTAATGTGTCATAGTCTCTAATCTACAATAAAATTAGATTTTATCAATCCTTATCTCAATTGTATATACAGTGTAACTAAATACTTTTCATTATTTAATACCAATCAACTTAGGGTTTATGGCACGTTAAAATTTTTTATCGATAAAATTACGAACCATCAATCAATATACGTTGAACTTATTATCACAAACTCTTTCGTATAACATTTAATAGTTCTGGTTAAAAATTTACTTTTTCAACTATTTATCAATATCTGTCTACGAACTCAAATCTGGATCGAGTCAGCAATAACTCTAATCCTATACATCAAGTCAACGGATCTCGTCTTGACCATCACACATTTTTAAATATAAATAACGCGGGATCAAATCAACTTTATTATACAAGACATTACTAATCACGTACTTATTCACCATATAAACTATATGCATTTATACCGAATTTGTTAGTGATATCTCAAGTCAAAACATAATGTCGTATACTAATACAATTACATAATAAATTATTGACTACATGAAATACTATGTGATTTATCATTGTATAGTTATGTTCAAATAAATAATTCTCTAACTATTTAATCCATACTAATGTCACAATAACGTGACCATCATGTTACTTGCACTAATTTCATCTCATGACATTCACCGGAGACATTCAATATGCATACTATGCAATATCGTTGCCTAATTAATATCACTTCCATTGGGAACAATTTTAATAATATCATTTAATTATTAAATGAATTATTTAAATAATTCACAAATATACTTTATTTATATTTATGATTAAATAAAAAAACAGTATATATTTGTGAATAAAAAACTTTCTTTTATTAATAAATAATGTATGTATAAGACAAAATATATTTTTAAAATCGATAATACGAATGGCTCGTAGGGCATACTCTAATAGGCTCCGCACCTCCTAAAGTTAGGGCTATAGTGCTTAACGAAGAGATTTTGAAAATAGTTACTTTTTTGTCTTTTAAAATAGAAGAGAAGATTATATTCAAGGAAGGAGGCTTGAGAATGAAAAAAGAAAGAAGAAAGCAAAGGATAAGAAAGAGAAGAACAAAAGAGAACCATAGAGAAGAGAACGTTAAGAGCTTTGATCTATTGTTTTTTGAGTTTAGTTATTCATTCTTTAATCCTTATAATTTAAGATGTTGGTTTTAGTTTCTTTTATTGCAATTGTTAATAATATTAACTAAACTTATTATTCTTATTGCTCCTATTTCAATTGACCAATGAATAGATTTATTAATTACATATTGACACCCTATAAAAAGTATTGTATATTTATGATTTTCAAATAAATACTATTAAACTTATGTAAGGTAGTGATATACTTGCATATTAGTATAATTGTTACATATAATCTATGAAGTTTAAGAGTTTTTAATTATTCGAATTTATATACAAATACAATAAGTTAATAATTTAAAGATATTTTCATTGTCATCCTTAATAAAATCAATAAGTACATGTGAGATTGTTAATTATAAACCATAGACTTAATTTAAGTTAATAAAAATAGTAAACTAAATTTGAATTGGTTTAGGTGAAAACGAATATCTTAAGATTCTCTTAGTCAGCAAATAAATTTAGTGTTTTTTCTACTTTAGTTTAATTTTAAATTAATCTGCAAATAAATTTGGTGTTTAAATTTCTCATATAATATCAAAAGAAGTAGAATTCGATACTTAAAAATTATATAAACAATTCTCATAATCCTCATGAAAATAATACTAAACTTATTACTTTATTATTTGTTTACAATAGCATACACTTGCAGTTGCATAAATATTTTCACAACAATTTATATTCTTTCAACTAAGTCTAGCCATCGTTGCATAGATGGACCTTGGATTACATCAATTGGAAAAAATAAACAAAGAAATATATATTGAACCACCTTAGACGTATGTTGCAAATGACTTATAGTGTGAAGTTTCAAGTGCAAAAGATTTATATAATTTTTTTATAATGGTATATTAAGTTTCATCAAGCCATAATTTCTTATGATTTTTTTATGTTATAAGAATATCATTTTGTGTAATTAAAAGCTTTGAAGTTAATTTTATTATATAATCTTAAGATACCCAAATTTGACATATGTTAAACATGTGCCAAAATAGAATGATATGGTCTTAAACATTAATATGAAAAATAATATTTATCAAATAGTATTTTTCATGAAACAAGTAACTTAAATTATTTAAACCTCAATATTACCAATAATAACTTAAATGTGATTAAATTTCAACTCTAATGCTAAATATAATTATTCATCAATAAAGTTTCTCTTTATATTCTTTTAATTTTAAGCTTCTTTCTTCCAAAATACTAGGACCATGAAGCCTCTGCCAAGTCAACCTTCTTGAGATAGTAAACTCAATGAAAAATAGGTAGTCTAGCATGGGTAGACAAGGCTATTTCTCGCATGCTTAAGTAGAAATGAAGAAAAATTCAAGGCATAAAGCACTTAACAATGTTTTGTTTAGAATGAAAAATTTTACGAAGAAATTAATACTAAAATTTTTTTTCAAAATAAATACATAGATAAAGTAAAATAATGCAACTTATTATTTATGATACAACAATCAGTCAACCAAATATTATTACCTTCGCATGAAGTGGAAGTTCTATTGTATGCCATCCAATTACGAATTATTGAGAATGCACAATAAGTCTATATGAGGAAGGTATTGTTTTCTTCGTATGTTGATGGTTGTCATGGTAATGGTGTTGGTAAGGAATATATTGGCATTGATATGGACATGAATCCCATCAGAGTCCTATGTGATGACATTGATTCAAATCATTAACTCCTGTACAATGTAATGAAATTGTTTGTGTAAATTTTCTTTAAAAACTTGTTTTTCCTTTTTTTTTTTTTTAAGTGCAAAAGAAATAGAGCTTTATTTTTTTTCCTTACTTGTTTGAAATAATTTCATTTTATTCAATAAAACCAGAAATATAAATTCATACACAAATTTTATTCAATTTAACAAATGTGACAACATTACATTATCATCATATATCTCGTATATATGATTTATTTTCTTTTATTTTCATAAAAATATAGAAAATGTGATAATAATATTATATTGATAATAAAAATTGTCACATCAATTTTTACAAGGTTTCTTAATCACATATACCAATTTTTAGGTTCAATATTGTTTATAGCCCCTCTCAAAAACTTAACTTTATTTTAGCCAAATAAATGTTAGGATATGTTTTGGAAGCCATTCGCGTTATCGGTTTTGAAGATATTTTGTCTTATACATATATTATATATTAATAAAAGAAAAAGTTTTTTATTCACAAATATAGATTGTTTTCTTTATTTAATCATGCATAAAAATAAAATATATTTTTAAATTGTCCTAATAATTTATTTAACGATCAAATAAAATTGTTAAAATTATTTTCTATAGAGGTGATATTGAATGAGTAATGATAACGTTTAGTAAGTATATTGAATGTCACAAGTGAATATCATAAAATAATATTAGTGCGAAAAACGTAATAGTTACATTATTAGGATATTAATATGGATTAAGTAATTAAAGAACTATTTTTTTAAATATAACCATACAAACGATAAATCATGTGGTATTATATATAGTTAATAATTTATCATATAATTGTACTAGTATACGATATTATTATTTGACCTGAAATAATATAATCGAATCTAGTATAAATGCACATAGTTCATATAGTGTATAAGTATGAAACTAATCATATCTTATATGATTAAACTGATTTGGTCATGTGTTATTTATATTTAAAAATGGATGATATTTAAGATAGGATCCATTGGCTCAATGTATAGAATCAGAATTTCTACTTACTCAATTTGAATTCAAATTTCTTAACGAGTATCAATAAATAGTTAAAATAGTAAATCTCTAGTCCAGTTAATTAAAGTCAAACAAAGAAATTTATAATACTGAGTTCAACGTATATTGATTGATGATTCATATTAATATTATTATAGAGTCTTGATATACTATGAATCTTTAATCAATTAAGATTGGATAGAAAGATTTTACCTTTACGATATATAGAATTGAGATAAAGTTTAATGAAATATGATTTCATTGTAGTTTAGAAGGGGAAGTATGATTTCATTATGGTTTAAGGACTACAGCACATTACTAAATGTTAACTATAGTCGTCGATCTTTCGAATAGTTCAGAAATTCATAAAATTCAGAATGAGTTCACAGCTATTTCACATTAAATTTATATAGTCACACTAATAACAAAAAATAGTGAAAAGTATTTGCGAGAGAAAATATTATCGACAACAAGAGTAGTACCTTTGAAATAATATTTAAATTAAAATAATATATGTGTCTTGTATATATATTTATAAATTCTTTAAAGCGTCTAAAAAATTTTGCTTTGGTTAGTATTGAAATATAATTTATCATAAATTACATGATTAAATTGATAATATCAATTATTTAAAAATCTAAATATAAATGTATAATTATTGGATAATTACACATGGATTTATGTATATATACTTAATAATATTTGGTTAAAAGTTAATCAAATACTTTACATATAAGTACATATATTTAAATATATAAAATAAATATTACGTAATAATTACCATTTTATTTATAGCATATATTCACTTTTTAATTAAAGGTGTAGATAAATATGAAAAATCATGGATTACTTTAAGTATATATATGTGTTAACTTTACCAAATGCATGAATTAAGCTAGAAAACCTAGCTCCCTCTCCCATCCATTCGACCAAGTTTTTTCTTTCTCCTTTAGTGATATAAATTGAAAATTTTTCACACAATTGAAGAAATTTCCATCACCTCTCATCATGTAAGTGAGCAAAAACTCATCCATATTGTCATTATATATATATATATATATATGATATATGTTTGATTGGCATTCCATGTGTTTACAGAAATGCATGAATGAATTCAATTTTGATTTAAATGCCATATTTTAAGCATCTCAATCCCTCAGTACACACTCATTTGGTTGAAAATATACTTCCTGCAAGTTTTTGTTTTTTTAAACTTGCATTTTCATTTCTTAAATCTCTTGATGCTTTGTTTGAATTTGAGTTTGCATTTTTTAATTAGATTGATTAGGTTATGGCTTCATTATGTGACTAGATAGTGGTTTAGTATGATTTTCATAGTTGCATGAAGTTTAGAATGATGTTTAAGGAACAAGATAAAGTACTAAAATATCAAGAGAAAATGTAACTTGACAATTTAAACTATCAAGAGAATTATACTCTCAAACAATTCATAAGGTCAAGACAACTCTATTGTTGAGAGAATCATCTTCGCTTGACAAGTTAGTTGTCTTAATATCTTGAATTATCAAGGTAGTTATATTCTTGACAATTCATAAGGTCAAGACAATTAAATTATTGAGAGAATTATCTTCACCTGAGAAGTTAGTTGCCTCGACATTTCTTATTGTCAAGAAAGAATGAGAATTAATTCTAAAATAGATATAAAATAAAGATATTTTCATCCAAATAAGTGTTTTTTGGTAAAAAATAATTAAAATTTTTTAAGTGGACTATAAATAATTATGAGCCCACATATTGGCTGATTTGGTCAAGAAAACCTATAAAAGTTGATGTGATGATATAACATACTTATCATATGTTTTACATTTTTTCAAGCTACGAGACATGTCTAAAATAAAATAATATTTTACACCAATTTGTTTGTATATAAATTTATATTCCTAATACTATTGAACAAAATGACATTATTTTAAACGAGTGATTAGGAAGAAAAAAAAGAGTAAAGCTCATTTTCTTTTCCATTTAAAACAAACAAAGACGATTTGAAATTAAATTTAGTGAAACTTTCTCTTTTTAGAATAAAAATTTTTTGTGTAACTTACTCATTGAGACTAGAGAAAAAGGGAAGATTATTTGTTTATTTGAACATTTAGAATGTCATGTAGTGATTTTTAATATTTTATCAAAATTGAGGTTTCTTTGGATCTTCATGTTTATGCTCTTAATGAACATAACTTACATTAAGAAATTTTAACAACTCTTTCCAAAAAAAAACTTTCATTACTCTCTCACTTAACAAATCCCTTATTAAATGAACAATTTTTAATTGAAGTTATTAAAATATTATTAAATAAAAAATTTTTAATTAAAGTTATTAAAATATTTTCAAGTCCAATCAAAGAATTTTATAATTTTATTAGAAATTTGAGGATTAAAAGTTAAAATTTGTATTAAAATTTTTTATTACATAGTTTTGTATGATAGAGACTTGCATGCAAGATGTTTTGCAAAAAATAAATATGAATGCATGATGTTTTGCAAGATAGAGACTTGCACGTAGAATATTGTGCAAAACAGCTTATAAGAAGTTTTTGTGTAATGGAAGTTATGTTTTGCATATTTATTCATTTTAATAAATTTAAAGTAAGTTTGTCTTTCTAATTTAAGTGGGCATGCACACATTTGTGTATGTGTATTTTATTAAAGTATGAATACTTGTTATGATCTGCAAAAAAGATCCACCATATCCAATTTTCTCAAGAAGAGGAGAGATTCTCAAACAGAATCTCATTCCTCCTAGCTCAAATACAATATAATTTATAGCCGTTTGATGATAAAATCTTTTTGTCACCTCTATCAACAATCATTATCTCCACTTTGAAACCTAACATTGATTAATGGAAGGTTCTAACATATTAATAATAGATATTACTGAAAATAAAAATATCAATACCTATTAAAAATTAATCTACTATGTCTTGTTAAAATTTATAATACAAATGCATATATCGCAAATAAATAATATAATGATAAATAAAGATTGTTCTTAAAGAAAATTGTTATTAAATTTATTGAATACTAAAATTGTATCAACAAATCTTTTTCAAGCAAATGATTGTAAAAGTAAAAAATAGTTAAAAGAAAATAAATCTGAAACAAAATAAATGATTAAACTATCAATATGAGAAAACTTAGGGATACAATTTCCTCCAACATGTTACTTGAATCTCTTTTTTCTTTTTATGATTAAATAACGCGAATGAATTATTAACCAAAAATTCTAATTTATCTACATGCCTCTCTCAATGGTCATGTAAAAATATCCCTTAATTAATTATTGTATTCTTATAAAAATGAGATTAAAATAACATTTATAACATCTAAACTCTATTAATGGTTATATACACGATGCAAGCATATTCCTATAGTACATGAAAATCATGTCACTAACAATCAATGAACAAGATCATGTACAACTCTATTTAAGGCTAAAAACAAAATTTCCTTTTTAAAGTTTATTAGGGTTTACCAATTTAATTTCATTAAGACAAAGTCTCAAGTGAGATGACCTTACTACATCAGTATAGATGATATGGTAGAACCATCTAATCAATAAAAGAAGAGATATTCATTTATTAGTGGTGAATGAAAAAAGACAAAAATAGATTTCATTTTCAATTATTACGATCAAAGAAATTTAAATGACCAATTTTTGATTTTTTTTCATTTACAACCAATAAATAAATCTCTTTTCCTTTATTAATTGGATTGTCCTACCACATTACCTATACTAACGTGGTCAGATCATCCCACCTAAACTTTCTCCCCCATCCTTTATTAGTGACAATATTTCAACCAAGCAATAGAGCCTAAATAAGGCAAAAGGAGTCTCTTAAAGCTTCATCCCTTATTAGGCATACTAAATTTAGTGTCTCATAAAAACTAGTAGATACGTTAAACTTAAGCATTTCAAGAAAGACCTAATGACAATAGTCCTCTTCTTGCATTAATAGGCAAAAAGCCTAAGAATGCAAGGAGTTTTGCTGGTGAGACTTCCACTAGTGTCCTTAAAGAGAGATTGATTTCTTCCTACCTTCAAAAGAATAATAATCCCTATGAGATGGATTGGTATAAGTCTTCTCTTACCAAGATCAAACTAAAACATCTGAGGTGAATGTATACTATTCTTGTCAATATACAGTTAAAGGAATTTCTTAATAACCCCTCGAAGGGTAGGTTACTTTTCACAAAGAACTCTTCACTATAAAAGCTTCATCTTTAACCTTTTTTAACAAAATTCGTTACGAAGGTAAACATGCCTTCTCACCAATTGAATATAAAAGGCCTAAAGAATAAATAATATTTGTCCTCTAGAGGATGGTTAGCTAGGATGAGCCCACTTTCTAGGCTATGCCACCTAAGATCAAGCATTAAGAAAAGTTCAAGTTATTATTACTTTACCGTCTAGCTAGGAAAGAAGAAACTTGTCCATGACCTCCATACCTTAAACAAGGACTTGAAACATAAATGGTACAGTGTTTGTGGGGTGTAGGCATATGTATAAAGCATGCACAAGGGGTTTGTTATTATCCTCACTTGATTTGGGGAAATAGGTTATCCTCCTTTCATTTACCAATTTTGCATTTGCTTACTAAATATTTTGCATACTAATTCCAAGTTTGTTTCTTTGTAGTGACTTAAAAGATGAAGACTTAACTTGGAGTCGTTCCCGCAACAAAGATTAAAATTGCCTTTGCCTAACCTTACAGCCAAAAATATTTGTGTTAACACTCTATTGAGTGTCACTAGACATCTATAACCTATTTCTTATCCACCTGTCTTTTATTTCAAAACAAGGGTAAAATTGTAATAGCAATTGTTACCCTTCAAATAGAAGTAAAATTATCTTTTTTGTTTGGAAATTTTCAAAAATCTTTCATTAATACAATTTATTATAGTCAACAAGTATTTTGTTCACTTTTCTTACAATTTTTTCCTCAATTACAAGGTTAAAATTGCCCCTAAAGTTCTATCCAACTTCTCAGCCACCATAATGGTAAGTTAATTTTATATTAATAACTAAAAACCTTTAACATAACAGTTATAGTTCTTTATGACAATTTATTAGGTTTTTATTTATTTTTATTCGCATTTTATAAATTAAAAGTACCAAAGAGTTTATATAGATTTATGAAATTTAGTACACGTAATAATGATTAGCATAATATGTTGAAGTGCATGGAAAGGATATTGAATAGAACATAAGTATCATGAGCATGAAAAGCCAACATTATAGCACTAGAGTGTGGAACCATCCAGACAGAACACCCACACTATAGTGCTAGATCGTAGATGCTAAAACAAGCAAAAAAAAAAAGCTAAAACAAGCAAAAAAATAAAAATGAAAAGGGAATTTGCCTCTTTTGATTATAAACACTAAAAGAAAATAAAAATTGTTAGGATTTAGTTAGAGAAATTTTGGTAGATAGAAAAAAGAGAAAAGAAGAGCCATAAATGAAGAAAAAACAAGTTGACTTTAAATCAAAACACAAAAATAAAGATTTTGGAAACTAAAGAATTGCTTCATTAATTTTTTTTCTTTACTTTTAATCTGTTTAATTTCTATGATTGTTTATTTAATGTTGAACTTCGTAAGTAACTTTAAATTTTCAAAATAAATTATATTATCTTTCTAGGATTACAATTGAACCAAACATATAACTTGAATTCGTTTTCTTTCTTTTTTATTCATTATTAATTTTGATTGAATTGTTCATTTTATTACGTATTTAATGCTTTTGATTGCCGGATCATCAATGAAAGAGAAAATTTTAAGTGTAACAGTCCTATCACGTCAGCATAGGTGATAAACTAGGACCATCTAATTAATGAAGGAAAATAAATTCATTCATTGATGGTGGATAAGAAAAACTAATAGTGAGTTTCATAAATTTTTTTCACCATATTTATTCACCATATTTATTGAAAATGAAACCCACTCTTGACTTTTTTTTTATTTACTACTAAGAAATGAATTTTTTATTTTTTATTAATTTGATAGTTCTTCCACATCATTTATGCTGATGTGGTAGAGTTATCCCATCTAAAATTTCTCAAGATGAGGTAAAGAAAGCCTTTTGGTTAGATATTTTCGGTTAATGTGTTGGTTAGACAAATCTTGGAAGCCTTTTGGTTAGATATTTTTGGCCAATGTGTTAGTTAGACAAATTCTAAGAATAAGATCCTATGTTAGAAATCTAAAGGCAAAATGAACCAACCTGAAAAGCCATAAGAGTGCAAATTATCAAACAAAATACATTTATGCGAAAGTTCTTATGAAGTCTCAGATTAAAAAAAAAAAAGCAAAATATGATGATGCAAGTCTCACAATGTTTTTAAGTATTTACACATAAGTAATGCATAGAAAAGAATACAATACTAGTAAGATAAACAACAAGATAATATGTTCAAGTGCAAACATAACAATCCACAACCACAAAATACAAGAATCTAAGAATTATGAAAATGGATAACAAGATAATACATTAACCTTGATTAGCATAACGGTGTTATTGGTTATAAAGGAATAAAATCTCGCAAGTATGATTTATGGCATAGGAGCAAACAGTTGAGGAAGCAAAATGAAATAGATTTTGATTTTGCAAAAAAAAAAAAAAGAATGAAATTGTAAATGGTAAAGAAAGAGAGAAAACAAACCCTAGTTATACTTGCCAAAAGAGAATTAATTTGAATAATTGAGGTGATGGGAGGATGTGATGAATTCATATGTCAAGCGTTGACTGGATCACAGCTGTCGATTAAACATTGAAAATGGTATGATTGCTTGGCACGAAAGATGAAAAGATAACATTAAATGTTGTTATAAGTTTTACGTACCTTTTTTAAATTTTGAAAGCTAATCTAAACTAATATGACCTTTTAAATATAGGGACAGAATCCAGGATTTATTGTGGACATTTGTGTGGACACATCACTTGTGTAGGCTATTAAGGAGAAAAAGGAATGAACTTTTGCTTGGATAAGAGTTAGATGAATTACATAATAGTATTAAGTTTCCAACACCAGACTTAAAACTTGTTAGAACTAGCAATTAGAGGATTCCTATTGATATATTATATTTTCCATTAGTAATGTAATTAAAAGAGCCTATTGACTAGGTCATTAGCATACCCTTCATGCATGGCCTCGAGTTGCCTATATAATCAAGAGGTTTTCATAATATATATATATATATATATATATATAAGGTTAAAAAGTAGTGAGTCAAGGATAAACTTATGTCTTTTGGTCTGAATAACAAAAAAGTCTCTTCAAATGAAGTCTTCTAATAAGACTCTTACAAACAAATTTCTTAAATTACTTAAACAAAAAATTAAGAAATATAGGATTAAACAAATTTTAAATAAAATAAAAAAGAGAGTCCTACTAGGATATAAAAAAAAAAGAAACTCATTAAAATACAAACTATCGAATAAATAAGAATGAACATGTTAAGATTTGGTTTCAGTTCCACTTAAAATTAGAATATACTTTAAATAAAATCGATACTTTAAATAAAATCGATTCTTCAAATTTAGAATTGAAATCTATTATGTTTAACATGATATCCTATTTTTTAATTCCGATTTGATTTTAATTTAGTTCTAATTCCAAAACAAAGTACTTTATTTATTAATTGTCTTTTTTTTTTAGCAAAACTTATATTGTAAAGATCTGTTTAAATATAATATCATCAATATTCACTTAAGTCATAATTTTAACTTGACAAAAAAATTTCAAAATAAAATCAATTGTATTAAATTCCAAAAGTAATAAAACATGAACAAAAAATTTAATTTTTAAAATTAAGTAAAAAAAGATAAATAAGTTATTAAAGAGAATTAATATATAACAAATTATTTAAAAAAAATATTGTATTATTACTCAAGTTAAGATAACTCATCAAAATAAAAAAGAAATTAAATTTTTTTCATAATAGTAAAATTATATATCTACTAAAATTATACTATTTACATATTTATTTATTATAATTGTTAATTTGTTCAATAATTTTAAAATAAATGTATGTAAAACATGACTTTATTAAATTATTATATAAATAATATAATAAATTAAATTAAATAAATATTATTAACACATTAATTAATGCTTTGTTTATAACTCAGAAGTTAAAAAGTATTTTTTAATAAATTATTTATTAAATCAAATATAAAAATATTTTATATAATATTTAGGTTTATACAAATTTAGTAGTAAATTTTGATAACATACACTGTAGTTCATATAAAAGTATTTATTTAAACATAACAAAATTAATTTTTTATAATCTTATTAAAAAATGTTAAATGTTAGTATTTTATTAATTAAATAATTTATGTTATTTATTTTACATAAATTACTTTAAATATAGCAACTTATGAATAAAGTTTGCGCTCCATGGGTGCAGTAGAATGGTAAAAGATATGCATATGCAACAGGAAATTTGGTGTTTGAATTTTTACAAGGTCCAGTTCCACAAGATTTCCGGTTGACAAACTTTTCTTAAATGGACAAACTGTCACCCTGCCAAAATAAAACGGAAAATCCTGTATATTAATTTAAGCAGACACACTGGTCATTGTTGTATTTTGCAGGCGCCAACAATTAGAGTGAGGGAGTACTGAGTGATCAAATAGTTCGCTTCAGCAAGTTAGGTTCTAAAGAAAATAAATCATGAGTTAACACCATTAAGTTTCTTTTCTGTATTATCTTATAGGATTTTCACTTTCTTCCGATTATTTTTAATTCTTCTCGTTAGTTTTAGGGTTTTAGGATAATGGAGCTCGATCAGAGAAAATCATAATTTTCTGCATGATCACATTTTTTGATTACTCCATGAAAAGTGAAAATGTTAATGTTAATTAATTAATATTTTGTTTATTTGAGTTGTTCGACGCCACACCAGTCATTTCGCAAGCTGTCAATTAAATAAATAATTTCATGGTATCAATTTGTGACACGAATTTATTTAAGAGATCATTCTTTATGTTTATAAGAAAAACAATTAGAATCCAAAAGGGTAGGTTATTTCTGAAATTCGAATTAAAAAGTTAAAAACCTAATTTAGTTTCCTGAAAAAACAGCAGCCACTAGTGGGTTTTCGTGCTGTGCGATAACAGCCCGTGCGAACGTTCTGTCCCCTCCACCGCTCCGTCTCCGTCTCCGTCTCCGTCTCCGTCTGCAAATCCAGTTTCCACCGCCCCACCCCCACAAGCAGCACTGTCTAAGTCAATCCACCACCACCACCACCACGAGCAGCTGTTGCACAAGCTCACGCGTCGCCGCTCGCGCACGCCGATCACTAGCACCGGGCTAGTTTGCGTTGTCTGGCACAAACAACTTAGGTATGATAAATATTACATTTTACATCTGGTTTAACAATATTATTGTTATTTTCGAGTTGATGTGCATATATTTTATATATTCGCCCATTCCAAACTTATATTCATTCCTCTTGAGATGCAAAGTTTCTTAGTTAGATTTTTTATAGTTCGAATTTTATGGAAAAAGAAAATCTAAAGATGTAGTTTTGCTATATAAAATTCATCTCTCTGTTATATTCATGTTTATCTTGAGATTTACAAATGAGTGACATTAGTTTTTGTTCAGAAAGAACGTATATCTTGAGGTATAAGAGAATGTCCCCAATGGATATCCCTGTTGAGAAATTAATTTGATTTGTGCTTCTACAGGGGTGCGAGAGTGTGATTAAAGAGTAAAAAGAGAAGAAATGAGAATTAATTGTCAGTCAAGAGGAAGAGAATATAAAATTGGTTTTAATATTTATAAAAAGAAATATGATTAAAAGATTTTGTTAGAAAAGCTTAATTTAGAAGATTTTAATAGACTGTACATGTAAAATTTTACCATAGGAAAAATATTATTGCTAATAAAATTGAATTTTTATCTAAATTTTAATAAATTTAAATTGTCCATTAAATGAGGGGCTTAGTGATAACCAAAATTGGGGCAATTGTTTTGGGAGGGACTTTAGTGATAATTAAAATTGGTGCCTTGATTTTGGGCTAGTCATGAGGCAACTGCCTCAGTTGTCTAGGTTCAGCCACCCCTGTTTGCTATCTGTCTCCTTGACATCATTCTGTAACTCCATTGAAGGGTAGCATCTCTAGATGTCACATCAATGCTGAGCCTAGATTCGATATGGTTGGGTTCTTGTTGTGCATAATACTTTGCACTTACTTTATTTATGTCAGGGAAAATTTTGAATAGATTCTATGGTGGCTTATAATTCCAACTGCTGTCTTGAACCATATTTGCAATATCTATTGTTAAACCATACACATCTATCATCTGTGTCACCACTTGTATCAGATAATGAAGCCATTTGAGCATTTAGTGTGTTTGTTTCATTTAAGGAAGTTGTACTTGTAGGAAAAGAAGAGTGTTGTGTTGAAATGGGAATAACACGCTTTGTTTTGTTGAAGGATGAGTAGTAGATAGGCTGCAAGTGGGGTTGTTTGTGAATAAAGACTACAGAGAGTACTTCTCCAGTCTTAGTTTTGCAGGTTATATTAAAGCTCAATCATCAAGAACAAGGTAAAGATTAGAGATCATGTTCTCATGCTCTCTTTTTTATATGTTTCAGCTTTTGTACTTGGGTATTTTTGTTTGTTAGTGGTTTTATTTGATGGAAATTCAAATTATGCCTATATCACAAAACTGTTATATCCAATTTCTTATTTTTGTTTTTAGGGGTAAGATTGATTGAAGTTGTAGATTTTGTACTGATGTTTAGAAGCACCAATGTCACTGCCAGGATTTTTGACCGCCAAATTCATACTCCTGCTCCTGGCACAAGTGTATGTCCTTTTGCTTTTTATCATTTTCTATTATTCTATGATCACTATGTCACTTTTATTACCAGAATGTATGCCTAGTTAGCAACTTACATTTTGGAGGAAAAGATAATATATTGGAGAGATCAAATTGTCTATTTCAAAGATTTCTTCATGAATCTAACTATCAAATGCAATTTCAATCACATTTTTCCAGCCAAAGATAACTGAGCTTTTGTAGCTAACATTTGCTGGGTCCATAAAATACATTGCAAACATTTTTGAGGCATCAGTTGGCAAATAAGTGTCTGTTATTTAGACCCGGGGAGGTAAAAAAGTATCATAGCATTAGATTGTTATTTTCTCGCAAGAAAAGATGGCATTGCATATTGATATTGTCATTATCTTTGATTTTGCTGGAACCTTTTTCTGTGTTCGTCAGGTGAGACTAGTTTTCTTTGTACTACTTTGATAACCTCACTAGGTGATTGGGCTACAGATAGAAACAATTGTAGCTTAGTGAAAATGTGTGATTGCAGGTTCATTGTGCTAGGCGATTCTATGAGAATATAGTCCCAAGTTTTACCGTATATGATGTTGAATGCCCTGACCATTCATTTCGCAAGTTCACTGATGATGGTCAGTACCTCATAAGTTTTAGCAGAAACCATCAGGATTTGATTGTGTATAGACCAACATGGCTATCATTTTCTTGCAAAGAAGATGACTGTAGCAGTCATGATCTTCCTCCAAGAGCGAAGAGGTTTGAGAGCTTCTTTACCCAGTTATATTGTGTGACTCTTGCTTCCTGCAACGAGCTTATATGCAAAGACTTCTTTCTTTCCATGGAGAATAACCAATTTGGACTCTTTGCTACTTCCACTGCTCAAATTCATGATGCACCTGCTACTAGAGGAGCTATCCATGGAGTTCCATTCATAGAAAAAATAACATTTCACCTCTTGAGGTTTGTACCTAGTTTTTCATCAGCAATCATATAATCCTACGGGAATTTTATATCTAGGATGTCTTTATTTATATTTTCATGGTATTAAAAAATATATTTAAATAGATGGCCTTTTTATGTCTTGATATTCATTCTAGTTTTGTTTAATATGTTTTATTAGGTTGGAAGATGGGGTTGTACTGGATGAGAAGGTCTTTCTCAATGATTTTATCAATTTAGCCCATAACATGGGTGTTTTCCTGTACGATGATTTACTGGCAATTGTCTCACTTCGTTATCAAACTATACACATTCTCCAAGTCAGGGACTCAGGGAACCTTGTTGATGTACGAGCAATTGGGTCATCTTGCCGTGAAGATGATGAACTCTTTCTCATTTCTAATTCTCAGGCAAGATATTTTTCAATTCAAGCTTTTAATGTTGCACTGGCATTTTCAATGTTTTTCTTTGTTCATCTCTTTTGGGTGGTGCTTTTGAGTTTAAATTTTATAGGTTGTTTTCTTCTTTGTATAGGGGGTGGATGGGTAATTTTGGTGGACCATCTAGTTTTGTTTTGGCTCTTATATACAGCCCTAGGTTCCGCTCCATGGGGTTTTCTGATATTTTGGGTCTGCATCTTACATGTAGCTGTATTAATCTTTAATTGTTAATACAAAGTTCAACGTTTCTTATTAAAAAAAGAAAATACTTTAATTGCAAGTTCACTGTCTTCAGTGGCATTGTTATGTTAGGCATTCGTAATGCAGTTTGTACTATAGTCTGAAATAGGAATACTTAGTTTTCACTAATAGACATGCCTGTTGTGTTCATACACCCATTCATCTTCAGCTTTTGCTGGGAATACATACCAGGTAACCATATCTGTGCAGTTATGACATTACATAAAGAAATTCCACTGGTCTTTTTCCTTCTGCTTGGTTTGTGAACTTGGTGGCTCAGATAACTTCTTTACATGCCAGTTAGCTATTGTTAGTTTACCTTATCATGTTCCAATCAGCAAAGTGACCGCATTTTTCATTGATCCCTTTGTAATTTGTAAATATGCTAATAGGTTTTCAGGAGCATGTATTTAATCTTGTTTGATGACTACAATACATGCTGATAATTGGACATGATCAATGGTTCATCTAGTTTCTGGAAAATTGAGCTAAGCCCTTTTCTTCATCTTTGGAGAAAAAATCAGTTATCTGGCTGCATGTTTATCTGTCTCAACTTTTAACCATGGTTTTGCTCCATTTGACAGCATCAGAACCAATACTAGTTTTCCTTTGTCAAACATTGTAGTAGTAAATTTTTTAATGTTATTTTTGTTTGTTTGTGAATTATTAATTACATTTTTCCACTTGTATGTTTTCTCTCAATTTGAAGTATATGGCTACTGTAGCTAGTTCCATTCTGTTTATATGCATTATTATGTTTCCTGCTTTTTGTTTTGGGTTTATTGTGTTACTCTTTTGGTTATACCTAAAGCTTGTCAATGTACTTGTTGTGTGCATCCAGACATTTAAATAGAATGACATTCCATCTACCCATAGGAAATAATCGTCCTCTTTTAGGTGTGTCCTCTGTAGAGTAAGAGAATATGATGTTTTTCAGATTGGTCCTGTACGGTTACTGTTTATTTTTGTCCATAGGCTTTTTACTTACTATGTGCAATAAGAAGATTAAGGATTTGCATGATTTGCTGCATGTTGATCTATCAACCCACAATTTAGCTTTTCTATGCAGTGGATGGAAACTTCTGACAGAAGTAGATTGCATGCACTTCCTGAGAATCAAGTTGAGAATGGTTTGCATCAAAACCAAATTAATCAAGAAGATTCTTTTCTGAGTGGCATCAAACAGCGCTTGCTTTCTTTCATATTCCGGGCAATATGGAATGAAGAAACAGATCAAGCCTTGGTTGGTCCTTTCACTTATTATTTTACGTTATTTACTGGATTGTAAAAGCTTTTAACTTTATTTGGTATCATTTCAGCATATTATCATGGAATTTATGTATAAGTTGGAGACTGTTTAGCTACTTCTATTCTAAATTCACATATGTATCATCGATTAAATGTTTGACAAAGTTGCTAATTTTGATATTAAAGTCAATATTTGTTTGCTTCTGTTTGTAGCTCTATGCCAGTATTCTTCATATTCTGGTTTCCATATGTTGTCAGCTGCTTAAACTCCATGCCTACACTAATAATTGCTTATCAATGTATTTGTATTTCTATTAAATTTATTATAGTAATTGAAATTTTAAACATTTATGATATTGACCAAGGGATAGTTTAGGACTCATGTGCTACTACCACCACCTAAAATGTTTGATAAACACTTTCACTTGACTAATGTTTTAACCCGCTCTCACACTTGATAGCTAGTGATTTTGCTTCATAGTGAAGCCATGGCACAACACTAAACAAGGCTTATGTTTACCCGAAGAAATTCTTCATTGTAAAATTATGTATTCTGTCTTAACTGTTTCTTTTGCACTTGGCAGTGTGAGTCATATTGCCAAGTATCTGCAGATATGTTGTTAATTATACACTTGAAGAGATGTTGTTCAATATACAGTTGAACTCTCTTCTTTGACACACACACACACACACACACACACACACACACACATTTTTATATATCTCACTAATTACCACTCGCTAGATATGCAGGGCTTTTAAGTTAGTGGTATAACTGATAACAATAAAAAAATGCATAAAAATTTTGAAAATTTCTCATATGATCTAAGTTTTATGAATTTATTTATTTAACCATGTTGAGCTTGCTACACCAGAGAATCCAGTGCTTGAAGAAGTTTTCATACACACACCCATACATATATATTTATATACACCTATCTCCGTTTGAGAGATATGTGAGGCTTTTAAGTTGCCTTTATGTCTGATAGAATCAAGATATATAAATTTATGAAGGTTTCTGATATGATGTTTACTCTTATAAATTGATTTTTTTAATTACACTGATTCATGCTATACCAGAGGTTCCAGTTCCTGAAGAAGAAGTTCTATTTTCACTTTCAAGATTATGTTGATTTGATTATCTGGAAGGTAAAATTATAGCTGCAGAATCTATCCACTTATTTATCCTCATATTGCTTAATCTGTGAGAAATGTGAATAATTTTTACATTTTTTAATCTTTTGCTTGACATAATGCTTGAATTTTTATTTGTTTCTGCTCATCAGTATATGTTTAAAACTAGTAATTTACTAAATCTCAAATTTTGGGCAGGTACAATTCTTGGACCGGCATCACCTGCTAATCAAGTTTGGTAGTGTAGATGCGGGGGTGAGCTTTCTGTCCTTTCTACTTCTGTAATAACTAGAATCAAAATTACTGGATGAGTATACATTGTGACTTAGAATCCCATGGCTTTGGGAAATGAACATCATTCAGTGCAGATGATAAGCATTCACTGCCAGTTTTCTAGATGTGAACCTACATCTATCCAGATTTGGCCTCATATTGATATAGTTAAGTTATATATGCCTATATTGGTAATTTCTTTTACTTATTTGTGAACTCTTTGACAATATAACATTTTGCTTGGGATTGCTGATTTGTGCATTCCTCCTTCAAAATTTGTGGCAAATGTGTTGCGATCTGTATCTTAATTGTTTTGACTGTTTTGCTGCCATTTGGAGATAATCACAATATGCAAAACCTTTCTCCTAAAGGTAACAGAAGAAACTATGTTGGTGAGAGTTCAACTACTGCTTACTGTGAAATGCATGGAAAGAGTCCTGTTACTTTTATTGGAAAAGGGCATTTAGGTTAGGCATTTGTTGTTGGCTTCTGCAATGGTTGACTTTCATTGGAAGGTTACAATTCTTTTTCTGCATTCTCATTTATTTGATAAGCCAAAGCCTCCATAGTTAGATCTTGTGGAAATAATAATGAATATATCCCTTTTTTTTTTTGTTTTTCAAATGTTTTTCATTAAAAAAAAAGCACCTAATACCCTGTTCTGTTAAATCTAACAGATATGAGTCAATGATTGAGGTATTATATGATAATTTTCCAGACTAGGTCAGTTGGGTGCATCTAAGCCCAGCATCAAGGGTGCTGAGCGAAATTCTTCCATAAATTATCTATGTCAGCCTGAGTACATGAAGGTTATATATTTTTGTTTTGAATCACCAAACTTAAAAGGATTTTCTTTTCCGCACATATGAGAAAGTCGATAATGTGCTAATAACTCCCTGTGACAATTTTTTTTAAGCCCACCCTCCTTTTTGTCTAGCTTAGCCTCGATCCAAATAGGTTATGCTTTTAACTTTTTAAGAGACTTGAGTTAAACAAACAGAGATGAAATTTTATTTTTATTTGTTTTTAGACTCCTTAAGATTATTTATATGTTGTTCTTTTATCATTTGTAGAGCTTAATAATCTTTCTGCTCGACACTCTAATATTTTGGTGAAGCATGATGTGATTCTAGACATCTGAATTTGTAGGTGTCTCGGAATGTTGATAATCATCCGGCATTTTTTGCTGTATATAACATGGAAACAACTGAAGTTGTTGGATTTTATCAGGTAAAATTTTTGAGCCATGTAAGTTTGTTGTCTCATGTTTTTTGTGGAACTTTCTAATTCTCTGACACACATGGGATCTGTTACTTGTAGAATTCAGCAGATGAGCTTTACTTCTTGTTTGAGCAGTTCTGTGATCATTTCCATGCAACATCTAGAAATTCACTGCATATGAACTTCATATCATCTCATTCAAATAACGTTTTTGCCCGTGAGCAACTAAGGTCCATGAAAAATAAAGCTGGCAGCTTTCCACAGGTTTAAGTTTCTTTATCTTGTTTTGTTTTTTTCAATTATTGTATCTTTTCTGGTTCTTTTCCCCCCCTTCTAACAGTAATACAACGATGCATGGATTTTCTGTTAGTCATAAAGCTTATTATTTCTTCTTCTATAGCCCATATCTAAGCAGCTGCTGAATTCTACAGTTTGTGAAGAAGATGTTGGCCTCTTTGCCTTTCGGTTGTCAATCACAGAGTCCTTCTCCATACTTTGACCATTCTCTTTTTCGATATGATGAAAAGGTTTGATTCATAGCTGCTGATACTTTTACTACCTACAATGTACGTGTTCATTACCATACCCATCTTCTCCTTTTTGTGGTAGTTTCCTGACAACGCTTATTGTTATCTTTTGTTTTTTGTTTTTTATTTTTTGGGTGGTTTTGTGGGGCGAGGATGGGTATAGGGGGATGTGACTTAAAGGGAATGGGCCTGAGTAGAATTTGTGTTGATTTTGATGTTTATGGCATAATTTGAGACGGTCACACTGCTTGCTCTGCAATGATATCAGATGGAGGCACTGTGTTAGGATTAGGGTTGGAGAAGTATTTACTATATAGAATGTTTTTCTTTCCTTATGAAGAGGGCAGCTTTCTACCAAATTTTGAGTCCTATCCAACATGTACCTATTGGTTTGGTTAGTGATAGACAAAAATCTGACCCCAAAAATAATTAAAGGCAGAGATTGATTATCTTTGATTGTTTATACATATTTACCTTTTTATCTGCATTTCTTTTATCATGCCAATACAGAAGGGTTGTGGGAGTGTTTGTCATTCAACTGATTTTTCCCTCGTAAATGAGTTACCTTGTGGTTCTCAGATTATGACAAGCTATTTTAAGTAAATTAGATTTGAGACTGCAGAAAACAATTGAAGCGGACCAATTGACGATTCAACTTTACCTTGTTTCTGCAAACTATTTTACCATGTTCATGCATTTCTGTTGCAGCTTATTTCCTCGGCTGACCGGCATAGACAATCAGCAGACCATCCCATCAAGTTCATTTCTAGAAGGCAACCACATAACCTTAAATTTAAGATTAAGCCAGGTATACCATTTTGTCTCATGGCAGTAGCATTTTAGATCTATGCAAGTGTTCTCTTTGATTTTTGGTTTAGTTTTCTAATTTTGCTTTCCTGTTGCATCACTACATGTCTGTTTAATTCTGTTGACTTGTGGGAGTTCCAGAGAAGGTGCATGGTAATGAATTTCTTATTTTTATATAGGTCCTGAAGCTGGTACCATAGATGGTCGAACAAAAAGGATTTCTTCGTTCCTGTTCCATCCATTTTTGCCTTTTGCTCTCTCCATTCAGCAGACTTTGTTCTTGCAGCCATCAGTTGTGAATATTCACTTCCGAAGATAATAATATTTTGTCATAGCACCTTAATCACTCATTTTCCAGAGTGTCTAGTGAGATATGAGTCAAGAAATCTTTATATTTGGTACATTATCAGCATTCTGCTCCGAAACATATTATAGCATTTTACTGAAGGCAGGCGTAAGTGCATCCACATGATCAGGCAGCAATTTTCCAATTTTCTCCCCTTCTTTGGTTTGTTGGACGTAAAGCCATGCAGCACGGTGAAATGCATGAACTTTATTTATGAACCTTGCCATCATTTGGTATAGTTGTCTATAATGAAATAAATGTTTGTAAGTACTAATCAAATTGGCCACTATTGTTCTTGGCATCAAACTAGGATAAGTGAAGGATGTAATTCCATTATTTTTTATTTTGTGTAAAACAAAGTGGTTATCTCAGTCATGTATATTATTTGATATCTTAAAACAAGTTAGTGCTGGAAGAGGTCTTCAATGTTTATTGAACTTTGTTTATGACTTATCATCAACAACGCATGTTGCTAATAACCACCTTTCCATTAAGCTACGGCAAGACAGACTTGAAGGAGTGTGTTTTTGCAAGGAAAGACTAAAATACAAAGGTACAATTTGTCTTTGTTTTGCAGGTTTCACTAGTGCTTCATCAAAAGGACAAGGCTAGCTCAACAAAAGCTCTCTTATTCTCTCTCTAATGTGCTTACAGCTTCTGTCTTCTTGTCATGTGACCCGATTATCTCCTTGTATTTTAGACTTATTTTTTCCCTGATTTTTTTAAAAAAAATTATGTCCAATAACTAGGAATTTAAGTGTTTTGTCCTTATTTTTATTTTAGTATTTAACTTGTTAGGTTTTGCATGGTTAAAAAAGAAAACCTTAGCTTCTTACTCTTGCATAGGCTTCACATGACCAAAAAAAAAAATGAAGTTTGTGTTTTAATGACCTATTTTAATCATGTACTCTTTCATCATTTATTTTGCTTTTTCCACATTTGTGTTTAGGAAGTTCTGAATGGTTTGGTGGGAAAATATTGATGAAACTCATCTCTTGATTGCACCAGTTGTTTTCTTATCGGCATGGTGTTTCAATTTTTTTTTTTCCCCTTTTCTTTTTAACTCAATTTGTATAGGTTTATTGTACTGTCTCGTTATCCATTTCTTCTAAAGATCTCACCGTGGTGGGGGTGGTCTACAGGGCTCATGAATACTCTTATTGCAGGACACTTACCTTGACAACATTTAGTTCCTGCTCTACCGAACTTTTCTGGTCCACCCCTGCCACAAACACTATCCTTATGTTTGTCTTTTTAAAACATTTTTGAAGGTCGGAATAAGGAGGACGTTTGTTTGTCCTCCGGATTTATTCCAAATTTAATAGATGAATTTCATATTCTGCATTTGCAGTGCTTATGGTTTAATTATTGTGAAACAATGAAAAGCGGTGATAATATTGTTTTTAAATTTTCTTTAGGAAGAGTAAAATATCATTTTTATTATTCATGGATATCTTCTTTTTTTTTTTTTGGTTGCCCATGACACATTCGCATATAATGAATTTATGAGTTGAGTTGGTGGGTTTCTCACCAATGGAATTGCGTTGGATTTCTTATGATTTTTTGGGAAAAGGAATCTACGCTTCATTTGAGAACTGAAGCCCATATCGAAACAGACTTTCACGTTGAATTACGCAAGTAAGCGTAGATAACAAGCCGGTATTGTAGTTAGGGATCTACTGGTGGAAGTCGTTTTCATATTTAATGGTCGTATTTTTTGTGGGTACGAGTCATTTACTCATTCCAAATTTTAAGACTACCAAAATAATGTGTTTAATTTCTCGTAACAGAGGAAGCTATTATATCTCTGTGAATACGAAAAAGATTGATAACAAATTTAACATTTATCACTTGATGGTTAGACATTGAATACCTGTTAAAATACGTGTTAAAGAATAATATATTTTGGCTAATAACATAAGATTGTTCTTAACAGTATCTTAAAATGCGAATATTTTTGCACATATAAATTTATACCAAGATATGACTGTTTAAAGCATTTATTAGTGAGCAAATAGGCTATCCCATTATTTATTTATTTTTTTAATTTAAATTTTTTCTAAAATTAATCTAAAGTTAAAGTATAATTATTATTTCAGTTTATAAATTAGGTATCATTGTATTGTAACTATGATTATTGATTTGTTATTGTTGGTATCATTTCTTACAACTATAATTATAGTTATTTGATTGTTAACAAAATTTTATCAATATATGACACCAAAATAATGATAAGAAATCTCAATTTTTTTTTTAATAAATGTTCACTATTTATATTTTAATTATTATTAATATGTATAAAAATGATAGAATTTCGTTACTTAATTTTTTTTTTTACTTAAATTTAGATATAAAATTTCATATATTAATTTAATAATTGAATGGTTTAAAATTTAAAGAAAAAAAATTAGCATATTAAGAATAGTCTTTCTCTCGTCATCAGTCAATATTTTGTATTTGTCTTAACCCAAGGGTGTTGTCAAACTTTAGAGTGAAGAGATGCCAAGGCATAAATATAGAACTTGACAAAGCACATTATTAGGGTCGTGTCGTTGTCTCCTTGTAAAAGACACCGTTCGTTAGAACGTGTAGAGTATACCCTTATAAACTTCAAGAATAACTCATTTTTATCTGAATTCCGTCACATTCTTCTCCACTTAATTTTTTGATATTCTCGTCACAGTGAGATTTTTTGCATACTCGTTCTGCTCTATCTCAACACTTACAGACCTTTCATAAACGCATTTATTCTGCAGAGGCGCTTGGTTAAGACATTAGAATTGGAATGAGTTTAACTTTGATACTACTTTATCACGGGCTGGATTCCTCCTTCCAAAAAATATATCTATTAAAATATGTAGAACTCACCCTTATAAATCTTAAAAATAGTCTATTCTTATAAAATGTAAAATTTCGTCACAACATGCTCAATGACATTTCTCTTGTTGATTAGAGGGTCGACTAATACACGTACATGTAACTAGATATCCCTTCGCATTTCTCTTGTTGATAAGGGGGGTCGACTAATACACATACACATAACCAAATATCCCTTCCCCGAAAAAGTTAAAATTTTAATATAAATTTTGGAAGAATTAATATAAAAATTAAAATATATAAAATAAATAATAAATAATATTTAAAAATTTAAAATATATAATAATTAATATTTAAAATATTAATAAAAAAATGTGTAAAGATTCCACTCTATATCATAGACAATCTCTTGTTATAAGTTAATCTATTGTATTTGTTTTGATCCGAGGTCACAGTTATAGAACGAGGTCGTACAATAGTTTGAAAAATCCACCATGTGAGGGGACATTGTCCCTTGCAAAGGTATGACTTTCTTCACATGGCTTTGTCAAGCGAGGATGCAACTTCAACTTCGATTGAATAGAGTAAATTCTCGGGACTACAATAAATTTAGTCGAACTTTTTTAGAGTTAAAATATGATTTCAAGTTTTTATGTCTTTATTTATTTATTTTTATTAATGTATTTATTTTATTTATTATTTTTAAATTTAATCACTTACCTCTCTCTCTCTCTCTCTCAGTTATATTAATATTATTTTACTAAAAAATTTATGAAAACACATAATTACTTTCTTTCTATATTACTTAACTCAATAATTAATTTATTAAAAAATTAAATTTTCTTTAATTTATTTATAATTTCTAAATAAAACTATAATTTACTCATCCCTTAAAACTTTTTAAGTATATTTTTTATACTTAAAAATTCAATCATATAATATCTTACCCACACATGCACGTGTATATGAATTCTCTAACAAATTACTTAAAAATTATTTTCTACTTCAAATAAGATTTATAATATATATTGACATAAAATGTGCCTTGTTATATAAATATAAAAATTGGAATTAATTACTAATAATAATACTTACATTGAACTATTCTAATTTGTGTTATTTATAGTATTTTTATGCAACCATAATTGTATTGTAAAATTTTAAAAATTTAATAGTAAATTACTTTATGATACTATAATTTTAAGTTAATTAAAATATTTTATTATTAAAAGTTTAGAATACAAATTAGTAGCTAATATAAATAAATTAAAATAATAATAATTAAATAAAATAAAAAAATTTAGGGTTTTTACTTAAAAGAATAATAAATTAATTATATTTTAGCCTTATAGTTAGTCAATTCACAATTAAAAGAATATACAAAGAGAGGTAAATATTTTTTTTATTGAAATTTTAGAAATTGAAATTACCATAAAGTCCAATACATATATTTGATAAAAGCCTCTTTTTATTTTTACTGAAAAATTTTTAAAAATAAAATTATTATAAATTTTAATAGAGATACTTAATAAAAATTTTTATTATTTTTGCTTTTTGATTATTGTTTCCCACTAATATTATTGTTTAATTTTTCAAATAGTGATCTAAGTAGTTATATTTTAAATAAATAAAATTTTATACAAATTGATGCAGTCATATATTATTACTATATGTCTTATATTTTTATGAAATAAATGAAATTTTACTAGAGTGCAAAAAAAAAAAAATTATTATATAAAATAATTAACAACAATATAACTTTACACCAGGCACACGAAAAAATTTGTATAAAAACTTGTATTTGCTAATATTATTTTCTTATTTTTAATTTACCATGTTGGGGCATAGGTGTGGGATGGGACCTGAAAGAGTAAAAATATTAAAAATTTAAAAAAATGAGGGACTTAAATACAAAATAAATTTTCCAATAAGATTGTGACGTGTCCAAGTGAGACAACAGTGCGATATTAAATTGGTAGGAAAGGAGAGGGGATATATATATATATATAATTATATTCTTCAGATCTTTTATCTCTTAAAAACAAAGTTGAAAATAACATCCGACAAATTTTTCAATGTGTACTTCGGGATGAAATGGATTTGTCATGACACAATCAATGTTGATGACTCGCCACATCCAAATCCAATCCCAAGGAAGAATCTAATCCACTGCTAAAAGTATACAGTAGTTGTTGACTTGGAAGACCACGCTTCTCACTTGATACTTCTAAAATATGTTAAAAAGAAAGCATTAGAATTTTACAACACAACGTCATCACGATATCTCATACATACATACATACATACGTACGTACGTACGTACGTAATGTAGTATAAGTAGAAAAGAGATCGGCGGATCCTGCAGAATCAAATGGCGCGGGCCCAAACATCCTATTTTATTCTATTTTATTTTATTTTATCCAGACAGGCAGATATTTTATTAATATGGGTCCCAGTGTTGCCGATTATTCATTCGAAAGCCACGTGTTCAACAAAATGAGTGAAACTGCACACATTAGTAAGAAGAATACAAGGGTCTCATCAAGTTGGTCCAATAAAAATTAAGGACTAATTACATCAGTGTCCCTACACTCTCACTATTTCTTACATAACGATATTATTTTTCCAATCATATATAATAGGTTTCTTTTAAAATTACAAAATGCCTTCCATTTTCAAGCTAATATCATCTCACGTAATACAACATAATCCATCAACTCAACACAAATATAATACAATATTAATGAATTTAAGTTTACCAAAATAATATAATTATAAAAAATTAATAATTATATCTAATTTAAATTTAAAATTTTTAATATATGAATTATTTATAACACAAGTAATTATTTAATTTACTTATGATTTAATATATTTATCTTATATATTTATAGTTCAAAAAATTTAGTTATATTTTTTTTATGTCTTAAAATAGTTTTATTTATATGTAAGTAAAATTGATTTATATTTGAGTAATAATATTTTAAAATACAAGAAAATTTATTAGACCAAAAAAAATTTAACTTACATAAATCATTTAATAATTATAACGAATTAGTGTTTTTGGTTGTTGAATATTTTATGCCATCTCAAATTATCACCCACTGATTGAGCATGCGATGGCTGGTAGCCTTTTTTCACATGAGGAATTTATTTGAGATAAATGGACAAGTAATGTCCTTAGTTGACAATAATAAAACTTGAGGAACCCAAATATTATTAGCCATTGAATCAATTAGGACAAAATAAATAAATAAAATAAAAGCTAATTACATCAGTATGTATGTATGTATGTATGTATGTACGTACGATTCGTATTTGATCATTTATTAGATCTTTTTTTAAGCTTTGTCTTTCCATTAATTATCCCCCACTTTCGTCGTTCGCATTTTCTCTCTCTACTAATTTATCTTTTTCTCTCGCTAGCATTTGTCCTCTATCCCTCTGCCATTGGATTAATCGCAGGAAAAATCATCGCCGTCAGATCAGCTGTCCGGCATTCCGGTGATCTGGCCGCTGATGACTTCCTTTTCCGATCAAATAACGGTCATATTTATCCAGAAACTGGTACTATTCTTCTTTAATTTCTACTTCAGATTCGCTCCATTTAACAGGTAGAAGATTTATTTGGATCAGCGAGTCATTCAATTGCTTTGTCTTTGTTATTCCATGCACGCTGATCCATCATAGTTCTGAGGAACTAGCCAATTTCAATCTATATCTTCTCTTTTAAAAATCTAACGGTCGGGTTTTAGTTTCGAAAATTAGGGTTTCTTCCAACGTCAATGTTTAAGAAAATCATGAAAGGAGGGCGTAAGCCCTCCAAATCAGATCCCAACGATCCGTCTCTTTACGGATTCGGGCTGCCCGGAGGGCGAAACCCCGTCCCAAATGTGGTCGTAAATCACGCGTCTCGGTCGGCACCGGGATTAGCCAGCCCCAACACAGGTGGTCACGGGGCGGTGGTCACTCCACCACCTATGGGTAGCATTGAACAGCTGCCACTGTTTAGGGATGTGGCCGTGTCAGAGCGGCAGAATTTGTTTTTGCGAAAGCTACAAATTTGTTGTTTCCAATTGGATTTTTCAGAGCCTTTGAAAAGTCTTCGCGAAAAGGAAATCAAGAGACAGACGTTATTGGAGCTTGTAGATTTTATTCAATCTGGGTCGGGTAAAATCACGGAGACTTGCCAGGAGGAAATGATTAAAATGATTTCGGTTAACATTTTCCGCTGTTTGCCTCCTGCTCCTCATGAGAATACCGGCCAAGAAAATGCTGACCCAGAAGAGGAAGACCCATATTTGGAACCATCCTGGCCTCATTTGCAGCTTGTGTATGAGTTGCTTTTGAGATATGTAGTGTCTTCAGATACAGATACTAAGATTGCAAAGCGATATATCGATCATTCATTTGTGTTAAAGTTGCTTGATTTGTTCGATTCTGAAGATCCCAGAGAAAGAGAGTATTTGAAAACGATATTGCATCGGATTTATGGCAAGTTTATGGTGCACAGGCCCTTTATTAGGAAGGCAATTAATAATATATTCTACCGGTTTATATATGAGACTGAGAGGCACAGTGGGATTGGTGAGCTTTTAGAGGTTCTTGGGAGTATAATTAATGGGTTTGCATTGCCGATGAAAGAGGAGCATAAGTTGTTTCTTGTTCGGGCTCTTGTACCACTACATAAGCCGAAACCTGTAGGTATGTATCATCAGCAGCTTTCTTACTGTATTACGCAATTTGTTGAAAAGGATTACAAGCTGGCTGACCCAGTCATTAGGGGGTTGTTGAAGTATTGGCCTGTGATAAATTGTCAAAAGGAAGTTCTCTTTCTTGGAGAACTTGAAGAAGTACTGGAAGCAACACAGGCTACTGAGTTTCAGCGCTGCATGGTTCCTCTTTTTAGACAGATTTCCCGATGCCTTAATAGCTCTCATTTTCAGGTTAGGGAATAAAGTAAAGTTTTAAGAGCTTTCTTTATGTATGCATTAGCACAATCCTAAGTCTGGATAGTTTTTGTATGATTTCGTTGGAGATTATTTATTGCAAATTACAGGGTTTTGCTAAATAATAACTTAATAGGATGACAAACGAAAAATTTTAGACTTATGCCTTTTCTGTTCTAGTTTATCTGAGACAAGTATTTGTTGTTGATCCCTGTCATATTCATTTTGTAGATATTATATTCTTTTTTTTTTGGGCAGGTTAATCTGTTGTTTGTATATCAATTTTACTTGTGTTTGCTTTTATTAAACTTCTCTTCAATCTCTTTGTTGCCTGTTAAAGTGTTTATTTTCTCATATGTGTAAGTGGCGTGGTTGGCTGAAGTTTATGGAGTTTGTCAAATTTATTGTTCCCTGAAATTTGATAGTGCTGAGGTATCCATTGCAAATAAATTTCCTTTGAAGTTCACTTTTATCTGCTTTTCAATTTAATTTTTTTTAAATTCTGTACACTGCCTGGTTTTGATCATTCTAATTAACACTTACTTGCTCCCCCGTCTCTATCTACAAATGGGAACATGAATTTGCTCATTTCATTCTAGTTTGCTGAATATCAATTTTAATTCTTTCTTTATAGTATCATTGTTGCATGTTTTGTAGAGTGATCAGAATGGAGAGAAGAACGCCTATAGTTTGATCTCTCCTCTCTGTGCGAAATTGTTTTACTTGATAAATTTAGTTTTTCTTGTCTTCCTCATTTCCTTCCTTGTAGGTTTCCTTACATTTCCAGTGATTGTGTTTGTGATTCTGATTCTTCATTAATTCATCATTTTCAGATTTAAGTAAATTAGGCATTAATGTGTTCAAGTCTGCTTTGTTAAACTTTGATCGTGTCTCTCATGCTCACTTTGTTGGTCTTCACATGCCTAATAACAGTTCTAGATAACAATAACATTCCTGAGTGGTTTGGGGGTTGATTTGATAATCTGTGAACCAGATTTGGGTTTGCACAATCTTTTGAATTTATACTATATACATAGCACTGTTGCAATGTCTGAGCAACTTAGTAGCTTAGTTATTTTATGGGGGTATTTCTAGATATCTCTTGCAGAAGTCCATGTCGTATTATGAGTTGTATGGGAAGTATTCTAGTGCCTGTTATTAAATTTGGTGTTCAAATGTAAGATCACATTTGTGCTTGTTTTGGTAATCTTCACAAACTTTGCATGCATCGTACTGTTGTAATTTATTTGAGAAAAAGGGAAGTATTTTTGTCATGTCTGCTTGCATCTGCATCATACTTCTACTATATGTTGTTTTCATATCTTTTCCTTTTTTCTTTTGCTTAATTACACTTTGGCACGATTTTTTGGCTGCATGTCGAAACATATATTTCCTTTTGCATATATAACTGATGGAGTTGATCGAGGGTTATGGAGCATGCCAAATATGTTACATTCTTAGATTGCTGCCAATACTCATGAGATCATAATAAATGAATGCTTTCTTTTGAATTTTTTCTTTTCTATGTTTTGAACATTTGCCTTTTTATGCTCTTTGCCTGATTGTATTCTTTCCAGCCAATAGTTCGCAGGCTCCCCTCTTCTGACCTTCTCCATCTACAATTGCATTGATAATCACAGCTCATTTGCATTTTAGTTTACCAAGTTGCCTGTTAACTCAAATTGTTAGGCACCAACAGCCATAAAAAGTTCTGTTCTCTTTGCATTGTAGGTTTCTGTAAATGGCTAGTGAAGTAATTATGATTCTAAATCACCTAATCTTAGAGTTGATAGAGATATGGAGTGACACGCATTTTTTATTTTAATACAATTGGTATTAATGAATTCAAGTTTTGAGAAATTTGAACAAACAATTTCATGCTAGGTTTTTTTTAGTTTTCACATGCTTAATAATCAAGTTTTGAGACATGTAAGCTTTTCAGGTGTGCATTTGATAATTGATGGACCAGAATGGGATGGCAATGATCAATTCAATCTGCGACCTAAACATTTTATTTTGACAATATGTGACCATTTTGGTAGCCTAGCTATTTTGTGAGGTTTTAATATACCTCTTCAGAAGTCCATGTCATATGACAAGTTGCAAAAAAACAAAGAAAGAAAAGGTCAAATGCGGCAGCTATTAATTATCCTCTGGTTTGTATTGGATAATGAATAGTGCCTTATTAATTGGTGTTAGATTTTATGCATTGCATTTTCTTACTGCATCTTTGTACTCTGGTGAAGATGAATTGTTACGACTCCTTGACGGTTGTTTAGAAATTTCTTTGGCCCATCACTTTCTCATGTTCTTCTTTGCTTTTTACACACTGTATCATTTTCTTTGCTTTCTTTTTTTGGCGTTGCCCATTTTGCATTTTGAAGGCCCAATTTCACCTTTTAACCATTTTGTGTGGATTTTTTTTTTCTTTTTCCCTTGATTGCCAGAGTTGGACATGTTAGAATTTTAGTTTCATCTGTACTAATATTTACCACGTGAATACTTATATTTTGTGTCCTTTTTTAGTTATATTTCAGTGTGCTAGTCATGATGGGAAATCTGAAGCAAATCTTTTATTTTGGTCCTCAGCTTAAACTCTACCTATAGTATTATACTCATGTATTTTTCAGTTTCTTTTGTCCTGGTTAATAAGATGATATTTTTCAGTATTCGCCAAATTGTTCCTCAAATACTTATGCATCTTTTTTCTTTTGTTTCCAAAGTGCTGTTAGTTTGGTCTGGAAGTAGTATGAAGCAAATAATTTTGTTGGTGGACTCGATTAATATTTAATGATAGGTACTGAAAGTTTATTGTTTTTCTGTGGCATCAGCAAGTGGCATGCTAGATATTTATGTTTCTTTCTGAGGCAGATTTTTTAGAGTCTTTCTAATTTCTAAAAGGTGCAAATTAAATATGAAATCAAATTGTAATCAAGTATCTTGTTTAATGCTGTGTTGCCTTTTGAGTGACATAATGTGCCCAGTCATTGGCTGGGGAAAGGAATCATGATAAGACATAGGCTTTATTTGGGATTTGAGGTGCTGTTACATTTAAGCTTGCTTGTTGTGGGATAGAATCACTTGTTGTCATATATGTGTAAAAATGAATAGTCCCAGCCAAAAGTTGCTGTTACCAAGTATTTCAACTGTTGTGTTTTGAAAGTTGTACAGTGGTGCAGGAGTACCAAACATAGTCATATAGTTGTGTATTATAAATGACAATTTTTTCCTGGGGAAGACTTGAGGTATGTCTGGTGGGACTAGCAGAGTCATATAACATATTATGTGGGTCACTGGTCTGTAGCTTTTGTTTGTTGTGTTGGTTGTGAACTTTTTGTGAATGAGTAAAGCTTGGCATCTTTGCTTTCATATGGTCATCTTGAAGTATTTAGTTAGAAATTACATTCCTAATTTATCAACATTTTAGAATTGTTGGCATTGTGGCATTAGATTTCTTTTTTTTTTTTTCTTTCAAAAAAACAAAAAAAATGTGTGGAATGAACTAGGTTTTTTCTTGGAAGTTTTTGCTCATGCAATTTTCATTGCAGGTTGCTGAGCGAGCCCTATTTCTGTGGAACAATGAGTACATTGTGAACTTAATTGCCCAAAACAGAAATGTGATACTACCTATCATTTTTGAGGCATTAGAGAAGAATATCCAGTCTCACTGGAACCAGGCAGTTCATGGGCTGACTGTAAATATTAGGAAAATGTTCTTGGAAATGGATATTGAGTTGTTTGAAGAATGCCAGAATCAGTATGCAGAGAAACAGTCAAGAGCCAAAGAGGTAGAAGAGCAGCGGGAGTTGACATGGAAGAGACTGGCAGATGTGGCAGCAACACGGAGAGGGGGAGAGGATATGGTGACGGTGTAAATGAATTGAACTGAACTGAACTGAACTGATTGCTCAGATTCAGATATCCCACCATTAAAAAACATGGATGGATGCATGAGGACAAATTAAAGATGTGCTCCTCTCCTCCCCATTTTGGTGGTATTCTTTGTCTTTTTTGTTTTTGGTTCTTAATTTTTTCTTCCCTTTTTTTTTTTTTATATATTTTGATCTTACTGAAGATATGGGAAGAATGCCGCAGCATAAATGTAATTTAACTAGCATGGAATCTATTAGAAACATGCTGCTATTAAAAAATGAATTGTGAAGATTATGTTGTATTTTTTGTTCACTGATATTTGTTCCTTCCATGCAGGAAAACCAGAACCAAAAAAAAAAAAAAGAAGAGGGGTATTTGAGTATGTTTGTAGTCATATAAAATCAGCCGTTTCTTTTTTTTTTTTAATTAAATATATATAATATTTAGATAAATTAGATGAAGAAATAGGGATTGTGATTTTTGTTTTGGAATTATATGTGGCTTTTGGAAACAGTGAAGAAAAAGACACTATTGTTTCTGAATGATTTATATTTGCTTGGCAGAGTAGATTATATAATATCTGTGTTCAAATTCTTGCGGCATTAATCGATGTAACATGTTTTATTTCCAATCTCTCCGTTATTTCACGGGATTCTCTGCTTTGTATCATTCAATTCAATGTATTTTATATTTAAAATTTTTAATTTTTATTTTTGAATTTAAAATTATTTTTGTTAATTATTTTAAATTTTGCAGCCTTAAATTGTTGGTTATTATAGTTACCAAAATTGTACGGCAACATTTGGTTGGTTCTCTGCAATGTGTTGCATGTTTTTTAACGAATGAGGATATAGTTTGTTTATTTGTACTATTAAATAGGGTGGGTTCATTCTATTAAAGTAATTAAAATACTTGGGGTTTGTTAAATTCTATATCAAATATAATATAATTAATTATTTCAATAAATTTGAGTTGAGAGGTGTTTGACATAAATAAATAAATAAATGTGTTTATGTTCCTATTTATGAAGAATATGATTTTTATTTATGTCTCAAAAAATATATTATAACAAATATGTTTATTAGACAGAATTCACATGTAGAGAATTCAATTCAATGTATTTGATTTCAAGCAGAGCTTTTCAGAGTTGAACAAGAAAAAGGCTTTTATAAGTAGCGAGTTTTTAAGGAAACATCAAATAGGAATTTATTAATCCGAGTAAATTTTTAATAAGATATTACATAAGTTTTATCAAAATATGCCTATGAAAAGTTAATTCTTATAAATAAAATCCAAAATTTCACAAATAAATGATTTTTAATAAATAAGTTAAAATAATTATTTGCTTATAATTTTTTAAAAGTAGAGTAAGGGACCAAACGGACTTCAAAAATAAATGAATTAAGTTAATTGAAAAACTATTTGTTAATGATTTTTAATATGTAGAGGGATTAAATAAAATAAAAAAATATACCGTACTGTGATGTAATTTCACGTTGAATAGAAATAAACTATTCTTAGAGTTTATAAGCGAGGGCTCTGCATACTCTAATAGATATGTCTTTTGAGAAGGAGATAATAGTTCAGCCCGTGACAAGTGATATCAGAACCAAACTCATTCCAATTCTAATGTCTCAACCAAGCGTCCATGCATAATCAATGCATCTATATAAAGAGTTTATAAATCTCGAAGTAGAGCAGGACAGGTATGCATGGAGCCTCACTGTGTGACGACAGCGTTACAGAATTGAGTGGAAAAGAGTGTGACGAAATCCCACATTGGATAAGAATAGGTTAACATTGGATAAGAATGAGCTATTCTTGAAATTTATAAAGGAAGGTTCTGCACGCTCTAATGGACATGTCTTTTGAAAAAGAGGTAATGGCCTAATCCGTAACAGTACGTGCGTATATCTACATGTGTGTGTGTGTATATATATATATATATTTTAAATTATTAACGATTCTACCACATTTGTAAGTGGCTGAATTCATTTCTCTCCATCGATGAACTAGATTTTTATCAAGCGTTATGTATGTGTCAAAATATTAGAGAATGAAGGAACACCTGTCTGGGTTCTATTGGTCATACACCACCTTGGAAAACCAACGTATTATTCTCAAGAGTTATTTTGTCGAGTTTTTTGAGGTTTGTCAAATCAAATATATTGTGAAAATTAAATAAAAATACCTCTAAATAATAAACTTATTACTTTTAAATATATTTAATTAAAATAATTAAAATAATACTCTTTTTTATATTTAATAAATAAAATATTTTTACATATTTCTATTATAATTTAAAAAAATTACAAATAAATACAAATTTTATAAAAACTAACAAATAATAATAGGCCTCAAATATAAAATATACGAAAATTTGATATAAAAAGTATCAAATAAAAAAAATACATAAATATAAAAATATAATAAAAAAAATTCAATTTAGAAAATATATAAATAATACAGAAAAAAAAAGCAAAAATAGAAAGAAAATATAAATATATATTATTAAAATTTTACTTATAAATTACTCTAAAATTTTACTTCTTTTTAGAAAATATATAAAATAAACAAAAATTCAAATATAAAAAACGTATCAAATACAAAATACTTAAATACAATATAATATTTTAAAATTTTGTTTATACGATGTATTAAAAATTATATTTGGTAAGTTTAATATCTAAATTTCAGTCTGTTTTATATTTGAGGAGCATATTTTGTTAATTTTTATAAAATATATATTGAATAATTTTCTCAAACCTCACAACAAATATATGAAAATACTCCTCCTGGTTATTGTTTTTTAAGTAGTCAACCATGTACCAATTAAAAGAAGTTTGAATAGAAATAAAGTAGAAGAAAAAGAACTGACTGTCAATGTATCATTTATTGAAAGCAAATACTCACTCTATAGGTAGTGCAACAACTTAATAGAGTAAAAATAGTATCACCTTTTTCACTAAGCTTGTCCTGCTAATTTGAAATCACAGACAAATTCCTTCAAAATAGGTACACTCTTAAAGACTAGGTCCATGAATTTATTTCAACTGAACACTATAAAATGACATAATAAATTTCTTTAACACCTTCCCTTAAATTGAAATTTACAAAAGTCATGAATATAAGTACTTCAACACCTATAACATCTTGATTTGAAGTTCTACTCTTGCAACATCTTCATTTAAACAAACAATAATTTTTTTTTTTTTTAAAAAAAAAACAAATTCTAATTATTTTTCTAAGCTTCACAAAAGCATCAAACTTGAGCTTCTTGGTAAAGATATTCGCAATCTAATCTTCACTTTTACAGAACATCAAATCAATGGCACCATCTCTACGTCAATCGTGTAAGTAGTGAAAACTCACATCAATATGTTTGCTTGCTTCTCCTACGAAGGACTGGATCTTTTGAAAGCTTTATTGCAAAAATATTATCACAGTAAATCAAAGTTGGAGTTTTCTACTAGTGGTGTAAAACTTCAAGTAACCCACGTAACCAAATGGCTTGACATGAACTTGATGTTGTAGAAACAAACTTAGCTTCGGTTGTTGATAGAGTCATCCATCATTTGTTGCTTTTTTGAGGACCATGTGATACCTATAGAATTCCTCTTAAAATCACAAAGCTAGATGTACTCTTCCTATCATCAAGATCTCCAGTATAATTACTATTTAAAAAAATCAATTAGCCTTAGTTTTTCAATAGATTTATACATGATTTCGAAACCTATGATACCTTTCAAGTAATGTAAAGTTCTCTTTGTAGCTAGGAGACAAACTTAGTTGGATTCTCCATATATCTATTGATTAGACTGACAAAATACATAATATTTGGTCTTGTGGATATCAGACAAGAAAGCTCCTTACAATTTGCTTGTAAAGTGTAGCATCCATATGCTTTTCATCTTCCATTCTTTGCGAGTTTCAAGCCAAAGTTCAGTTGGAATGGAAACTGAATTGCTATCATTTATCCTAAACCTTTCAAAAATTTTCAAAACATATTCTTTTGTTGACATAAATACACCAGTAGATGATTGCAGCACTTCAATGCCAAGGAAAAGAATGCATCAGCCCTCAATCTGTCATATCTAACTTATTCATCATAGATTTCTTAAAATCATGGAGTGTGGCTTTTTTATTATCGTTAAAAATAAAATCATTAACATATAAACACACAATTAAAATCATCTCATAATCTCTACACTTAGTATAAAGAGTGTGTTTATAAGGGCATTTAAGCAAAATTTCATTAGCAAAATAAGCATTTATACGACTGTAACAAACTCATAGTACTTGTTTCAACCCGTCTAATACTTTGTTTAATTTGTACACTTGATTCTCACATTATTGCTTCATATATCCAGGAGGTTAATCAACATACACCTCTTCATCTAATCTCCCATGCAAAAATACTGACTTTACATCCAACGAATAGTGTCAAGTCTTGCAACTAGAGCAAACACTTCTTCGTAGTCAATACCATGTTCTTGCTTGTACTTCTTTGCAACAAGTTAGGCTTTATACTTGTCAACTCCTCTATCCTTTTTCACCTTTATTTTGTAAAACCCATTTTACACCAATGAATTCTTTACCTTTTTTTTTTTTGGAAGATGTGACAACTGTCAAAGTGCTTTTCTCAATTGATTTGATTTCCTCATGTATGACATATTGCCACTTTGCATCTTTAATAGCTTCTAGAAATGTAATGGGATCACAAGATGTAAATAAAGTAAAATTAAATCTTTGTAAGAAAAACCCTCTCCACTTGCATAAATCTATCATCCATACAAGTCGTTTCCTTGTACGTGGTTATTCACCGGTTGTTTTAGCTACTGTTAGATTTTCATCAAAAGGTTGTATTGTTGATTAAATACATCATATGGTTGCATTTGTTCATTTGTCCTTTTAGCTTCATCGAGATCAACCAGAATTGGTTGCTGCCTTGAATTACATTGCGTCCATTCCCATATGTTTTTCTCATCGAAGATAACATCTCTGCTGATCATAATTTTTTCTATAAGTGGATTGAATAGTTTAAAAGCTTTGGAAGCTTCACTCATGCCAAAAAAGACACATTTCTGACCTTTATCATCAAACTTCTTTCTCTTCTCATCTTGAATATGTACATGTGCAATACAACCAAAAATTTTAAAATAATCTATGACTTGTTTTCTTCCACTTTAAGCTTATTCGGGTGTCATATTTTTTATAGAAAAGATAGGACACCTATTCAACACATGAATACTCCAATTTACGGCTTTGGGCCAAAAATTCTTTAGAACATTTCCTTGTATTGGTAAGCTTCTCACCATGGTGTGGATCATTTTATTTTTTCTCTCTGATACACCATTCTACTTAGTTGTATAAGAGGTTGTAAGTTGTCTTGGGATGCATGGCTCTTCACATAAAGTTTAAAATTCTTCTGAGCAAAGCTCTCCACCACTATTTGTACAAAAAAGTTTTAATAGTTCTACCAACTTCATTTTCAACATGTGCCTTAAAGCTTGCGATTGCACCAACAGCTTCTGACTTTTCTTGCAAAAAATAAATCCAATTTTTCTTATTATAATCATCAATAAAAATGATTAAGTATTTTTTTTTTTTTACCTCCATTAGAAAACGATTTTATGAGTCCACAAATGTTTGAATGTACTAACTTCAAAACCTTCTCTGCGCTTTATGATTTTCCTTGGGGAACTGGGTTATGATGTTGTTTGCTAATGACACAATTTTCACAAACTTGAGTGAGAGCTATAGTTTGAGGAAGACCAATCACCATATTCTTTCATATTTTCAATCCACAGTGGCTATAGTGAAGATGCCAAAGCCATAATGAATTATTCTCTTTTGCTATCAAACAAGTTTGGGCACTTTGATTCATAGTGAAAATAATTTGTTTGGGCAATTTGAACAATAATAATCGCTCTTCTAGAAGGATCACAAATCTCACAAGCACCCTTTTTGAATGGTTATCACATAACCCTTTTTCTTGCAATTGACCAACACTTAGCAAATTGCTTCTTAAGTTCAGAACAAAAAAGTCATTAGAAATTATTTCCGCATGGTCATTTTTGGTTTTTGTCTGAACATCTCCTTTTTCCCGTAATATTCATGGCAGAGCAATCACCAAATCGTACAGTAGTGTAAAATTTGTATCTAAATTTAAAAAAAGAAGACTTACTTCTTACTCGTGGTTATTGCAGACTTAGTCAACATACCAAATATTTGAACCATACTCCTCTTTGATATGAGAGGCCATCAGTATAGTTTCATCTTATTGCTTTTCTACAAAATGTGATTTCTCTAACTTTTCTCTGTCTTTGAGTAATTTGGTATAACATTCAGAATGGTAATGCCGAAACTTGTGACACTTGAAGCACTCTACTTTGGATTTGTCAAATTGTTGATCATAACATCTCTCTTTGCCTTGATAGTCTGATTAATTATTACCAGTTTTGGAATTATGATTTTGTCTACTACCATCTCCATTGTCGCAACCTCCTCTTCCCTTACTCCTACCTCTACGCTTGGCTCTGAAATTTGAAGACTCTGCAAAGGTAGACGCCTTTCGAGCTTGTTCATATGTGATGGTGCCAGCCCACGAACTACTAAAGAGTCCAAAGTTTGTGAAGTAAAAGATCATTTGTACCCTTAGATTCTTCAATTGAACAGATAACATAATTCTATTTTGGGCAAAGAATGTAGAATCTTCTAAATAATGGCGATGTCTTCCATCATTTCACCATGAAATCGCATTTTATTTGTGATCCCCATAGTCCTCTTACAATAATTTGCCACTAACACTTTTATCTTTCATCTGTAAAGTCTCAAAATCCTTTTTTTTTTTTTTTAAGCCTTGAAGTTGTGCGGCCTTGATATTCGTTCTTTATTTAGTCCCAAATTTGCTTTGAAGTTTCTTTATTAAGAATCGCTTTCAAGATAGAACAATTAATTGCCTAGAACAGATAGTTCTCTGTCTTTAAATCCTTTAGCTTCAGTCCTCTAAATCTGTCTTCTGCACCTTTGTTAAAACAACACCAACTACTGGTTCTGCTACCCTAGTTTCAATTACTTGCTAATACTCCTTAGACAATAGGAAATTAATTGTCTGTTAGCATGCTCTAATGGTCATCGAAGCAAGGATTTGCTGATTGTAAAAAGCTTTCAAAGGCCACATGTCACTATCGTTTGCTATATATAGAAAGAAGCAATTGTGAAATAAGAATTAAAGTTTCTACTGTTACACTCTTTACCTCACTTTCTATGGCTCCTTTTTCTTTAATACGACTCTGATACCAACATACCAATTAAAAGAGAAGACAGAAAAAGGGTTGCTCTGAAGATAACATTTATTAAAAGTAAAACAGTATTTTTATAGGCAGTACAACAACTCAAAAAAGCAAGAACTAGCAAGAGCTTTTCCACTAAATTTGTCCTGATAACTTAAAATCTACAAAGGAAAGGAATTCCTTCGTCCATTCCTAGAGATCAAGTCAGTGACTTTATTTCAACTAAACGTAATAAAATAACATAATAAATGTGTTTTAATAAATTAGTGGTAAAAAAAAAAAAATAAGTTATTACTATTGAAAATTGTTGTTATTAGTATTTACAAAATATTTATGTATGAGTTTTTTAAGATTGACGGATGTATGAGAATTTATCTGCAAATTCTTAGGGCTGGTCAAAGTATAGCTCCTGCTCTATCTACCAATAGTAAAATATCACTTGTGTCCTTCCATGTAATTATTTCTCCCTCTTTCAAAAAAAAAAGCAAAACGACATCGTGACTCCCGATTCAAAGGTTCTCTGGAAACTCATGTGGGAGTTAAAAACGTATAACCTTATCTAATTCTAATCCAAAACTCGGTGCTCTTCTCTGCCTAGCTTCATCTTCAATTCATCAAATTCATCTATCAAAATTCAAAAGCAACCAATAATGTCTAGAAAAGGAGGAGGAGCTGCGCTGCAAAAGGACGCGCCGTGGAGACAATCGGCCGTAAAACCTGTCCCCAAAATTCACCACTCTCCTATTCTTCGTGTCGCCCATACCCCTCACTCCAATTACGCCCTTTCCATTATCAAGGTCTTCTTTCATTTGTTACTTTTTATTATCTTTCTCTGTCTTTTTTTCCTTGTAGGTATTTACATGCATACATTTAATGCGGGTTGTGTTTTGTTTTTGTTTCAAATTTTGATTTCTGGCAGCACCCGAATCCGGTTGGAAGTGGGTTGGCTACCGATGCCGTTCTCGAAGCTGCTGGCCCTGATTGCATTGTCCCTGGCCAAATTAAGCCTATTCGATTACTCGGTCTCAAGGTTTTATTTTTCATTTTCCCTTGGGTTTCAATGTTATTGTTATTCTATTCTTGTTGTTAATAGTTTTTAATCCTAATATTTCCTTTCCAGTTTATGAATAAGGTCCTTTCTCCATTTTGCAGCAACTCTTCTGTTAGCACGAAGAGTTCTATGTTGTACAATTTATAAAATGGACTAAAAAACAGGCATGACTTGACTGTTTTCTTCTCAAAATGTTCCAATAGTGCTTTTTGTATAGCTGTTTTGATCAATATGTAGTACAATTTTATAACTGCTGGGAAAGGAGAGGATGCGGAGGATACATTATTTTATGGGTGTTTACTCAAGACTTGTAGAATTCGATGCTGTCTATGCATTGTTTTCCTTACCTTAAGTTTAGGGCAGTAAACTGGGACTTCAAATGAGCTTTTTCTGCATAAGATATCTAGAAGAAGAAGCCTTACTAGTGCTTAAGTTTTAACTGCAGTAGGGATTATTTAATGTTGGATAGTTGACATTGCGAGGACATAGTTTTGAAATGTACTCTAATGAAGGAAACCCTGTTATTGTTTTCCTTTTTTTGCTGCATGTTTTACCTGCTTACATATTATTGATGACTAATACTAAATATTTTGTGAAATATGTGAAATTCTAGCTTACCCATTACACAAGCATTTTTCCCCATTACAAAATCTCACCCCTTATACCCAACCACTTTTTTCTCCTGAAACAAATAGAATTTTATCAATTCTATGTAGTCTTTATAGTTTTTGTTAATTTTGTGATGCAAACTAGTTGATGATATCTTGAACCTGATTGATAGGTTCTCAGAAAAATGTTCAAAACCTTTCGTTTTTGGTCTGGTGGTCATTTTATAAAAACTTGGTTGTTTGTTTTTTATGTGTGCATACAAGATGAGAGTGCAATTTCTTTTTTAGTTTTTCATGTTACTTTAAAAGAACTGCTTAACCGTACAGAAGGCTGTAGTTGCTTCTAATGCTCTATGTTCTTTAAAGAGTATATACATTAAGTTAAGCTGTATATAAAACTAGTTTTTCATGGTCTGATGTTTTGCCAAAAACTTGGCAAAATATTACTGTGCATTTGTTGTTTCCACACGGCCTTTGTGTCTGTTATAAAGCTATCTGGCTGTGCTCTTAACCTTGCTTCTATATTTTTTTGTTGCTGTCATTGTAAGTCTTTTCTGTTTTGCAACAGGTTTGGCCAATTGAGGTGGACCTAACATTTTTAGAACCAGTTGGAAAAGAACTTAAGTCGTTGGGAAAGGTAGTAGTCATTTTTCTATTATGAAATTTTTGCTGGGAATTTTTTTTCTTGATTTATTTGTTGAAAATATTTTTTATATGTTTGATATTTGTTAAATATTCTGGAGTGAAGATTACCTGACTATGCCTATGTGTAGACAACTAACTTCTAAATTAAATTATTTGTGGCTTTTTCCCAATTCATGATTTCCTTAAATTATTTGTTCTACCATGTGAATTTTAACAAAATAAAATTCATCTGAGACTACGGATGGCTACTACAGTGGTTCCAGAGCACACTATGACTCTGAAAATGGAATATACCCAGGAGGTAAAAGGCAACATTAGACCAGATAATGGTGTAACACAAAACCACCACTGCAGGACATGCTTAACACTACTGAAGATTCCTGCTGAATGTTTTAAGAAAAAATGAATTTATTGCAAATTCTTTGGGGAATGGAAATTTTTCTCTGCATAATAAGTCCATGCTGTCTTCTTAGTGGAGAAATCTCTGGTTGCTGCAAGTAATTATCGTGTGTTTGTTTTTTAATTAATTTTTTGCGGTATATAGACCTATTGGAACAGCAAATAAGTAATTGATGACTATGATTTTTTAAAATTGGCAAATTTATTTTTATATAGAAAAGAGTCATGATGTAAAAACTAGATAATGGTTTTAATGTAACATGAATTTTGCATCAATAATTAGGCTTTTGTAATACTAGGGTTGTCCTCTTTCAATTCAAGAGGAAAGAGAAAGAAAGGAAGGGAGGACCTCGAGACAAATAATTATGCATTATTAAATTGTGAAATGCTCTTTTTTTGACCCATGCAATGAGATATTATTCATTCAAGCTGGATAGATATACACTCCATGATATAGCCTGAAAAATAATAGGATTTCTCTTTTTTATGCATTCATGATTTACTTGGTTGAGATAATCTTTCATGTCCATGGTGAAACATGTCAAACCATAATACAACATATACATGCACACACACATACACGTTTAATTCTGATTGGAAAGATGAATATTATCAACCTAACACTTATCTCTCTCTCTCTCTCTCTCTTCCGGCAACTGGTTATAAAACACTTCGGAGATAGTTGATGAATATCATCTCATCTCCTGGGTTTCATACTAACGAGGATGTACTTGTTTATCTTCTCTGTTTTTGTTTTCAGTTCCTGTAAAGATGTACAGTGTAAGAAAAAATTTATGCTTTAACAAAGGTAGCATGCAATATGCATATCTGGTGGAGTTTCTTGATTAATTTTATTGTTGCTGTTTATTCAGTTCATGGATGATGCTGTCAACCTCATGAACAAATCTTTTATAGATCCGTAGTGGCACAACCTTTTCAGTTACGAAGAGAAACAACGCCGCAGAAGTATCCATACCATCTTTTCTTATGCAGAAGCCTAGCAGAGAATCCTGGCTGTAGATAACATTTTGTTCTAGCTAATAAAACTTTTAGATCAGATGATGTGTGGATCAAAAGCTGAATGTTGATATGAGTGGAGGTTTTGTTCGATCGGAATTTTGGCTCGTAAATTTTGTGCACTCGTGTATTTACAAATACTGTGACAGGGGTCTTGTATTTTTTTTTTTTTTCAACTTTACTTTGTTAAGATTGAATGAATCTATTTTGATGAAGTGTGGAGCCTTTATTTTATTTTGCTGCCTTGCGAAAGCTTCATTAGAGGCACACATGTATAAAACTCTTATATAAATTCATCTATAGACAGACTGACAGAGTTAATATATAGAATGTGGGATGACGCCGCCCGATCAAGTTAAAGGTGGATCTGAACGAAGTATCGTTTTCTGGTTTTGTGCCTAAAACTCTATCCTATCATCTCTCTCACTTTTTGACTTATCAAATTATATTATAAAATATGGCCCTCCTTATTTTTTGTAGCAAGCAGAGATACATGGTTATCTGCATCTTCTGTAAAAGTAATCGTAGATGATGCTAAAGACAACACTTGTACTTGAGGCAAAAAAAGTACACAATATCGATATCAAATCAAAGTACCAAAAATGGAAATGTTAATAAATTCATCAGAAACCTTATTTGAGTATGTAAGCAGCAAATGGTGGAGTGGAGTTCCCACAAACTAGTGCTCTCCAACCATGGATGCCATGCAAGAATTTCTGGTCACTGTTTCTTTTGCTTTTCTGATCCCACTCTTTGCTATCTTGTTCTTTCTATAAGAACACTTGAACCAACTTCTCTTCTCTTCACCGTTCTGCAACAAACACTGGTTTATCAACCAGCCATGCAAGGAGAAACATTGCGCAAGGGACCACGGCATGAGGAAGAAGACGAGCTATTAGCAACATTTGTTACCTTCTGGGGGAACGAAAATGGGATTACATAGCTAGATCATCTGGTATACTTGCAAATGCATCTTGTGGATAAAAATAAGAGCAGATTAGTTTTTTGTTTCATGGAATAAACTTTCTTTAACCAAAAGTTAAATAATATTATTATTTTTATTATTTGAACTTGCAGTTCTTAAGAGTGGGAAGATTTGCAGGTTGCGGTGGCTGAACTATCTTCGTCCAAGTATTGAGCATGGGGATATAAGCATCGAAGAGGAACAGATGATCATTCAACTTCATGGCAATGGGAACAAGTAAGGTTCTTTCTTCTTTCATTATTTCCGAAATGTATTTGTTCAGGATCTTTTCTGAACCATATCTGTTGCATTAATGTAGGTGGGCGAGAATTGCGAGAAGGTTGCCTGGAAGAACTGATAAATTTTGAGAATCATGCAAGCTGATGCACTATATCTGTGGGCCTCCACAACTTCAAGTTCACTTTGTCTGTCTCAGCCCTTTGAAGGCTCGTCTTTCCCGCCAATTAACAAATTTTCTGGGTTGCTTCCTTATGATTGTTGCGTGCTTGTCAGTTTGATTGGATTAGGTTACTCTCGAGAATGCAAAGCCTTATCCTGCGATTATGTCACTTCTTAGTTTAATGCTTTTGTCTTTGTTGCACTTTCTTTAGCTATATATTGTGTTGTACTCCGATTAATTTCTGCAATTCAAGTCTGTGAAAGAAACACCGGTTTCAATATTCAAGACAGTTGCCTTCCTTATTTCTTCATTGTTCTTCATCACTATTAAACTCTTTTTAATATTAACTTGGTATCAGAGCAAGCATGGCCACCAGCCATAACTTATCAAATACCACTCAAGCTGATGCTAACCCATTACAAGCACCAAACACAAGCGCATCTACCGTATCTTTCCTAAACACAATCAAGCTGATGCTAAGATCGTTAGTTAGAGTTAACGATCCTGAAGATTATCTGGACCCACAACTAACTCAAGCTAAAAAGTATGATATTACAATTGATGAAGATGAAAAAAGCATCACCACCATCAGTCCAGCTTATAAAGCATGGAAGAAATTAGACCAGTAACTCATGGGATGGTTGCTCACCACTCTGAGTGAATCAATACTGGCTTTAATAGTGGGATGTTCATCCTCCTCTGAGCTGTGCCAATCACTTGAGAAAACTTTTGCGGCAAAGTCCGTGGCAAAGATAGTGAACCTTAAAAGTCTTCTCACTTCCACAAAAAAGGAAAACATGAAAATATCTGAGTATTATCACAAAATGAAAGGGAATTTGATGCACTAAGAGCATCGGGTGATAATTTTTCATACAAAGATCAGATCTTATAGATTCTTGGTGGCTTGGACAAGGATTTTGAATCGGTGATAGTCAATCTATCCTCAAAGGCCGAAACACCATCACTGAAGGAGGTGTATTCAATGCTCCTTAGTCAAGAAAATAGACTAGATAGCTGGAATGGCCTCCTGAACACTAGTTTTCAATAAGAAGTCTCAGCAAATCTTGCTCATTCAAGACAATATTAGAAAAGAAATTGAAATGCATCAAGTCAAGACAGAACTTCATTCAACAATCAAGGTCGAGGTAAAAAAAAAGCAAGAAACTCTAAAGGAGTAACCAAACCAACGTGCCAAATCTGTCTGAAAGTTGGATATACAGCAGCCGATTGCTGGCATAGGTTCAACAAAGAGTTTGTTCCTTAGCAATTCAAACAGGAGAACAAGGCTGGATTCTTCGCAGGACCAGAAACCACGATTGATCCTAACTGGTATATGGACAGTGGCTCTACAAACCATGTGATTACACTCTGTAAAACCTTCAAACCAGTTCAGACTACAAGGAAAATGACAGACTTGCTGTAGTTAATGGTCGGAACCTTGGAATCTCATAGGTTGGTTGTTCCAAGCTTCACACACAACACCCTTCTGAGTATGTTAAACTTAACAAAGTATTATATGTACCTGATATCAAAAAAAAACTTGATGAGTGTTTCAAGTTGCTGAGTGATAATAATGCTGTTATTATTTTTAACAAAAATAGTTGTATTGTGAAGGACCTGAAGAGAGGGAAAGTACTGCTTTAGGGAGTGGTTAAGGGAGGTCTGTACAGGTTGCTGAAGTGTCCAGTGTAATCCGAGATTGTTCCCACTCCAGCTAGTTTTGTTTTTTACTCTGATTACTCAAAATCTAAACTTGAATCAGGATGTGATAAATCAAGTTTTGTCAAATCAATCAAGAAACGAAAAAGCCAAAGAGACTTAGGAATCTGGTACCAAGATTAGGATACCCTCATGAAAGAATGTTTAGAGAAATACACCCTTTTTGTAATGATTCAAGTTCTATTAATGAAAACACTTCAGCTTTAAAACTTCCCTTCTGTTCAGCTTGTCAATGTGGCAAAATGCATAAAATGTCTTTTAAATCTACTGAAGTTAAAACAAAGAAAGCATTGGAACTAATACATACTAATCCATGGGGTCCAGCACCCATGACTTCAGTTAATGGTTAAAGGTTCTATATAACTTTTGTAGACGATTTTACCAGGTACACTTGGATTTTTTTTTACCGACATACAAGTTTGAATCACTCTCCATATTCAAACAATTCAAAAGTCAAGTTGAAAATATGCTAGAGTGTAAAATCAAAGCCATCCAAAGTGATATGGAAGGAGAATTTAAGCCTTTTGAATACTACTCGACTGAGAATGGAATAAAACTCAGATATGCTTGTCCTCACGCCCACCATCAAAATGGGAAGGTGAAAAGAAAGCACAAACATCTTGTGGAAACAAGACTAACTTTGTTAGCTCAAGCTCATATGCCATTAAAATTCTGATGGAAGGCCTTCTACACATCTGCATACCTGATAAATAGATTGCCTACACCTACTCTCAATAACAAATCTCCATTTGAACTCATGTTTGGCCATAAACCAGATCTGAAACTGCTGAAAGTTTTTGGATGAGAATGTTTTCTATTTCTCAGACCCTATAATAAACACAAACTGAGTTTCCATACTTCTAATTGTGTTTTCATTGAATATAGTCCATATCACAAAGGTTATCTTTGTCTATCTCTCTCAAAAAGAATCTACATTGCTAGAAGTGCCGTGTTCAATGAAGATAAATTTTCCTTTGCCTCAAATCCTAATTTCATCTCCCATGTTCCCAAATATGCTCATAATGATCAAATATCTTCATTGCCCCATTTTAGTATATCAAACTGGTACAGAAACCAGTATTTAGACATTCTAGTAACAAGTTCAGAATCTACCACAGCTTCCTCGGTTGAGAACCTTCCTCCTTGTCTAGCCTAGTGCAACTGAGTTCTCAAAACCCCAAAAAACAATCTGTCTCACCTTTTTCTGATAGTCTTAACAAAACATCACAACCCAAACACTCACAAACAGGTAACCCAATGATCACTAGTAGTCAAGCTGGAATTTTTATGCCCAAAAGATAAGATGCCAACTTGGTGGCAGTGGAAGAAATAAAAATTCCTGTTAATGAAAGTCAAGCCTTGAAAGATCCAAAATGGAAGACTATTATGGAGTTGGAATTTCAAGTCTTAACCGAGAATCAAACCTGCGATCTGGTGCCATGTCCTTTAGACATGAAAGTTATTGGATGTAGATGGATATTTAAAGTCAAACAGATCCCTGATGGAACAGTACAAAGACATAAGACAAGGCTGGTTGCCAAGGGTTTTTTACAGACATCAGGGTGGATTTTGCTGAAACCTTTAGCCCTGTCATCAAAAGTTCAACAATCATGGTAGTTCTAACCTTGGCAGTTCAAAAAAGCTAGAATTTGACGCAAATAGACATAAACAATGCTTTTCTCAACGGAGATCTAACTGACATAGTTCACATGAGTCAAACACCAGGCTTCAAAGATGAGAATGCTCCCACTCATGTTTGTAGACTCAAGAAGGTTATATATGAACTTAAGCAAGCTCCTATAGCATCGTTTGAAAAACTCAAATCAGCTCTATGGACTTGGAACTTCACAAACTCTAAGTCAGATACATCTTTGTTTTATAAAATTGATAAATCTGCATTCATACTAGTTTTTATATATGTTGACGATATAATGATCACTAGGTACAACACTTTAGGAATTGAAAGATTGATCAAGAAACTAAATAAAACATTTGCCTTGAATAACTTAGGCAATCTCAACTTCCTTCTTGGACTTGAAATTACAAGATCAGAAAACTGTCTACATATGGCTTAGACCAAGTATATTATTAATCTTCTCATTAAAACTAACATATTTAACAGCAAAGGAGTAAACAATCCAATGGTAGCTGGAAACAAAATCAGCAAACATGGCAGCAAACCTTTTAAGCATGGAACTTTATTTAGGTCAGTGGTTGGTTCTTTACAGCATGCAACTCTCACCAAGCTAGACATCACTTAGTCAATAAACTAAGTCAATACATGCATGAACCAAAGGAACAACATTGGAGTGCATGCAAGAGAATATTGAGATACTTGAAAGAAACTCTTCATCTGGGTCTAATATTGTGCAAGTCGAACACACTTTAGCTGATTGGCTTTTCTGATGCAAGCTAGGCTGCAGATCTTGATGATAGAAAATCAACTACAGAGTACTGTGCCTATTTAGGTGATAATTTAATCCCCTAGAGCTAAAGAAAGCAAGCTGTGGTAGCTAGGTCATCAGCTGAAGCAGAGTATCGAACAGTGGCAGACATTGCAGCTGAATTGAGCTGGATTAAATCCCTGTTAAGTGAGATCAAAGTCAAAATAAGCAAGCGTACAATCATATGGACAGATAGTCAAAGTGTAGCAGCACTTGCATCAAATCCAGTCTACCATGCTCAAACCAAACACATTGAAATTGACTTGCATTTTGTGCGCGACAAAATCAACAAGAAAGAACTTGCAATTCAGATGTTTCAACCAGTGAACAGATAGCTGATGTTGTCACAAAACCATTATGCCTGGGCAAGTTTGTCTCCTTCAGAACAAAGTTGAATCTTACAGAAAAGGATAAGCTCAGCTTGAAGGATGGAATTGAGAATCATGCAAGCTGATGCACTATATCTGTGGGCCTCCACAACTTCGAGTTCACTTTGTCTGTCTCAGCCCTTTGAAGGCTCGTCTTTTCCGCCAATTAACAGATTTTCTGGGTTGTTTCCTTATGATTGTTGCATGCTTATCAGTTTGATTGGATTAGGTTAATCTTTAGAATGCAAAGCCTTACCCTACGATTATGTCACTTCTTAGTTTAATACTTTTGTCTTTGTTGCACTTTTCTTTAGTCATATATTGCGTTGTACTCTAGTTAGTTTCTGCAATTCTAGTCTGTGAAAGAAACACCAATTTCAATATTCAAGATAGTTGCCTTCCTTATTTCTTTATTATTCTTCATCACTCTTAAACTCTCTGAATCTTAACTCTGATAACGATATCAAGAACTATTGGAGAACTCATATAAGAAAGAAACTGCAAGCTCAAGAACATGGTGCAGCATTGTTTTCTTCTGGTTTTTTATGCTATTGCTGTATAAACTAGTTGTTCCTCTGCATTTACAATTATTTTTTGACTCAAAAAACTTCCAATTTGGAAAAAAACAATGCCAAACAAGATTTTTTGTTTAAAGAGTTGATTTTAACGTGCAAAA
>CP135576.1:259500-296235 GCA_032401905.1 Swietenia macrophylla | reverse complement strand
AGAATAATTTCATTTATATTTTGTTTATAAGAAGTGTTTCATATTTTATAGTTTTTAATTTTTATTTAACTTTGTGGACTTTTAAGATGCCTTCTATGTATAAAATTTAAGAAAATGTGACAGTTGGCACTTGACAACTTTTAAAATTGAACATGTCATTATATTATCTTTACAACTCATAAGTTGTTTCAATAATTTTTTTATTGGGTATTATATTGTCCAGGTGCAAGGACAACTTCTCTTAACAAATTCAATAGTGCTATATATATATATATATATATTTTTTTTTTAAGTTGTGTTTTTCCTTTCTGTAGTCCCACTTTATTGAAGTGAATAATGACGTATTACTTTCATTCATAACGTTATGATCTTCACAAAAGACATTAAAAGAAAGTCATTATATGCTTTAGATTAAAATTCATCTCCTCCGTCAAATCTTTTTTTTTTAATTTTAACTTTTTAGTTTTATTTTCAATTTCATTTTTATCAACTGAGAACTTTTCACCCTTTTGCTCTTTCTTTCTCAATGAATATGCCTTAGTATATATATAAAGAAATCATCAATAAAGATTATAAACTTTTTTTTACCCTTTCTGGTAATGGTTTATTTTAGATTACCAAAATCAATTTGAATTAAACTTAGTAGTTTAATTTCTCTCTTAGAAATTAGTTGACATGTCCTCTTAGTGAATTTAAATTCTATATAAACACTGCATTTGCTAAGTTAAAAACATCAATACTAGAAAATAAACCAATATCTTTCATTTTCTTAATTTACGAAAAAATTACATTACATAATCTACTATACTATAAATGAATAGAGTTAACAATATAAGCAGAAATATAACCGTCATTATCAATAATAATATCGAGTATATTAGGCTTGAGCTAATCATTAGAGTCATACTCTTTACTGACCAATACTCTAACATTAAAATTTGTCACCTATAAAATAGAATTTCATATTTGCCTTGTCAACTACAAATAAAGACACCAAAATTGGATTCAATATTAGAAATATGGGGCATAATATTCAATGAGAGGAATGTAAAATCTTCAAAACTTTAAAATTGAAAATTAACGATAAATATAAAATTGTGGAGAAACTGTTTAAATAGGAGAATTTGAAAATTGGAGTAAATTGGAGTTAAAAATTGATGATATAATCTATGTGAATTTAGAAATAATAAATTAGAGTTAAAATTAAAAATGGATGTAATAATTTGCAAATAAAACTTCAAAATTTAAAGACGAAGTTTCAAATTAAAATTCGCCGTCATATGGAATGCAAATGGAAACTATTGAAAAACATTAAAAGATTTTATTGAATATACATGATGAAATTACAAGTGAAAATTTTTTGAAAAGTATTTTTCAAGGAACTTATAAGCATGAGAAAATTTCTAGCTTATTTCTCTAGTTTAAAGATCCCTTCAGATTGAACCTACTTATAGAGACTGAAACTAACTATTAAAATTGAATTATTGAATAGACATCATCATTATGCTTTTGAAAAGTTGTCTTTGTCATGAAAAATCTTGAAAAAGAGTCTTGAAATATTACAGCTTCATGATTAAAATTGCCTTAATAATAAAATATAGGTCTTTAAGGTTGAATGATTATACCAAAAGTTGTTTATCTTAACTTAATGATTAAACTTAAATGATTAAGCTTGAATGTTTCCTTTTGTCAAAAGACAAAAAGGTCTTAAAATAATGGCCTACCAGAGAGGTCATCTGTTATGTTATTTGAGCCTGTTAAAGACTCTTCACTGTCTTTCTCTATTTGTTTGATTAATTAATTGAATATTTTTACATGCATTTTTCTTTTATCTTTCTTTTAAAAAGTTGAATTTTTTTTTGTTGGTTGAAGTTGATGGAGAGGTTGCTTGAACTGAAGGCAATTTAGAGGTCTCTTTGACTACTTTATTGATCTTGCAACTATTTTTTTCCATTGTTGCATTATTGCGAGGGAAACACAATTTATGTTGAATTTATCGCCTTTTGATTATGAATTTTTTTACAAAAGAAAAATTACAGTTTGGATAATTTTTTTTTATTGAGTAATTCCATGAAACAATCCATGAAACTTAAAAATCTATATGAAAAGTTACTTCTTAAGAAAGATGGTGTTTTAGCATATTTTCTTTATACCATAGGAGAGAAAATTGAATAAGTTTGTCTAGATAAATTGAATCATTTGGTCTAAAAAAGAACAACCACTTTTTGAACTATGTTGGAAAAATTTTTGGGCAATTTTCATGAAATTAAATGAACCAAGAATAATCAAAGGATTTGACATAAAATATATTAAACCAAGCTCTTTGATAGTCTATGTAGTCATATCTATAAGGTTTAAAAGGAACATAAAATTATCGAGTTGTATGTAAGGTAATAAATTCACTCAAAGCAAAAACTTGTTAAATTTTGCAAGTTGAGTAAGTTATATCATTTGGGTTTTGAAGATTTTTGTAGTGAGTAATTTTTATAGAATTAATATCAATTAACACTAATTTATAGAACTTATAGTTTTTGTTAAAGTCATTAGTGATAAATTAAGCATCTTGAGTAAAAAGACTTTTAGCAAGGTTTTAAACTTCTCTGCTTAGAATAGGATTTGTATAAAGGGTAATTTGAATATGCAAAACTGGTTCTTTGGTTTGATAAGAGAATTCTTTAAGTTTAATAAAAAAAGATTCATTGACTTTCTGAGTATATGACTCAAGTTGAGTAGAAAACCCTATTTTGAGAAGTTGAGAGTAAGAAAGAGAAAGAAATTGAGAAAAAAGAATTTTACCTATCTGAGTAAAAAAACTTTTGTTGAATAAGCCATTTTGAAACTTCATGATGCATAAGACAATTGATATAATTTTTTTTTTATTATTGAGTAATTTTTTATGATTTAAGTCAAATTCTTGAATAATATCTCACAATTGATTCCTTAGTTGATCCTTATATCTTTTGTTTGAGAATCCCTCCATAATATATTTCTAAATCATCTATCTTTACTATGAGTACTAGATTTTTTTGTAACGTATTAAATAAGAGTTCACAAATTTACCTAATATTGGGGAAAAAATCTGCGACATAGTTGAGAGAAACTAAAAATCTTTGTAATTGGATTTTTCTTTAATTTCATCTAAAAATCTGTATGCAAACTCAGTAGTTCTATTGATGGGTTAAATAGTACCTTGATAAATTTCATGACCTAAATATCTTACTTTAGTTTAAAAAAATTTATTTTAGAGGCAAACACCACTAATCCATTTTATTTTGAGTATTTGAAAAAAAGTAAGTAAATGCTTGAAGTGTTGTTCTATAGATTTTGAGAAAATTAACACATCATCAATATAGACTATGAGTAATTAAGTCGAGTTCATTCATAAAATTCATTCATAATATTTTAGAATTCTAAAAGGGTATTTTTAGGTCGAAATGGCATTACATTCCTTTCATAATGACTAAATGTTACTGCAAAAATAGTTGTATATCTATCCTTTAAGGCTATTTAAATTTGCCAAAACTACTTTTAATATCAAATTTTGAGAATATAGTTAACTCATATAATCTTTTGAGTAAATCTTTTTTATTAGGAATTAAGTACCTAATCTATTATAAAACTTTGTTTAACAGTTTGTAATTGATTACTAATTTTAGAATTTCTCTTTCTATTTTTAAAGTTTTATTAACAAAAAAGGTTAAACAGCTTTAAGGAGATTTAAATTTGCGGATAAGTTTCTTGTTAAGTAAGTCTTGGATTTCCTTTTTGTAATGTTTAAGAAGGTCATGATTCATTTGGATGGGTCTAATTTTGGTAGAGATTTGTCGTTCATTGAAGTCTTTTTTATAAAGCAGTTGGACAATATGTTTTTTTCTTTCCCAAAAAGCATTGGTAGGTCTTAACATACTTTTTTTTCAAAAAATTTTTGAATATTTAAGATTTTTATTTGAATAGTAAGATTCCCTAATTGTTTTTCTACTTTGGAATGATAAATGTTCTTTTTGAAAGCTTAAATGTAACTTTGTTTATTTTTTATAATATTAATTTGTTGACTAATAAAATTTTGTTGGAGTAATCATATCTCTTTATTATTGATAAGGGATAGAATATAAACGTAATTTGCGTACCCAACACTTGTGAATGAATACCCCTATTATCTACTTTGAAAGGATAAATTTAGATAAGGGAATGTGTACCTAGAATAATTTTTTTTCTAAAATTTTTGACTAAAATGAAGCTAATAATAATTTTGATTACAAATTTGCACCTTGGATAATTTGTACCTAACATTTAGGTTTGAACCGTTTGCACTACTTAATCTTTCATAGATTTTTTCATAATATTGAATTGAAATTATACTTTCTCTAATACAATTTCAATCAGCTCATGAATCTACTAATGTTGTTGTATTAAGATGAAAACTATTACTTATATATAATGACATATTGATATACCACTTTTAAAAATTTATCCTATTGATAAGTTGAATAAAATCACTCTTATCTACTTATTAAATTAGGTCAGGGCTTTAACTAGGTTAAGTTTGTAATAATTTTAATCTAACATTGGTTTGTAATTGTTGCATTTGCTGCTCTTGAAGTTTTTGATTTAACTCTTTAATTTATCTTTTAAGTATCTTAGCTTCTTCTTGTAATTCTCCTCTTGTAACTTGCCTGAAAAGATTTTGAATAGGATATTTTTAAAAGATTTTATTGAGACTAAAAAGTCCTGGATCATTAACCTGTTATTCCGAGGTAATGATATCGTTCAATTTGAGTAAATATTCCCCTTTTGTTTTTGAATCGTCAATTTTATCTATGATATCTAATAAGAATTGTTTATCTTATTTGTTTCTAATAATCATGTTGATACTACTACAGTTGTATATTCCTACAGAACAACTATAATTTTAAGTATTTTCACCACTACTACTTGAGTTATCGATTTATTAAATATTGTCAGAACTATCAGATTTTTGGGTGCTAGAGTTTTCACTAAAAAGTAATTAAGCAAACTTTTCTCTAAGTTTATCTTGATCCTTAACTATTTCATGAATCTTATTTTTGGTTCAACAGTTGTTTGAAATGTGTCTTAATTTCTTGCAAGTTAAGCAAACTAAATCTTTCTTCCTGTTTGGCTTCCTATTAAGTTGATATTGTTTACTAAATTTTCTATTCTTTTTGTAATAAGATTCATTGAATTAAGCTTTCTATTTTCTAGTCTTTATATAGTAGGTAATAGTTTTGGGTTTGTCTTTTCTCCTACGGGATGATGGTTAAATCTTCTCATAACTATATTTCGAACAAAAATTTTCTATAGTTTAACTAAAAGAGTATCTCTGAGCTTTCTTCTTTTTTTTTTTTGTTCTTGATAAAAAATTAATTCTTCTTTTTTGATAAAAGTAAACAATTGACCATAAATTATTAAGTTCTAAGGAATTCTACTATTTTTTGAGTATTTTATTAGTAAAATATTTAATTAATCTTGAAATGAATCTTTCTTTCTAGCAAAACGTATTATAATCTTGCCTTTGAAATATATAAGTAATGAAAACTTCTTTGTATCACTTAAAGTCACAAAAGGTTAGACACTTAAAATTGGTTAAGACAATTTTTGAGTTTTGAAATTCTTCTTGAAGGTTACCTATAAAATGCATGCCTATTACAAGGATCAATACTTCTATTGCATTTTTTTTCATGTTCGGCTGTAAGTCCTTGATCATTTTCAATTTGAATTTTTTCAGTATGGTTGAGTATACTTTGTTGAGTATATGATCCAAAACTATTGTCCTACCAATATCTTAGTGATCTTGTAAATCATGCTACAATATATTTGGTTGTTATGTGGTCTGTGTTTTTAAATGTTTCGTATGCTATTGTAACCATACCTATTTATTGAAGTAAATTCATATTTCATATTCTGATCTACCATCTATGTTCTATTCATAAATTGTTTCTCTTGTGTAATGAATAATAACATATTTGGATCTTTCTTCATATTGAATATCAGATGGAGTAAGTCTTGGATAATAGTTACGAGTTTAACTATTTTTTCAGTTAATTTTGGGCATTTGTTGTTTTTAGACCCTATCTATTTTTGTTGGTTCTTCTTCATTAATTTGGAGACTATTAGTTTCATCAATCATATTGACATCGAATGGACCTAGTAACACTGTTAATTTTTTATTAATTTAATCTAATAAATCTATTTTTGAAAAGGTAATTGGATCTTATATTATTTGTGGTAAATTATATGGTTTACACAAAAGTAGTGAAAATTTTAAAGGAAATTGACTAGATTGTTTTGTTTGAATATTATCTACCTTATCTTCTATTTGACTAACTTGTTTAAGAATAGTATGTAGAATTCGACTCTGGTAATTGTTTTATTTATAAACTTTTTTAACATCAACTAAGTTTAAATTTTCTCTATTGGGTCTATTATCAGTTATTTCGAATGGAGATGTTAGAATATTATTTTCTGCAATCTTAAGATTGATTGATTCTACAAGTGGATGGATAGATTGAATAATACCATGATTTTTGATTTCTCATTTTTTGAGTTGACTATGGTTAACATCAACTTCTACTATCTTGCAAGGATAATCTATATTGTCATTGGCTAAATATATTTCAAACTAAGTGAAAAATGGAATATTAACCTTGAGTTTATTCATTTCTTCATATCAAACCTTTCTAATTTGAGCATGTCTTGGTTCATCAAAATTTTTGTAAAATCATTCTACTTTAGGTTTATTTGTTTCAAATTTGAAATCTTATCTTAGAAAAATCTTTGTCCATTCAAAAGTTTTCGTTGGTAATCATATTGATACATTGGAAATTAAACAGTGTTGGAAATTTTAGATTAGGAGTTTATTGAACTACAGGCTTTATTACGGGGTTAGTATAATTAATAGAACTTTGAGTATCTACTTCATCTATTCTATTTAAACTATTTGTTTAAGATCTTTTTAAACTAAGTTTCTAGGAATTTGAGGGTTTTGAAATTTTCAAATCTCTGGTATTATGATTTTATTCCATTGAAGCAATTTTAAGATAAATGTTGATGTTGGTGTATCCTCTCTTTTTGTTTGAGTACTAATCATTGTTGTTTCTCCTCTATCATTTTTGAATAAATATCTTAGGTTGAATTGGAAAGTAATTTGCCTAAAATATATCCTATATAATAGCATATATACTTACTTATATTGAGTGAACCTAACTTCTGGAGCATGAATATTAAAGTATCTAAGATAGTTGGGTTAAGTAAGTTAACTTGAAAATTTGGAAAATAATTGAAATAGATTGATCCATTGTATAAATTTGATTGAACAATTTCAATAATTAAATTTTCAAATTTGAGTAAAGTTTTATCTCTAAATATGAGTAAGATGAATATCCAAACCTGCTCTAACTAGCTACTTGGAAATGATTGTAATTAAACCCTTGTTCCTTATACTTATTAATAGCTATAGAGTTGAGCAACCTAATTTTTTTAAATTTATTTTGAAAGGAAAAAGTTTGTTCATGTTCCTTGATTGAGTTGGTAGTTTTACAATCAAAGTATTCTGATTTTTAATTGAAATTACTGATTTTTGTCATAAACTATCTAGTTTTTATAACTTTATAGTTGTATTTGGATTTAGAGCTAAATAAATTTTTTTATTGAAGAAGATATATTTAAGACTATTATTGAATAATTATATTAGATCTACACTTTTAAATTACTACCAAGCAAATATCTTAAAATATAGAATTCTAAAATTAGAATAGCTACTAGAACTCTTAATCTTACCAATGGTCTTATTACTTCTTTCAAACATTTCTATCTAGAATACATGGCTTGTCAATAGATAAACAACTCTCACTACTACTATCCTGATTCTTTAAACTCTGTATCTTAAAACACTTGAATGATAGTAACTTTTTTATGTATCTCTAAAATTTTTGTACAGTAATAATCTCTTCTATTTTTTCAATAAACTTTGAAAACTAATTGGTTCTAATACCAAAATCGACCCAGGAATGTAAAATCTTAAAAATCTTTATAGTTGAAAATTAACAATAAATATGAAATTGTGAAGAAAATTGAACAATTTTGTCTGGATAAATTGAATCATTTGGTCCAAAAAAGAACAACTACTTTTTGAATCATGTTGGAAAAATTTTCAGGCAATTTTCATGAAATTGAATGAACTAGGAATGATCAAAGAATTTGACATAAAATGTGTTAAACCAAACTTTTTGATAGTCTATATAGTTGTATCCATTGCGTATAAAGGAAACAAAAAATTATCGAGTTGTATGTAAGGTAAAAAATTCACATGAAATAAGAACTTATTTGATTTTACAGGTTAAGTAAGCTATATCGTCTGGATTTTAGGAGTTTTTGTAGTGAGTAATTTGTAAAGAATTAGTATTAATTAACACTAATTCATAAAATTTATGATTTTTGTTAAGGTCATCAATGATAAATTGAGCATCTTGAATAAAAAGTCTTTTAGCAAGGTTTTGAACTTCTCTACTTGGAATGGGATTTTCATAAGGGATAATTTGAATATGCAAAACTGGTTCTTTGGTTTGATAAGAGGATTTTTTTTAGGTTGAATAGAAAAGAATTCATTGACTTTCAGAGTAGATAATCCATATTAGGTAAAAGACCCTATTTTGAAAAGTGAACAATAAGAGAGAAGAAGGAATTAAGAAAAAAGAATTTTACCTGTCTATTACTTCTTCATTGTGTAGTCTATTGCTTTCATAATTTATTTGTTTTTTGGACTTTATATAGTAGGTAATAGTTTTGAATATATCTTCTTCAATTAGAAAATTATTTTATTCTAAATTCAAAGACAACTCTAGGTTTATAAAATCTAGAGAGCTTATAACAAAAGTTAATAATTTCAGTCAAAAAAATAGCAAAGATACCTTATACAATATTTCTTATAGTACAATTTATGATATAAGATACTTTGATTACAAAACTTACCAACTCAATCAAAGAGCATGAAGAACTTTATCCCTTCAAAATGAATTTAAGGAAATTAGGTTACTCAATTACATCAATTTTGATCTAATCTAAATAGCTATCAAGCCTTTAGCTAGAACAGATTTAAATTCCCTAATCTTGCTCATGTTTAAAGGTAAAATTTTACTCAAATTTAAAAATTCAATTTTAGGAATTATTCAATCAAATTTATGCTATGAATCTATCTATTTCAATTATGCTCCTAATTTTTGAGTTAATTTACTCAACCCAATAATCTCACATACTTTAGTACTCAATATTCATGCTTCAAAAGTCAAGTTCACTCAACATGGGTAAGGATATATGCTATTGTATAGGATTTATTTTAGGCACTTTACTTTCTAATTCAACCCAATATGTTTACTCAAAAATAATAGAGGAGAAATAACAATGATTAGTATTCAAATAGAAAGGGAAGTTACACCAACATCAATGTTTATCCCAAGATTGCTTTAATGAAATAAAATCATAATACCAAAAATTTGAAAATTTTAAAACTCTCAAATTCCTAGAAACTTAATTCAAAAAAATTTCAAACAAATAGTCAAAACTCCTGATGGTCAAGTCTTACATAGATTAATTCCTTTAGATAACTAAGATCATCTATAAAATTTTCTAATTTTCAAGCTACTAAATCATATTTCTCAATTCCTTCAACCTCTAGACCAAATAGAATAGAGGAAATAAGTACTCAAAGTTTTGTTAATCATATAAGACTAGTAGTAGAACCTGTAACTCAAGGGCCTCTAATCTAGGATCTCCAATAGTATCTGATTTCCAATCTATCAATATAATTATTAATAAAAACTTTCACATAAATAAAGATTATCTGAGGCAAGATTTCAAATCTACAACAAATAAAACCAAAGTATAATGATTTTACAAAAATTTTAATGAACTGAGATATGCTCAAATTAGAGAAGTTTGGTAAGTAAGAATGAATAGATTCAAGGTTAATATTCCATTTTTCACTTGGTTTGAAATGTATTTAAACAATAACAATATAGATTACCTTTTCAAGATAGTAAAAGTTAATGTCAACTATAGTCAACTCAAAAAATAGGAAACCAAAAATCATAGTGTAATTTAATCTGTCCATCCACCTTTACAATCAATCAAATTTAAGATAGTTAAGAATAGTATCCTAGGATCTCTATTTAAAATAGATGATATTAAACCCAACATAGAAAATTAAAACTTAAGTGATGTTAAAAAAGTTTATGAATAAAACAATTACTAAAGTTAAATTTTACATACTACCTCTAAATAAGTTAGTCAAATAGAAAACAAGATAGATAACATTCAAACACAATAATCCAATCAATTTCCTTCAAATATTTCACCAACTTTGTTTAAACCTTATAATTTATCACAAACAGTATAAAAACCAATTACCTTTTTAAAAATAGATTTATTAGATCAAATCAATAAAATATTAACAATATTACCAAGTCCATTCAATGTCAATACGATATATGAAACTAATAGTATCTAAACTAATGAAAAAGAACAACCCAGATAAATAAGGTCCAAAGACACCAAAGGCCCAAAATCAACTAAAAAAATAGTTCAACTCGTAACTATTACCTAAAACTTACTCCTCCTAATATTCAATATGAAAAAAAATTAAAATATATTAATACTTAATAAACAAAAGAAACAATTTATGAATAAAACATAAATAGTAGATCTGAATATGAAATTATGAATCTACTTCAAGAAATAAGAGCGGCAACAATAGCATACAAAACACTTAAAAATACAAACTACACAACAACCAAATACACTGTAGTGAGGTTTACAGTATCATTAAAGTATTGGTGGACAATAGCTTAGGAACATGTACTTAACAAAGCATACTCAATCACACAGAAAAAATTCAAACCGAAGATAATCAAGGTTTCATTACCAAACATGAAAAACAAAATGCAGTAAAAGTACTCATCCATACAATAGGCATGCATTTCATAGGTAACCCTCAAGAAAAATTATTAAGCTCAAAAATAGTTTTAACCAATTTTAGGTGTCCAACCTGAGGTAACTTTAGGTGGTACAAAGATTACTCAAATTTTTTATCGATAAAATACTTAAAAAATTAGTATAATTTACAAAAGGAAGTTGAATTTCTTAAGAATCAATAACTTATGGTCAATTGTTTGTGTTTGTCAAAAAAGAAAGATTAGCTTTATGTCAAAAACAAAAAAAAAAAGATGAAAACTAAAAGATACTCTTTTAGTCAAACTCTAGGTAATTTTTGTCAACAATATAATTATGAAAAGATTTAACCACCATCCCGTAAGAGTAAAAACAAACTCAAAACTATTACCTACTACACAAAATTCAGAAAATACAAAACTCAATTCAATAAGTCTTATTACAAAAACAATAAAAACCATAGTAAACAAAATCAACATAATAAGAAGTCGAATAGGAAGAAAGATTTAGTTTGCTGGATTTACAAAAAAATCAGGACACACGTCAAATAATTGTAGAATCGAAAACAAGATTAATGAAATATTCAAGGTTCAAGATGAATTTAGTAAAAAGTTTGCTTAATAACTCCTTAGTGTAAACTCTAGTACCCAAGAATTTGATTGTTCTAACAATATTCAATAAATCGACAACTCTAGTAGTAGTAGTAATAAAAATACTCAAAATTACATTTATTCTGAAGAAATATGTAATGGTGTTAGTATCAATATGATTACTAAAAACAAACAGGATAAACAATTCTTATTAGATATTATAGAAAAAATTGATGATCCAAAAACAAGAGAATATTTGCTCAAATTGAGGGATATCATTACCTAAGAACAACAAGTTTGTAATACATAACCTTTTAGTCCTAATAAAATCTTTAAAAGATATCCTACTTAAAACATTTTTAGGCAAGTTATAACAAGAAAATTACAAGAAGAATTCAAGATATTTAAAAGATAAATCAAATAATTAAATCAAAAACTTCAAGGATAGTAAATGCAACAATTACAAACCAATATTAGGTTAGAGTTATTAAAAATTCACAACACAAGGGCAAAACAAATATTGATGATCAAACTACAAATCAACAAACTCAACCTAGTCAAAGCTCTGACCCAATTCAATAATTAGATGAAAGTGATTTTATTCAACTTATCAATAAAATAAATTATCAAAAGCGGTATATCAATATCTCATTACATATAAGCACTAGTTTTCATCTTAATACAATAACATTAGTAAATTCATGAGATGATCAAAATTACATTAGAGAAGGTATAATTCGAACTCAACATTATAAAAAAAACCTATGAAAGATTAAGTAGTATAAACGATTCAAATTTAAATATTAGGTATAAACTATCCAAGACCCAAATCTATAATCAAAATTAATATTTTAAAAATAACTTCATTTTAGTCAAAAATTTTAACCCAAATATTATTCTAGGTATAACTTTTTTTACTCAAACTTATTCTTTTAAAGTAGAAGACAAAAGTATACATACCCAAGTGTTGGGTACACAAATCACATTTAGATTCCTGTCCATTATCAACAATAAAGAGATATTATTACACTAACAAAATTTCATTAGTCAATAAATCAATCTCATAAAAAACAAAGAAAATCACATTCAAACTTTAAAAAAGAAAATTCATTATTCCAAAGTAGAAAAGCAATTAGAAAATCTTACTATTCAAACAAAAATCTTAGATATTCAAAATTTTTTAAAAAAAAAAAGTATGCTTAGACTTACCAATATTTTTTGAGAAAAAAAAACATATTGTTCAACTGTCTTTTGAAAAAGATTTCAATGAATAAGAAATCCCTACCAAAACTAGAACTATGCAAATGAATCATAACCTCCTTGAACATTACAAAAAAGAAATCTAAGACTTACTCAACAAGAAACTTATCTGCAAATTCAAATATCTTTGGAATTGTTCAACTTTTTTATGTCAATAAAAATTCAGAAATAGAAAAAAGAGTTCCAAGATTAGTAATTAATTACAAACCGTTAAATAAAGTTTTACAATGGATTAGGTACTCAATTCCTAATAAAAAAGATTTACTTAAAAGATTATATGATTTAACCATATTCTCAAAATTTGATATGAAGAGTGGTTTTTGGCAAATTCAAATAGTAGAAAAGGATATATACAAAATTATTTTTGTAATACCATTTGGTCATTATGAATGGAATATAATACCATTTGAACTTAAAAATGTCCCTTTATAATTTCAAAACATCATGAATGAAATTTTTAATTTTTATTCTCAATTTCTTATAGTAGATATTGATGACGTGTTAGTTTTCTCAAAATCTATAAGACAATACTTCAAGCACCAATACACTTTTCTTTAAGTAGTCAAAAAAATAGATTAATGGTGTCTACAATTAAAATGAAACTTTTTCAAACTGGAGTAAGATTTTCAGGCTATGAAATTTATCAAGATATTATTCAATCCATCAATAAAACTATTAAATTTGTATCTAAGTTCTTAGATGTAATCAAAGAAAAAAATTCAATTATAAAGATTTTTAAGTTCTCTCAACTGTCTCAAATTTCGTCTTCAATATTAGGCAAATTTGTGAACCTTTATATAAAAGGTTACATAAAAATCTAATACCATGAACATACCAACATACCCAAGTAGTTAGATTGATCAAAAACAAAGTCAAGATCATTCCATATTTATCAATTTTTAATCCTAATGCATTTCTCTTAGTAAAGACAGATGCTTCGAAAATAAGTTATAGAGGAATTCTCAAACAATGAATAGAAAGATCAATTAAGGAATTAATTGTAAGATATCATTCAGACATTTGGATTGGATCACAAAAAAATTACTCGACAATCAAAAAAAATTATCAATTGTCTTATGCATCATAAAATTTCAAGATGATTTATTCAACAAAAGTTTTTTTACTTAAAATTGACTGTAAATCTGCAAAAAAAGAATTTAGAAAAAGATATCAAAAATTTTGTTTTCAAACAAATTTTTGCCAGATAGCAAGCAATTATTTTAAACTTTGATTTCCAAATCATCTATCTAAAGGGTAAAGATAACTCCCTTCCTGATTATCTTACAAGAAAATTTCTACATAAAAAACTAAACACTTAAATACAATGGCAAATAAACAGATTATAAAGGCAATAGACTATGCAATGAAAAAACAACAGATAAGTAAAATTTCTCTCTCTCAATTCCTTCCTCTCTCTTGCTCTTAACTATTAAAATAAAGTATTCTACCCAACATAGGTAATCTACCCAGAAAGTCAATAAATCTTCTTATATTTAACTTAAAAAATCCTCTTACAAAACCAAAGAACTAATTTTGCATATTCAAATTACCACTTATGCAAATCATGTTCCAAGCAGAGAATTTTAAAATCTTACTAAAAGACTTTTTACTCAAAATGCTCAACTTATCACTAATGACTTTAATAAAAATTGTAAGTTCTATGAATTAATGTTAATTGATACTGATTCTATAAAAATTACTCACCACAAAAATTTTTAAAATCCAGACGATATAGCTTACTCAACCTACAAAATCAAACAAATTGTTACTTCAAGTAAATTTATTACCTTTCGTATAACTCGACAATTTTTTGTTCCTTTTATACCTAATGGATACAACTACATAAACTATCAAAGAGCTTGGTTTAACACATTTTATATCAAATCCTTTGATCATTCCTAGTTCATTCAATTTCATGAAAATTGCCCAAAAATTTTTCTAACATAGTTCGAACAGTAGTTGTTCTTTTTGGACCAAGTGATTCAATTTACCTGGACAAAATTATTTAATTTTTTCTCCCATGATATAAAGAATATACCTTAAAATACCATTTTTCTCAAGAAGTAACTTTTCATATAGATTTTCAAGTTCCATGAATTGTTTCATGAAATTACTCAATAAAAAAATATTATCCAAACTACAATATTTTTCTTGTAAGAGAATTCAGAATCAAATGATGGGATAAATTTGACGAGAATTGAGTTTTCTTCACAACAATACAACAATAGAAAAAAGATGGTTGCAAGATCAAGAAATCAATCAAAAATGCCTTTAAATTACCACCAGTTCAATCAACCTCTCCACTAACTCCAACTAGCAAAGAACAAAACTTTAACTTTTTCAAAGAAAGATAAAATGAAAATGTATGCAAAAATGTATGATGAGTTAATCAAACAAATGGAGGAAGACAATGAAGAATCTTTAATAAGCTCAAATAACATGATGGATGACCTCTCTGATGGACCATTTTGTCTCCAAACCCTTCTATCTTTTGACAAAAGGAAACATTCAAACTTAATCATTCAAGTTTAATGATCAAATCAAGATAAACAATTTTGGCTACAATCATTCAATCTTTGGGACCCACACTTCATTATCGAAGCAACTTTAATCATGAAATTGCAATAATTCAAGACTCATTTTCAAAAGACAACTATTTAAAAAGCAAAATGATAATATCTATCCAATAATTTAATTATAATAGTTAGTTTCAATCTTTATAAGTAGGTTCAATTTGAAGGGATCCTTAGGCTGGTGAAATAAATTAGAAATTCTCTCATCTTGACAATTTCCTTAAAAAACTCTTTTAAAAAAATTTTCACTTATAATCTCATCATGTATATTCAATAAAATTTTTCAATATTTTTCAATGGTTTCTATTCACATTCCATATGACGGTGAATTTCAATGTGAAATTCCATCTCTAAGTTTTGAAGTTCCATTTGCAGATCATTACATCCGTTTTCGATTTTTAATTCCAATTTATTATTTCAAAATTCATATAGATCATATCATCAACTTAGAGGAAGATCATGAATATATTTTTGTTATTGCAGTTATCAATATTTAAATTCTCCTATTTAAACAGTTTTTTCATAATTTTATATTGCAGTTATCAACCTCAAGTTTAGAGGTTGAGCAACCTAATTTCCTTATTTGCCTTAACCCATGCTAACCTAATTTCCTTATTTGCCTTAACCCATGCTTGACATTTACATAATTTTATTGATTAAAATTTTGGCAGGGGCTATGGCAAATAATTTGCAAGGTTAAGAAAGTCGAGAATCATAGATTTTGCCCACCATCTATTGAAGTGACTTCCACCAAATGTCTCAAATCTTTGCAGAACCATAGTGATTGGAACAGTGGTTGCTAAAGCTATGACAAAGTTAATTTTCCAGATTGTTGGAATAATCAAATATTGCATTTCAGCTAAAATAAGAATAACGAAATTGAATGCCAAGTCGTGCAAATCATTGTCCCCGAAAACTATTTTTACCTCTTTAGTATAATTCCCGATGCGACACAACTAGGCTATGGAGGTGTAGCGTTATTAGTTTTACACTTATTTTCTTTAATTCTAAACTTTTCATAGCAGGAAAAAAATAAAGTCATCAAGTTGCAAAATTAATTAAATAAGTTAGAAAATGACAATTATTACTATCATAGTAGGGAGGGAGGGTAGATAAGATGCAAAATAGAAACTATTTCGATGGCCATTCTCATCGACCATCTTCAAAGATGGAGTTTTGTTTAGTTAATAAGAAATCATGTGTGCTCTTTATTTAATTTTCAATCCAGGAAGTTTATCAACAGAACTTAAAAGTATAAGGTTTCTTTATTTTTTTTCTTTTTATATAAAAATTTTTATTAATGATATTAATTACTCAGAATATAATTATACCAACTAATTTCTTAATTTTTAAAAAAAAATTATATTCCAACGATTTTTCATCAATATTTAATAATGAATTTTCATGTTCGAGTTAATAGTTTATTTCTTTCTAAAAAAAAACAAGGGTATAAAACAATAGATCATCAATTTATATTTGATATTTTAATGAATGTCTATCATTTGTAATGATTGACGAGTGTTGCAATAAATATGTAAGACCATGTATTGGTTTCGTTGAGTTGAGCATTTTGAAAGATGACGGTGAGAACAAACGGCCGGCCGTAATCGCAGTGATGCAGTATGGGGATATCTCATATCCTGAAACAGTCAGAAAGGGACCCTCGCAATAAGTGGCTTGCCGCTGTCAATGACCAATGTGCTAGTTAGTGTTGCATGACCAATCAGACATGCCAGCCTGTCTCGAGACTAGCATCCATTTTTTTGTACTGAATGTGGTGGCGGAAGTGGCAGTGGCCAGACCCACAATCTCCAATCAGATCACATGCATTTCATATTCAGTAACTGAAGTTCAAGTAATCGAGTGACCTTTCTTCTTATGCAATTATTTATTAAATAAAGTTACACAAATAGGAATAATCCATTAGTCACTTTCAATGGAAAGAAATTCGTTGTATTTTATCCTATTTAGACACAATTAATTACATATCTTTTTTTTTGTTTTAAATTGAGTTTCTATTGTATTGTAGTGTAGAGTTTTCCAACTTTACATATTTTTAAATAGAAAATTCATAACATTATCAATAAATAATGCTATAAAGTGACAACCATCCCAACGTGTAAACTATGAAGTGACAAACCATTTCAACGTGTAAAAAAATTGCAGGTTAAAAATTAATGATGGAATAAAAACATGTTATCCGTGTAGAGTTCATTGAGATGTTATGCCAAAATTGTGTCTAATAAATTCCACAACACAGCAACAGTTGAGTTTTTAGGTGAACCGCCTTATCATATTATTAATCTAATAAATTCTAATTCATAGTACATAATTATGGACTAAAATTTCAATAATATTAAATTTGAAACTTCAATCAATAATTGTTATGTGTTAGATGATTGTTGTCATTTTTGAGTGATTATTAATAATATCATAATTAAGTAACATTAATCAGTAATTAATAGGTAGAGTGCATTACAGTAATTATTTTTTAGTATTATACATTTAGTATCTAACATGCAGCAATTTGTAAAGTACTGAGGTTACATGCTAGCCATTAGATTACAACAAATACAATTTAATTATATATAAAAGTGAGACTTTTTAAGCATTTATTACATTGTACCGTATAACAACTGTGCTGTAGCATGATTCATTATTAAAAATCATAACAATTCAATTATCCAATCTCAAATGTATCAAAAATCGGGGTCTATAAAAAAACTTGCGGGTATTGCACCCGCTATCAATTATATAGAGTTGAACTTGGTTAATCGCATTTTGTGCAAAAATCATTGATTTTGAATAAGAATATGAGCATTGTGCATCACAATCTGAATACTTCTTACATAATTAAAATGAAAATTTAAATTTTAGATCAATTGCTTTGTTCCTGTCGTAAAGAAAGCCCCCTTCATACATCCAAATTATAAGATCAGAGATTAGGGCATCTGAGGGAGATCCTTGCGTACTAATTGCCATTAAGACAATTCTATACCAACCACCGCTTCGCAAGTTTCATGCGCCAAAATAATAATATGCGACAATTCTATTAGAATATGCCAATAATAAGTGCCATCTTTGGCTTTTTGTTTGGACACACATATATAAATATATATATATATATAAACAAATAACAACAAAGCGAGTATTAGCTCTATCACTAACATTATCTTTATTTTATTTTATTTATCTTTTTTTAGAATTAAAGAGAGCTAGCTTGATGTCATTTTTCTTATAAAAATATTGGTATGTCATCCTTGAATTATTGAAACGGACCATTTTGCGTATTTGAATTAACAAAATGCAAAATCAAGTTGGCATACAAGTTACCGATGCACCCGGGGCAGTTGATCGTTGCAAAGACCGTTTTCGGGTTATTATCATCTAAGTCCCTGAATATTAGAAATATGTTAATAAAGGACAATCTTTCAAAATAAAATTACCAATTTAGATTTTGTAAGTTAATTATTAACAATAAAGAGCAAAAATTTAAAAAAAGAATCCATAATTAAGATAATATGGTAGGAAGAAGTAATTGTTAACCATGTTCTTGAGTTTTGTAGACATATTAAAAGACAACTAGTATACTTAATTCTCAAATTTATATTTTAATATAAAAATATGTTTTTTAAGTTCATAATATTTATATTTTTCAACAATAAACTAATACTTAATATTTTTGGTTAGTACACATAATTTTTCTAAGTCATCATAAGAGTCTACATGTAACTCTGAAGTTATTTGGGATTTCTTAGAATAAGTTGAGGCTAAGAAGACAGACCAATGGCAAAATTTGAGACCTCTTCCTGGTGTATGATTAATAAAGAAACCCCATATTTATAAGAATTTTTCAATAGGTGTCTTCAAGTAAAACTCTTGTTGTAAAACTAGGATTATCCATGAACTTGTAAAAGAAGGAAAATGGAAGAAAAAAATGCATGCAAAACACATTCTTACTATTGTTTTACCAAATTATTATCATAAAAACTATTTTTTCTAACTTAAGTATCCAAGAGTTCTCGTTAACATACTAGCACCTTTTATTATTATTTTATTTTCCAAATTTCAATAATTTTAGTTATACAAATTACGTTTATAAATTCATTTTTTCAAAGAAAATTAATTTTGAAAAATAAATTTCATATTGACACTCACGATAATCAGGTGTTAACATTTTTCAACTTCTACTCAATAAATATTAATAACAATGGTTAATATTCAAATTAATCATTTTGATCAAACTTCTTGTTAATTACAAAATATAAATTACAAAATAATCATTATAAATATAATTGCAATCAAATATTTAAAAACTCCTTTTGTTTGGTAGGTTTAGATCTTAATCATCAAAGTACCATATATATATATATATAGATATAATTTCAAAAAATGGGCATCTATTTGTACTTAAATTTGATATGATTCTATTAATAATACTCCTTCAACATATCACAGCGGTAGAGACATTATAAAAAGAATGATAAATTGTATCCTTTGTTAAAATATCACCAAAATGCAAGGACCCAAACGATAATCCCACATTATTTCGTATTCGACATCACTTTCTTCGATCGGATAAGGAAACTTTAAGCAAATAATAATTTTCAATTCCTTCCATTGATATAGTCCACAGGATAAAATTAAGTACAAACAGCTTTAATTAATTTGTTAATTATTTCATGTCTTAAAGTCACTTTCAAATAGGTCCTTCCTTAATCTTTTGTTCTACTACCTAATTAATTAATTAATCAATCATCTACCCATTTGATAAGGGCAGGAGTACTAGAAAATAGAAAAGAAATATCACAAGGCTTGTTACTATCATCAATATTGGTAATTAATTACAGACTACTTGCAAATTGCACGCAAAGGGGAAAAAGATTATACTACCCTCACTTGCCTTAATTTTTTTTTTTTAAAAAAAATAAGGAAATGTATTAGGAGCATACTTTTGTTGAATTTTGAAATATAACAATTAAAATATTTAATAAATATTAAATTCTATTTAATAATTTATATATATATATATATATTAATGACACTCTTACTTATACTTCACATTTAATAATTTAATCTTACATAATTGTAAATCAAAAGTCTTATTACTACATTATTAAACATATTATTAGGCTCCGTTCAAAATTGGAGTGTTATATATTAAAAGTAACAATTGCTGTAAAATAAAAGCATTGGTTGTCAAGCCAAAGGAGCTAATTATTAGATAAAAATAATTTGAAATTCTTTTAAAATTTAAAAGATAATTAACGTGAATTATGGCATCTTCTATCGTATATTAAAATTTATTATATTTTGATAAAATTATACAATTGTTATTGTTAGTTTTGAAAAAAGTCGAGGGAACAAATTATTTATTATATTTTAAAATACTATAAAAATATGAAACGAAAGTTAAATAGGCGGAGCAAATTAGACTCACTCATAATCTTATACCATTCTAAGAGAATAGTAAAGAAAACAAGTCAAGCATTTCTTTTCATCAATTAAAATAATCTCATTTAATATTTGAAAAGATTCCCACGTGAACAAGCTATTTCACGTAATAAAAGAGGAAAGCCAAAAAATAAAAGTAAAAATAAAAATAAAACACAACTTTATAATATAATATACAAAATACATTTTTTTGGTAAATTTACAATAATATTAAATACACACATTTTTATACAAATTATTTTTATATTTGTATTCTTTGGACTTTTAACAGTTAACCTAATTTATTCTTTTTTAACATTAACCATCATTAATTCGAATCGTGGCTGCATTTTCTTCTAGAATCTATCATCGTAAGATTTATTTGATTTTGAGAAATGGTATTAAACAAAATTGGTCCATGACAGCCAATCCACGTGTCAAATCAGTTTCATTCATTGCATACTTATGGTGCAACTCGCACACACTACTCCCATCCATCCAATAGAAAATGACTTTTTGAGTCAGTACTCAATGCTGTGGGAAAAATTAGTGCACTTCAAAGCTATTCGATCTTTCAAGAAGTCGGAAAGAGCAGACAAAATCCACTTCGGCCGCGCGTTTCGTGTCCCTTGTACTTGTTGACACGGGTCCATCAACTGGCCATTTAATGGGGAACTTCTCCCCTGTATAAACACTGACGTCTGCTAGCTGGGCGCTTTAACCGTATAATATAAAAACCAAAACAGAATCATTAATCGCTAATCCACCTGCGTATCTCCAATTACTTTCTTATAATTATTTTCCTTTTTCAATTTATTACCGGAAACCGGCTTTACCGGTTCCCCAAACCACACACCACGTGTATAAGTAGGAGGCCAGTGTTGAGTAGCGGAGATCTGTTCTCGCGTTAGTAATCACACTCCACGGGAGACTGTGAGCTACAAGCCTAATCCCTCGCTCTCGATCGTTTGATCCTAACCAGACGTCTAAAACATGCCGATCAGAAACATTGCTATTGGTCAACCACATGAGGCCACCCACCCAGATTCCTTAAAGGCTGCCCTAGCTGAGTTCATCTCAACCCTGATTTTTGTCTTCGCCGGGGAAGGCTCCGGCATGGCCTTCAACAAGCTCACTGACAGCGGCGCCACCACACCTTCTGGACTTGTCGCTGCGTCTCTCGCCCATGCTTTTGCTCTATTCGTTGCTGTGTCTGTTGGCGCCAACATCTCTGGCGGCCACGTCAACCCTGCTGTTACCTTTGGTGCCTTTGTTGGTGGTAATATCACTCTTCTACGTGGCATCCTCTACTGGATCGCCCAGCTACTTGGATCAACTGTTGCTTGCTTGCTTCTCAAGTTTGTCACCAACAGCATGGTAAGTTTACCATTTCTTCATTAATTCCTTGAAGTTAGTTATTGCAGTTAGCTTGCTTGGCATGTTTTAATTATTGGGTTTTGTTATGGTGATACGCAGACCACATCCGCTTTTGCTCTCTCATCCGGAGTTGGCGTATGGAACGCTGTCGTTTTTGAAATCGTAATGACTTTTGGTCTGGTCTACACAGTTTACGCCACAGCCGTTGACCCAAAGAGAGGCAATTTGGGAATTATTGCACCGATTGCAATTGGTTTCATTGTGGGCGCAAACATCTTGGCCGGTGGCGCATTCGATGGTGCATCCATGAACCCAGCTGTTTCGTTCGGCCCTGCTTTGGTGAGCTGGAGCTGGGACAACCACTGGGTCTACTGGGTCGGACCTCTGATCGGTGGTGGTCTTGCTGGGCTCGTCTACGAGTTCTTCTTCATTGGCAGCACCCATGAGCAGCTCCCCGCCACTGATTACTAAGCCATGTCCGATGAATGGGGATTTGCACGTACGGATGTTGTATTTAATTTGTTTCGAGGGTTTCAAAATTTGTGTTTATTTAATGGCCGTTGATCTGTTTTCATCACCGTCGTCGTCGTCGTGATCTTCAACACCGCTGTTGTTTCCCTTGAATGTTGTGTTGTGTGATGCGATATTGGAAAGCAGGGTGTGATTGCTTTTCCGCTCTCGGTTGTACGTATGATTTGATGTCTCTGGTTCATTTTTCCATTGCCATATTGAATTTTTCTGTATATTTTGTTTTGTTTGATTTTTTTTTTTTTTTGTATGTTTTAATCTTTGCTTCCATAAATTGGTAATCATATCCTGATCCACACGTATGATTATGGGTGCTTTGTACAGTAGTTTCCATGTCATCTAGAAGGAAAAAATATTAAGGATATGTTTTATAACAAATAATATTTATTTAATTTTTTTTGAATTTAGATTAAGTGCCGAGAAAGAAAACGAAAATATATACAATTCTCAAATATATACATATATACACACGCACACACTACTAGTAAAGTTATCCGAAAAATTAATGTTTCTCACTCTTGTTTTGGAATACAAACCATTGATTCGATGGAGGAAGACATTTATCTTTTTTGTCTGAGAGGGAATAATTTTGACGGTGCCTTTTAAAAGCTAATGTATAAAGGCTGCTTTAGTGGTCTTATTGTATGTAGAAACTTCGTTTGTTGATTCTCGTGACTTTGTTTTTCATTTACAAGGATTAAACTTAATTGTGGCTAAAATTTCATTAATCGTTTGCTTTCTTTCTCAGCCAAAGTGAGAAGTACAAAATTAGGGGTCGCTGGCTGCAATGATACAAACCACCCTAATTTTCCGTTGTGCCTTGCCTTAATTTAAATCGCGAAATGGGGTCACCTAATTCGCTCTCACGTACGTGCCATCTGAGCTCTGGAAAGTCCAAGCAATTGAATATGTGATTATTAATGTAATTACCGCAAGTTGGTGAAACATTTTAAGTGAGAATATGTTAAAGAACTCATAATAAATTTCTCCAGATCTAGGGTATGAAATTAATAGTTAAATGATTAAGTCACGGACTACAGTACTACAGTAGTGTCTTCGTCGATGTTCAAATGCAAAGGAAAATGAAAACAAGAGAAGAGACGGACGGCGAATTGATTTGTTACGGAAAGAAAGATTATGCAATTGCACCCAGAGATTCCTTCCCTGAGAACTTGTGGGGATCATGATAGTAAAGCACAGCACGTGAAAATCCTGTACCATATACAGGCCATGCTTGAACATACTTTGACGTTGGACCCATCATTTGCGCACTTTTTTCACTACCCCATATCTGTACTAACATACTATCATACTGTAGCCTTCTCTTTGGTTGCAGCAAAATTCATTCTTTATAATCATTATCTTTCCTTTTTCTCTTCGGTTGCATGATGATGGCCCTGAAACAACCATTCCCCACTAAAAATGAAAAAAAATTAATCAACCACCGGCCACATGCCCCGATGCCCCCATAGTTTCCCGTTAGATTACTAAAATCTCTATATTTTATCAAGTTTGTTCCAGCATTTTTCAAATTTTAAGAAAAATCAAAATTTTATTACGGAAGTCTGGTAACTTTTAAATTACAATTAGAAATAATAACACTAATTAAATAATAAATAATAATAAAAAATAAATTAGTAATATTGTTACTAAATACATTTCTAACTTTGTTTCTTATCATATGGTCAATTTTATAAATTTTTTATTAAAATTTTTAACTTATAATAAATTAAGTTTTGTATAGAATTATGCTAATTCCACATAATTTTAAATGGCAAACCTAACTAACGTTTGTAAATCCAATAAACCATAAGTTTAAGTAAAAAATTTAAGCAAACATATTTAAATATAACTCAGTTTACCCATTACATATAGAAGAAAAACATATTAGTGATAAAAAAAAAGGAGCATTATAATAGTGCATAGGAAAAAACTTTACACTTATTAATTGAAAAAGGTTATGAGTCAACAAGAGCTCGCAACTGAAAATCTAGGTTTGGAATATTAGATGCTAGAGCAACAATTATTGGAATAAGGATAACATGCAGAATAGGTTCATAACCTATTATTAGCATTAGAGTTGGAATAGGAACAGGATCATGCACAAGAGGTAGAGGTGGAAGAGCATTAACATGATCATAATTTTAGAAAAACTCAAGTCAAAATGTTAAATTCGGTTACAACATGTACAAGAACTATAACAAAAGCCCAAGTGGTTGTAAACCAACCACTAAAATGTCATTAGCTAAGTATTGTCATGTTGCAACATGTTCAAGGATAGAAATTACAAAAACTAAAGTTATTGAAATTAAAATAATAAGAGTTCTTAAAGATACGATAGTAGCAAAAGCGTGTTGCGTCTCCCCTTAACATGGTATAGGTGTGTAATTTTAAAGAAGACTCGCTAATACATGATTTGAATTGCATTATTATTATTCCAGTGAAAAGAAAAAATTGAAACCTTGCATGCAAACAAAACTTTGCCAACCTTGCATGACAATAACTATATAAAGAAATTCGAAATGCTGTTTTAACCCAAAATTTTTCTAAAGGATATAAACTTGTTCATTAATGAAAAGTTTCTAGAATTTATGATCTGTGCACAAAATTTTCAATTTCAAACAAAACAATCACACAAAAGAACATAGAATTATAGTGTGTTCCAAATTTGGCAAGCATAATCAATTAATTTCAAAATTCACACAATAATTAAACAAACAAAATTAAAATTTTAAACTTAAAAAAGTGAACATTCCATATCAACATGTTTTTAAATTTTTGCTCAATTCAAAATATAAGAATAATCAAAATTGAGAATTTTAGAATTTCACACCATATAAAAAAATAAACATCTATCTTGAACCTTGTGATAGTGTGCGCGTGTAAAGATTAATTTAAGATTTTTTTTTTAACTTTATTGATGTTAACAAGTTTAAAATATCAAATAAACAAGTTAAACTAACCATGTCATCTTAATCTTAATTTTATTTTAAAAACATAATATGCATGTGAATGAGTAGTACATATTGCTTCTTACTACAGTCTTTTCTTTCATTTTATTTCTTTATTTTTAAAATTCATTAGCTTTTACTTTATCATTATAGCAACTTCTTTTTCATAGTAAATCATCTTTTACATATTGGTGATACATAACCTCAGATATTTATGAATAACTTCACATAATAATATAAATAACTTTTTGTGATTATAAAATATGCACAAAACCCTTTTTCTTTAAGATAAAAATTTATGTAAACAATCATGGTTCAAATCAACATTTTATTTCAAAATTACATCAATCTTAAAAATCAGCTTTAAATCAATAGTTTAATCATATATGTGCATAATAATTTATTCAAGATTTGTCTATCTTATGTCATGGCACAAAATGTTCAAACTCAAATTATGACAATCATACATTGAATTGATAAATTTAAACCATGCAACATAACCATTCTCTTTTACACATATTGGAAACATTTACATAACAAAATCATATGTAATATAACCCTAAGATTTTATGTAATGATTCAAATCTTAGTACATCAGGAGGTCTAATAAAAATGTTAACAAGTTGAATTTTCATTTCTACGTACTCTAGGGTGACAATCTTATTTGCTACTTAGTCTCTTATAAAATAATATTTAATGTTCATATGCTTTATTTTAAAATGTTGCACAATATTTTTAAACATATTTATCACACTTGAATCATTATCATAAATAGTTAGGAGATTAAGTACAACACCATAATTATCAAGTATTTATTTCACTCATAGTAGATGTGCATAAATTCTTGTTATATGATCACAAAGATGATTTTTCTTCACTCTAAAAGATGGCTCTTTTCTCATTTGATATGAGATATTGTGATTTAATCTAATTTAGATTTAAAATCTATTTTATTAAGTTCTGCAATTTTGTTGCAACAGTGTCTCCAATTTTTATTACCATAAATTAGAGCATAAATTTTTGTAATTTTCACCATCTTTCTTTTTAAGTACAAATCTTGTATGCAGTAGTATATTAAACAACTTTGTGCTTGGTCTTAAACTATTTTTCAAGTTGACACGAACTATAAATCTAGGTGAATTTTTGTTAAGTTTTGAAATGCCACAAAAGTTTTCACAAGCTTGGTTAGATTTTTACAATTTAGATTTGTAACTTTTTGATGACATATTTCTATGTTACTATAGTTTATTTTGTAACAGTTAAATGAATATGTTAGAATATTGTAATTAACATATGATTTGTATCTTTCCAAAATACAATTCTCGAGTTTGTCAAACATTTAGACATTTTTCTTATGTAAATTATACACAAAGATCATCATCACAAATTTGAATAATATTAATTAAACTTGTCTTGTGATTTTCAACATAAAAAATATTTTTCAACTTTGTAAATCCATCAAAATTAAGAGTTCATTTTCTTAAAATTTGTCATTTGGTACCATTGTCAAAAGTCACATATTTCTCAGAACAAGAATGATAATCCCCAAGCTTTCATGGTTTCTTATCATTTGCTTAGAACATCTACTATTAAAATACTAAGAGTTAGTAGCACAAGTATTTAAAGATGTATAAGTAATAAAACTATTACTTTTTTATTTCTTCACCCACACTAGTCTAAGCCTTTAAGAAGTCTTAAATTTTGATTTGATTTTATTTTTTAAAAATTTTAAAAATTTAAAACATTTAGATCAAATGTGACCTTTTACGTTATAATAATGACAAGTAAGAGCAAATTTTTTGAGCCTATCTTTGGCACAATAAGATTGATGATCGAAAATCTTATCTTTAATCATACTTTTACTCACGTTTGTCTAAACTTTTAAGAAGTCTTAAATTTTAATTTTATTTTATTTCTTAAAAATTTTAAAAATTTAAAACATTTAGGTCAAATATGACATTTCACGTTACAATAATGACAAGTAAGAACAAATTTTTTAAGTCTACCTTTGGCACAATAAGATTGATGATTTAAAATCTTATCTTTAATCATACTAGAGAAACTTGAAATAGTTGGTGATGTCTTAAAAAACACAGTTTTGGTTCAAGAGGAATTGTCACAAAAATAGCTAAGCATTTGATGATCGCTATTGTATTTTTCCTAGTTTAACATATAATTAAGTTTGGATGTGTTTGAATGCAACATCTTCAAGAATTTCTAAATATACTCAAGTTCATATTATATTTCACTCATCCTTTTATTTCTTTCAGCAATAATGATCTCTATATTGTTTATTAATCTTTTCGCTTTAGTTCGCTAGTACAAAGATCACCAACTTGTTTTTTTAAAAGAATTTGTTGTGTTTGCACACTTTCATCCATTTGTTGAACATCAATTTATAAGAAGTTTGTATAATATTCACGTCAAACTCACTTTCTGCATTACTCTCATCAGAATCAAGTTTATTGAAATCAATTTTTAAGTCATTATTTCTGTTGATTATGTTGCAATAGAATTAAATATCCATAATTTTTTTTTATCTTTTTTAAAACATAAGGTAATATTAAGAGCAATATAATTATTTACATTTTCTATTGTTTCCTATTCTAATTCATCATCACTCCATGTTACATTCATGGTCTTTAATTTTTTCTTGAGTGTATTTGTACATTCAATTTGTATATATCCAAAGCCATCACATTTCTTGCATCGAGTACTTCTTTTTCTATTATTTTTAAAGAAATTGATTGGAGACTTACCTTTTAAAGGAATTATGAAAGTTTGCTTGTTTTTCTAACCCATTCTTTTTAGAATTTTATTAAAATTTTTGTTGAGAATGGCAATAGCTTCATAATCATCAATTTCTGCTTCTTTTTCATCTTTAATGTCCTTTATTTTGACAAACATTAAACATTTCTCCCTCTTTCATTACTCTAGATTTATCTCTAATGTTCTAAGAGATCTTATCAATTTTTCAACCTTCATTAAATCAATATCCTTACTTTTTTAAATTGTCATAACCATTGCTTGAAACCTACTAACAAGTTAATGTAATATTTTTCTTACAAACTTGATTTTTGAGTATTTCTCACATAAAGCATAAGACTCATTAGTAATAATATCATTTAATTTAAAACTAAAGTCAACAAGTAATTCAATATATTTCATTTTTATATTTTCAAATCTATAAACAAATGGTTAGGGTTTAGAATGTTTTCCCATTGAAATTTTCTCATGGAAAACTTGACAAATATCCTATACTTTCTTTACGAATTCACAAATTGAAATTAACTTGAATTGATCCACGTATACAACATTAAAGATTGCGTTAAAGAGCATAGCAATTATAGTTTGATAGATTGTCTTCATTGGTTGTCCACTTTTCTTTAGGCTTAGATAATATATTTTCCTTATCATCAATTACAGTAAGAGAAGTCCAACCAACTAATATTGTATGTTATGCCTTTTCATCAATGGTTTTAACAAAAACTCTCATTTTTGCCATCTAATACAAATAGTTTATGTCATCAAATAATGATGATCATGATATAGAACCTCATTCTCTTTAAGTGTCTATATCTACACTAAAATAAAGTAAAATATCAAGAATATTATCAAATAAATTAGTGACCCACTATGATGCTAATTGATAAATTTGTTTTAATTAAAAATTACCAACTTTAATTAATTTTAACAAATTAATGAAGTCAAGTGTGCAAAATACAAATTAAATAGAAAATATCACCGTTTTTTAATGTAGTTTGGATCTTTTAATCCTACATTCATAGATTATGCTTAAAAATAATAATCCACTAAAAAAATTAACAATTATAAACACTAATAAATTTTAAATAAAATAAAAAAAATTTTATATTTATTATTGCAATCTTCAATCTTTCTAGGTGGACTTGTACAACAAAATTTGCTCACTTTAATGCATTGAACTCTTTTTGACTTGTTCAATAAGATTCCTTTACTAATCGTGAACTCTTTTTAATAAGTACAAGTTTTCTTCCAAAAAACAAGGAAACACCTTAATAATACTTAAAAAACTTTCTAAATTTATAAAATTAAATATTATAAATTTATAGTATCCATAAAATTATTTTTTTATTAAATTACAAGAATGTGTAAAAAATTTAAAAAATAAAAAAATCAAGAAAACAAAATATGCAACTCTTCTTTTGCTTTTAGTGTGCTCTCTTAACTGTTACATAGAACAAATAAGTCACATATATATACCACAAATCTAGTCCTAGTTATGTGTGATTTTGTTTTCTAAATAAAAAGAAATGTAATTTTCTAATTAAAATAACTTTTTTCTAAATAGAATTCTATTTCCTCAATTCTTCTTCTTTTCTTTTATTTATAAAATACATCTCATAATAAGTTTCTTAGTTAAGCATTAATATCAATATCGCTTAATATAACTAAAAAATATAAAAATTCTCTTATTATAACAATTATAAAAATATAAATAAATAATATCGCATTTAATGAACAATAACCAACATAACATGTTGTTACAATTAAATATAATTTTTCAAAAGATATCAATAATACAAACCTTAACAAACTTAGATAAGTGGAGATCTACAGTGAGTCATGTTTTCACATTTGAGAATGTAATTAGTTAGAGATTCATGCTTAAATTGCTAATATTTTGTCTTTTAACAGAAGACTCAAAGGAAACTATATGACTTATGAGTTTAATGAAAGATATGACATTAAAGTAAGATATGGCATTGACTCACTGTGATAGTCAAAATACAATTATTCTAACCAAGGAACAAAGCAAATTGACGCTAGATTTCATAAAGTTAAAGATTTATTGCTTTAATTAAAATTTCTATTAAGAAGGTTTACACATATGGAAATGCAATAGATATGCTTAATAAGTAGATAACGAAAGACAAGTTTGAGTATTTATTAAATGTTAAATATTTGCTCTTCTTGAATTAAAATAGGTACCTAACTCCTTGAGGTACATTGAGAAGTAAAAATTCTCATCAACGTAAAAATATTATAAACATAGAAAATTTATGTTGAATTTTAAAAAATAGAGCCTATTTTTTCAAAGTGGGCACATAGTTTATAACTCAATTGAAAAACTCACCAAAGAGGAGATTGCCAAAATATATAGTTTTTTTCAAATGAATATTTTAAAAAAAATATTTCTAATTTATTTATTTATGTTTTGCTATTAGTCTCCTCGTGAGATTTACTTTATTTAATGTAGAATTCAGTTAGTACAAGGGAAAAAAAGTTATATTTTTAGAACAATAAGTTATATTCCACTAGTATACAGAGGACTATACAGTTAATTCTGAGCAAGAGAAAAAAGAGGAAAATGGGTTAAGCCAAGAGAGCAATTAAAGGAGTTGTGAAGTTAGATTAGAAGAGTAACATTTAGCGGATGAGAAAATTATTTTTAGTAGGATCCTTAAAAGTGAACATGGTCAATTTGGTATAGTTAATTAGGTGAGCCACTTAAAATTATTTGTGTTTTATTGTGATTAATTTTTTTTATTAGTATTTTATCTTCTATTGCATTATTATAATAAGATCTTCAAAAGTGCCTATTGCATTATTACAATAAAATCTTGTGTTTTGAGTTTTACTAGTTGCCTAAACATATATGATTAAATATTTTAGTAAGTCCAAGGTGATAGTGTTGAATTACACCAACACAATGCGTTAATTGATGACAAACATTAACAATGGCGACATAAAAAACACTCACTCACACACACACACACACACACACACATACATATATATATATATATTACGGTAAAGGGAATTGTTTCTAAGTTTCTAAGAGGGAAGCGACAGTATATATAAAACATTTAGGGCCCATTCGGCATGTAAACAAGGATGATAGAATTATTTTCTTTAATTGTGTTCCAATCCTTTGTTTGATGATGATAATGAGTTGGGGATCAATTATGTAGTACCCGGCACAAATTATCCTAGACCCACACTATAACGAGGCAAAAGGCTAAACAAATTTATCCCAAGGGACCCATAAAAACATGGCAATAAATTTTTTTTGGGTCTAAACAGTATTTTATGGATAATATAAATTAATATTTTAAAATATTTCTTAGTTTTAAAATATTATTTTATTTATCTAACAAAAGAAATAATAAAATTAACATCAAAAGGATATAAATATTTTGGTAATAATTTTAATTTTTTATATTTAAATAAAAACGAAATATTAACAAACTAACAAAAATTAATTGAATTTATTTCTTGAATTAAAAATAATATTTAATTGCCGTTAAATTTAATAATTTTAAATATTTAATTTGTAATACAAAATAGTTACGTGTTTTATTTAATCAATTTAATGATTTCAATATTGTCACGGCAAGCAGAATATAATACTACAATTAGTATCCAATTTCCCACGAAACCAGCCACTTATTTACGGCAAAAAAATGTGAATTTCTCACTTTGATAAATATAAAAATAAAATAAACGGAAGAAGGTGATGACGTAAGACTCATGCCACGTCAGTACAGATTCATATCTATCCAAATGTCCGACAAAACACCGTCATGAAATGACCTGTCCAGCCCATGTCGCCCACTCTTGTTGATGTTTCAACTCTCTCGAATTGAAAGAGCGTTGAACAGTTAAAACTCATTTGTGCTTCTTACGCGCTTTTCCCGCCTACCAAGAAACTTATAAATATCTCATACGCGCGTGAACTATTTTTTATCCGTTCACTCTTTACTGTTATCCCCGCAAACCAAAGCAGTCGAGCTCCTAACAGTACCTGCCAGGAGGGGAAAGCGAAACCCTTGATCGGTCAGAAGTTCGCCACACAGAATTCTCTATTTTTTGTTCGCCTTCATTTCCGCAAGGAGTGCAGTGCTATTCATATAACTGAACCGGCGTCGTTTTGGACAGGTTCTCTCTTATCCCACATGATTATAAAATTTTTTTACCTTTCCGAGTCTGATTATCAGGGTAGGCCGGTCAACGTTGGCGTCTCGCTTCATACAAGTAAAAAGAAGGATTTGCATAAAAATTAAAAAAATTAGAATCTATGGGCGCTAATGTCTAGTTTTACAGTATTATGACTCCTTACTTTGAGGCTCTTGAATCTCATCTCCTTCTTTTGTGTCAGACTAATCCTGTAGCCTGAATGGTTTAATCACTTAGACACCATTACCGCTCATAAGTTTTTCTGGTCAGTTAGTTTTGAAGCTGATTTTCTTGCTTTTGTGGTTTTCGGAACATATCTGAAATTAATTGTGTTGTGGGTTTAAGGTGCATGTCTGGTTCAAGTTGAAGGAAAATGGAGAGCAGCTTCCAGTCGAAGATCTTGTCTAATGACCCTCTACTGGACTTGGGTTTCGGGAATTTCGGGTATTTATCAATCACTTCATATTGAAAAGCAGTGCTTATATTTGTTTTACTTTAATTTGCCTCGTGTTTTTTGATTCGAAGTCTTTGTTTTCGCTATATGATTAAGGTGCTCGCACTATCGAAGGAGATGCAAAATTAGAACCCCATGCTGTGATGAGATATTTGATTGCAGGCATTGTCATAACGAAGCAAAGGTTTTTTTTTTTTTTTTCGTGTTATATTTTCAAATGATTATAACTTAAAAATTCAATGAAAGAAAGTTACAGAGTAATTTTATTTTTTGATTGATTTGGGTTTCTGTAACAGAATTCTATGGATGTGGATCCTCTTGATCGTCACGATGTTCCTCGCCATGAATTAGAAAGGGTGGGTTAGTTATTGTTAGTTATGTTCTTTGAATGTTTTACGAGTTTGCAAAAAGTTAGAATTCCATGGAATGTTGCTTTACATTATTGATAATTAAGGTTACCATCATCAATATGGCTCTTGTTTTATACTGGATTCTTTCACTTTATATCACATAACACTAACGCAGTGTTATTTCTGCTTTATCTTTGCCCCCCAGGTTATCTGTTCCCTGTGTAACACAGAACAAGATGTAAGTGTCATTAAATGTTCTTCTGATAATATTAGAAGTATCAATGCGGGAAGGTTCAAACTCAAAGAATAAAGGTTATGATCATGTTTGGGTTTTTCCTTTTTCCCATTAGGTTCAACAACGCTGTATTAAATGTGGTGTTTGCATGGGAAACTTCTTTTGCTCCAAATGCAAGTTATTCGATGATGATGTAAGCCCATTAGTTAAAAGATTTCTCAAAATTTATGGCTTCATCTATTAATGCCTGATTCTAATTAAATAAACTTTCTTGTTTTGTAGGTTTCGAAGAAGCAATATCATTGCAATGAATGTGGCATATGCAGGTAAAATTCATTACAAAACTACTGAAATTTTGTTTATCTATTTATTTTTTTTCTGTCACCAGTTCATCCCTAGCCAGCCCTCCACACACACACAAACACACACACACACACACACATTTATTAACAGACATTTTGTCTAATTTCCTGTATTTGTTATTGCAGAACTGGTGGGGAAGAGAATTTTTTCCACTGTAATAAATGTGGCAAGAAAGCAAACTTTTGACTATTCAATTTTCGATCCTTTGGTTTATGTTTTGCTCAATATTTTGATTTTTGGTGTCATTATTTCTCATTAGGTTGCTGCTACTCAAAATTGTTGAAGGATTCACACAGTTGTGTGGAAAGAGCTATGCACCACAATTGTCCTGTTTGCTTTGAGGTAAATTTTGAAAGATGGGAGCATAACTAGAATGATTCAAAGTGTTCTAATTGGTTAAGTATTGAGCCATTTTATTCTGAATGTGCAGTTCCTATTCGATACTACCAAAGACATCACCGTTTTGCCTTGTGGACATACCATTCATTTGGAATGTGTGAAAGAGATGGAGCGCCATTTCCAGTAAGCTTCTCAAGTGCAATGAGGATTATTGTTTTTATCTTATTGTTTTAGAATTACTAACATTCATTTCATTATGTAATTCTGGAGCAACTGGGTTCTGTAGTAATAAAGTTCTTGCAGGTATGCTTGCCCTATTTGCTCAAAATCGTATTGTGATATGTCCCGTGTGTGGGAAAAACTCGATCAAGAGGTATGTCTGTAATAGCAGATCCAGTTTTTAAAGCAATTAAAAGGTTGTTCAGTCATATCAGTCTCAATTTTTTGCTAAACTGTTTGTAAAACAAATTCCAGGTTGCATCAACACCCATGCCTCAAATGTATCTCAATAAGCTGGTAAGGAATTCAACAGTTAATAATGTAACTTTCTCCAGCAATGTGGTTTTTAAGTCTTTTTCTTAATATTGCACTTGGTGTGATGATTCATTAGGTTTGGATTCTATGTAATGACTGTGGGGAATCATCAGAGGTAAATTTTCACATCCTGGCACACAAATGTCTAAAATGTAATTCATACAACACGAAGCTGACACGGGGAGGGTCTACCTCGTGTTCATCGGAGTTCTCTGAGATGGTGAGATGAATGCCTTCTACTTTAAAAATTTGTAACAAGACAAGATCTACTTCAACGTCTATATCAGCCAATAATAGGTTCTCATATGGGGGCATTTCACTTGAGAAATGGGGGTATAAGCTGGGGTATTTATTTCCTTCATTCTTTGCCCATCATTTTTTTTTTTTTTCTATCTTGCTTGTAACATGGTAGCTCATCAATCTTGCATTGAGTTTAGAATTTTCTGAAAAGATGCAGATTCAGTGTACAAGGGCGTTATCCATAAAAATAGAAGTTTCACTTTTTTTCAGGATATGCTGATATTGTTTTCTTTCTTGTTCTCTTGTTCTTGTTATTTAGGTTTTGAGAGACTACAAATTATGATGCGTAAATTGATTGTAATCCCGAGTAAAGATCGTATTTTTTTTTTCCATTTTTAACGTAAGTTATAATGTTTGTGGAATGAAATTGCTGAAGGTAATACGAGGATGATAAACCAATATTACTCATTTTTTAAACATTTGAAATTACTATAAGCGAGTAATCAGAGCAAAATATTACAAAGATGTATACTTGTTAGAAGTACAACGAAAAACTCGCTTGTCAATTCTCATGAATAAATGAAAAAAAAACATATATTTTTAGTAATAAGCTCTAAAAAGTTGGTGCTGGATGGATATGTCAGCTGGGTTTGGGCCATTCCTTGTTGATTAAGCCATTGCAATTAACGATGGGCTGGGTTCGATTCAGTTGGACTCCGTTCTGAGTCTTCTCTCAAATCAAACTAAATTAATAATAAATAATAAATTGAAACAAATTTATCAATTTTTTTTTATTTAAATTTGATCTAAATTAGTTTGGTTTAATTCGGTTTAGATCAAACTTAAATCAAATACCAAATCAACAACTATCTATTTAATTTTTTAAACTAAAATTGAATCAATATATTTTAAAATTGTTCCAAAACCGAATCAAATTATGAGTCCTCCATGATTTGGTTCGATTTGATTTTGCCCACCCCTAACTGCAATAGTCTTACATTCATCTCTACACACTACAATTCAATGCAATTAATTTCATCACAAATAATCTAATTATGATTTTAGGCCATGTTTGATTTGAAGATTGGAAATAAATAAGCAAATTAATTAAAACTTCAATTATTTACACCAAAATATATTTTCCTTCTAAATTTATTAATAAATCGAAACTTCAATTATTCTTTTACTTGTATTTATAATTTCATTTTAATGAAAACAATTATTATAATAAATTTTTAATAAAAATATTTTGTTACCATTCTTAAATATAAACGCATATTATATTAATTAATTAATCTTTTTGACAAGAAATATTTATTTTTATTGAAACAGTTTACCTATATCTAGGGGAACACCAAAAGGTCAACAATTTTTTGAGTAAAGAGGCGACCTCACCTATGCTTTCCATATCCTCCTTTTCAGAAGTACTTACATCTACAGGTTTACTAGACCTAGGAAGGTCGGGACGAGGTTTGATTAAAGGAGCGACATTAATATTTTTCATCTCTCTCTGTCGCCTCTCCTTAAGAGAGATTATATCCCAACTGCCCTCTGACATGGAATAGGGGGAATCGGTATTAGGATTTAAAGTTTGGGGTATAGATGTGTCT
>CP135576.1:177421-259000 GCA_032401905.1 Swietenia macrophylla | reverse complement strand
ATAAATAAACTGATACATATACACAGTAAAAATATATAAAATAAATAATTTACCTTACAAAATCTAATGTTATCATATGTATATAATTCAACGCGATAAATACGTACATACCTTTAATTAGTTGATCTTTGTTAAACCATAAATAAAGATCAGTTGCCTCTATTTCTATATAGTATTTATATGATCGAGAATTAAATCAAAATGCTAGTTTATATGATTTAAGTGCGTGATATTTTGTGTGTGATGTTTTATGCATTCTTCTCTTTATAAAAGTAAGGACGCAAAAACAAACTCTAAGTACACTCTTAAAAAAATCAAATACCACATATTTATAATACTATTTTAGATCTTTGATTTAGATTTAAACTATTTGATTGAACTTTTTTTATAAAATCTAATTTATTTAGTAAAGTAGACACTAATAAATTTAGTTTAATCTTTATATAATGGGTTTAGTTAAAATTAATATCCAAATTGTTCAACGAAAATATCTTAATTAGTTACAAAACATGCAATGTATGATCTTTATATGATTTAATTTTATATTTCTTTAATATTTTGAATAGACTTATTCTATCAAATGAAGTTAAGATCACATATTGACTTATTTGAGTATGACCATATATTTTTCAAAATCTCACTCAATCAAAAGACTCAAAATATTACTTCTATTATATAAAAGAGACAAATCTTATCTTGATCACACATATTCCTCTATACGAGTTATAACATATTTGATTATTTTCTTCATAATTCATCTTGTTACAGATGATGTTTGAAAATATTAAAATATATCAGTCTCTATATTGAAAACTATAGTAATTTTAAATCTAAAGATCACATACACTATTGTTACTATGAAAATTATTCATGACACTTATATAATAATCAATATAGTATTTTTATGATAGGTCAGTCTAGTATATTAGTTCACTAACTTGTACTTATATTGACTTGATATCTTATATCATAACACATATGTGTTGTTATTAGTCACTACACATACTAGTTTCAATGTATTGTTGTTACTTTATTCACAATAATGCTTGACTAAGGATATTTAAGAATAGTGTCTAACTATTTGAACTTACTATTTTAAAAATATTATCACATTTATTAAATACACAGATTTGTAATAATGAAATAATTAAATGAGATATATATATATATATATATATAAATTAAAATGTCATGATATAAATATACCAAACATTTAAAATACTATTAGATTTATAATATATACTAATACATTTAACTTAAAATAAACCTAAAAATATCTTAATCATATTTCTAAATTCAACACTCGTATTATACATAAAGCACTTAATTTATAAATTGAATCAAAAATAAAATCTAATGCTTTGGGGATTTAACATATTGAAATTCAAAAATATGTTTGAAATTTTTGATAACACTCTTGAGTAGCAAAACCCGCAATTTTGTAGTGGGAACTTTTTTTTTTTTTGGTTAAATTCATGAAAAAAAATTTGGAGAGTGAGAAAATTTTAATTGGTTGTAAATGGAAGGAAGGTTGAAGTTCATTGATGATGATTTTATAAAAATTTAGAGATTAGAGAAAAATTGAGAGAAAGAAGTAGGAAGACAGCTCTTCCTATCAAGAAGAAGAGGAAGCTTTGAACTTCATTGGTTTTTTTGGCAAAATTTCAAAGGGACTCTTTTTTTTTTTTGAAAAATTTTAAAAAGGCTTAAAACTTTGAAAACTTTCTTTTGAATCCAAATAAAATCTTAAACATTTTTTATTCTTGCCTTTTAGTCCTTGATCTTCCATTCTAACTTGTCCCTTTAGAAAATCTAAAAATACCCTTGAAAATTTTGAAAACGTTTCAATTAAGTCCAAAATTAATTATTTTAATTTTCTTTCACCCTGGTCCTTTTATCCAAGGTTTAAAACACTTTCATTTTTTGAAATTCTAACCCTAGGAATTTAAATCCATAAAAACAAAAGTTAAACCTCAATACAATGTTAATTATTCATGAATAGTTCATAGGTGCAAAACTATTATCTAAGCAAAAAGGATGAAATTACCCTTTGATCCAAAAGACAAGGTTTACATGTAAGCCTTGTTCATCATACCTCAAAATATAGCAGTGTTTTGCAAAGGTCTTAATCATTAAACTAAATAATTGTAGGATAGGACCTATAATAGTTGATTGCATGTTAATAGAGGTATCTTCATATAGTGTTGTATATAAATTCTTGGGTTTTTAAGACAAGTAAAATGTTTAACACAAGAACTATTACTAAATGCAAAATATTTTGAATTTATTTTTCCTAGGAAAATCCATGTTGATAATTAAGGGCCTTAAACTGAATTGTAGAGTGATCCTCGAGAGCTTTGACATTAAACTAAAGAGAAGGACAAGGATGAAAAAGGCTGCACATATTTTTTGTAATGATTTTCTTTCCCTTTTATTTTAGAATGATCTCCAAACATTTGAAGAAGATTTAACTACTCTCAATACATTATTTTGGAGGGAAGTTGTTAACAATAACATAAACTAATTATAATTAATCATATGTGAGAAATAATTGGTTTACCACTTGGAACCAACCTAGTCGTAGCAAATGGATATGCAAGAAGTTAAAAAGCTTATAGTTCAATTGATAAATACAAAATAACATTATTTATTGAGTGATTTACTCAAAATAAATGCATAAATTATTTTGATACTTATGATCTCATATTAGAATTGCACCAATTAGAGTTTTGATTACTCTATTTACAATTCATGAGTTGTTATACATGATAAAACAACATTATTAATTGGTGACCTAGATGAAAAAAATATATGAGACTATCAAAAGGTTATTTAATTATAAGAATAGAGCATTTATGATTATTTATTTTTATGTTGATGAAATGCTTATTTTTCTTTTAAGCATGAAATCAATACATGACACTAAAAATTCTTTTGCTTTTAAATTTTATATCAACAATATAGAATAAACAAGTGTAATTTGAAATCAAGACTATATAGAGAAACTTTAAGTACAAGTCAAATGCAATAACTTATGATTCAAATAACCAATTAAGAAAAAATATTAACAATTGTTGTTTAAATTGACCAAAATTTCTAGAAATACAGTGCAAAGTAGTCAATTTCTTCAAAACAAATAAAGCACAAACCAACACATAAAGATTACAAAAGAACAATTGGAAGATCATATGCAATACACAAAACATAAGAAGAAAAACAGAAAAAGAATCAAGAGAATGCTCCCTTTTATTCAAGAAAATCAATATGAAAAAACCAACAACAATACTGTTATTAATCAAATGCCTTATATAAGGTTACAAGAATACAATGAAAATGTATCATTTAGCTAAACAATATTCTTCAACTAACCCAACAAGCTAACTACCTCTTAATTTTAGCTTAGCATTTCACTAACTAAAGACTTAGAACTCTTGGCTTTAATCTGCAACTAATCATCTCACCTTCTCTTCTTTGATTAACTCTAAACTTGAATTGACAATGGATGAATTTAGAACAATATTCATTTACAACAATATTAGCCAAACAAGATATAACTAAATTGTTGATAACTTGATATGTAGATGAGTAATACTAGCGCTAACATTGGATATGCTATTGGTAGATTGAGTATATATAGTTAAAAAATCTTAAGAAGGATCATTGGCTTTCCTTAAATAAACTTTAAAGTATTTATGAGGCATAAAAGTTAAAGGCTTACGTACGATGAATCTTTACTGATATTACAAGGATAAAACAATTGAAATTGGATATTTGAATATAATAAAATAAAATTCACTAGTTGATAGACATTTCACTTAATGCATATACGATTGTTATTTTTCTCATTACATATAAGCAGCAAAAATTTAAAAATTTAATCATAATGAAAAACCCTAAATTAGATCTTTTATGTGATACACAACCCATAAAATTATTAGAAAAAATTAACAAATGTAAAATAATAAAAAAGAGCATAATATTACCTTAAGTAATCATATAACTCATTTTTCACTTTGCCATCTATTTAATCTTAATTTCTTTGAAACTTTTTTTAGGTGTCACTCAAATCATATCCAACCATTCTATTAAGAGCATAATACTTATGAATCTTTTGAAGTCGTATTTAAAATAATAATTCTCACACAAGAAATTCAAGGTGTCTTAAGTCAAAGGATCATTAGCACCATTATTGCTAAGCAATCCCAATTAACAAACGAAGACTACAATTTAAGTGTTTTTATAGTAAGTCAATTTAGTAAACCCATTCTCTAATAAACATTTACACATTTTTATCAATGTCTTTATACAGGTGGCTGATGAGATCAACCACCCTTTCGAAGGGCAAGCAATGTATGTACTAGTCTTGGCGGTACTATAGAGGTATTATCTTACATTCATATGATCATAAATAATTTAAAATATGATACTTCAATTAACCAATCTTATTATCGTGATCTCATCATCATTTGATTAACATTGATTATAATCTTATTAAATTCATAAATAAGATTTATAAGAGTTATAACCTACAGAAATATTGATTGGGTTGCCCATTATAAATGACAATGCCTTAGAAAACTTCTAAATAAAAATGCATAGCTTAATCTACCATGGAACTTGAGCTAATTGCCTTATAGAAAACACATATTAAGATTGAATAGTTAAAAAAAAAACCCCTTAGCAGACCTTTTCTTCTAGCTTATTCTCTTACTTTGATTTAAAAAATGTAGCCATATACATATAAGATGGATTTTACGAGGTCAAAATTAAATTTGGTTAATCCTCTAACAAAACCACTAATTAAAAGGTAAGTAGAAAAAACTCTAACAACTATATATCGTAAGTAATAATATAATGTATTAAATTATTTTATTAAATTAATTAGTTTATTTCTATAAGACTTTTAGGAACCAGAAATTCAATGGATTATTAATTTTGCAATGGATTTATTTAGTAATAAAGGCCTAATGATAGTGTTTTCTTACTTTAAAAATTATTAAGAACTTAAGAAACCTTAATACATTTTGTTTAGTACTAAATTTCCTAAACCAAAAGGAAAACCCTAAAGTATAAATAAAATTATGTAAATAGGTTATTTTTCATGAGAATGTTTATTTAAATAAAACAAATGCTTGTTTCAAAAAAGTTCCAAGGATTCCATAAAAAAGAGATTTTGAGATTGAAGATTAAGTTTAGGCTTTCTCTTTATTTTATGGTAGTGATGATCATTAAGAATTCAATATGTAATTATTGTAAAAGAAATTTATACAAGATAATAATTACAATTATTTACAAGATTTTGGATGCTTAAACATGAATCATTTGTGACAAGAAATCACAGATTATTGTTTGTGAAGAGAGAATAGAAGAAAAAGAACTTTGGCATAGTTGATATAGGACAGTAGTTTAGTCTGAAAATTTTATAAAATTTTATAATGTGAATTTGCAGAAATTGATTTATATGGTAAAATTAGACCTTTTTTTTGTCATAATAATTTTTTTCATTAAAAAAATGAAGTTATTAATTTTTAATGACTTTTTGAAATTGACCCTGGGATGGAAACTACTTGTTTATGCAAAACATACGAGTAGTAAAATTATTGAATGAACATGACTCACTATAAATGTTTATTGGCAAAATATGAATGAAATTTATTTAAAATAGTTATAGTGCAAATTTAGTCCCAAATATTTTGCTAGTTTGTTATATATATGTCTATATCATGTCTAAAAAATTGTAAAGTAATTAGGTCTTTTTCTATTTTTTTTTTAAAATCGAATATTGGGAGCTAATTAATATATTTTCTAATTGTATTAAGATAATTGATCAAGTTTAAGATATGATAAGAAATAAGTTATAGTTAGGAGTCAATATTTTTATGTGATCTAATAGAAAATTTTCTAAAAATAATATTTTGATTTCATGAGAAACAACGTCGTTTAATGTATAAAAAAAATCATTAAACATCATAAGTTGTCTAGTAGATTAGAAAATATAAGTGATAACATTAAGGCCTGATGAGTTATGTCATTCTTTGAGATAGTATACACTAAGTTTATAAAGATTAATATTTGAATTATAGGTCAAGGTATTTAGTTTAGCTTTGTTGTTTTGTCAAGATGTCAATATATTATACTTTTTAAAAAGAATTATAATAAATGTATGTATGTGTTTGATTTTATTTTTAAAAATATTTTTCAATTATATGTTACTATAAAAATATTGACCATTACATTACTATCTATTTATGTTATTACTCATAGTTATTGTTTATATATGCAATGAGCCATGTGCATTGGCATTAAACTATAGTCATATGCATTCTGTTTAAAGAGATAAGAAAATGATTTTGTAATAAAAATGTCCATGAAAGAATTCAACTCCTTTACTTGTTTAATAGGCAATTATAAATGTATATGGAGCCTTTTAATAGGAAGAAACCTTTAGGCATTGTTAAGGCTTTTGGGCCTTCATATCAGTGTGTCAATGTATTCGTGCATGCGGGATGATTACAAGGGTGACAGTTTAACCCTTATCTTTAAGCAAAAGTGTTTGTTTTTGAAATTATAAATATTAATTGCCCTTAACATAAACACGATATGTCATTAACATGTGATGTTAGCTCAATAAGTGATAAGTTAAGACTTACTAAATAATTAAATGAAAATATTATTAGTAAAATTTAAAAGAAACTTTTAAAGTATTTAAGTGTTATTAAGCTTTTGAACAATTATAATTTTTATCTCATGCTATATCATATACAATCATCGTCTATGTGATGTGTTTATTTTGTGTATATAAAAAAACTAAGATGCTTATTGAACTTTACAAACACTATAATTTATTATGATTTCTAGATAATTGAAGGTTTGTGCACATAATAAATGAATTTGTTTGAACTTGTTATCTTTTGGTTCGTTAGGATTTTAGACTTTAATATTTTTTATTTGTTATATTTTTGGATGACAGTTTATTTTTGAAAATTATTTTTATTAATAATAGAGGCCATTGACTAATTTTTATATTTATGATGTCTTAATAAGTATCAAAATTTTCCCAATCAAATATGATATTTGATAAGTTTGAGTAACATTTAAAATTTTTTAAACTTTTATGTATTTGTTTCAAATTTTATATTCGTGATTCAAATTTTTTATCATATATGTTTCAAATTTTAGGTTAATTATTTTAACTTTAAAATTTTATATTTTAAATTTTTTATATCAGTTATTCTAAATTTTATGTTGATTTTCTTCTTCTTGACACAAAACAAAAAAAAAAGAAAAATTGAAACTAGGTGGTTTTGTATCTATATTGGATGCTTGATATATATATATATATATATTCAGTTTTTAGCCTTTCAAGAGGCACATAGAGATCAAAAGGGTAGCCTTCATCAACTACGACAGGGAGTATGGTAGGCTCACACATCAAAATTAATTTTCATTATATTGGAAGAAACAATAAGATAATCTTTCTGATTTGTTTCTTTTAATTTTGGTCAGTACAATGATGTGTGTTCGTAAGTGTCATTATTTTGCTTTTTGTGTTTTGATCTACATCAATAGTTATCTGATCTTTTGTACATGCATTGAATTATTTGTTAAATTGATCTTTAATGTTATTTTCATAGTTTCATGTCTTGATAATTTGGTCCTCCCGCTGTTAAAATCGAGAGGACTATTATTGTCCCTATGGTAATGGTTGGTCTACAATTTTATCTCGAGTCTCGAGCATTTGCTTCAATTGCTTGACATTTTAAGATATCATTTTAAAATAATAGCTTAGGGTTCAGTTTACCATTGAAAAATACAATTTAACCAATTTAAATGTCCAAACAATGGGTGCCTAATTAGATGAACCTGAGCGCAACAATCATCTTGTCTAAAAATAGGCCATTTGGTATGATTTTCTATAGTTATATTCTAACCTAGAGGCATTACTAGTCTTCTTTTTCTCTTTTCTAAAATTTTATGTGTGTGCATGTTGTGCACATAGGCACTTGCATGAATAATCGTACTGTATGATGTATCTGTAATAGGAAGAAAGGTCGACATTGCTATGTGGGTTAATGTAAGCATAGCAAAACGCATGGATGTGGTGCAATATTTATTGTGGTGATATATATTTTTTTATATTTATTTTTGATATAATAATCAGTTAATTAATGACTTCACAAGTTAGTTAATATTTATTATGATCATATATATATATATATATATTTATAACTACTTTCAAATAAATATTTTGTGAAAATTTTATTTTAGTGAATATTTATCAACTTTAATCAATTTTTTAAAATATCATACCATAAAACAAGTAAATAAAGGAGATAAGAATTTTAACGTGGTTTTAATTTTTTAATTTTATATTCATATGAACACGTTTAAAAAAAAATAATCTACTAAAAAATAAATGATTATAAATGCTAACAAATTTATAAAAAATAAAAATTTCATCTTATTATTGTGAATGTTGTGTTCAATCTTTCTTAATGACTTTATTCAGCGAGATTTCCTTGCCTTAATACATTGAAATTTCTTTGACTTATTTGAATATGATTCCCTTTCTATGTGCCATTGAACTCCCTTTATTAAGCACAAATTCTTCTCCCAAAAAATAAAATTAAAACATTTTAACAATACTTAAGAGAACACTCTCTAGTTTTATAAAACCATAAATTGTAGACTCATAATTTTTACTAATTTGTTTTACTTTAATACATAAACGAAAACATTAGCAACTTGAAAAAATAAAACAAGTAGAAGAGAAACAAAAATCATGCAAAAAAAGGAAAAAAGAAAGCTCTCTTTAAGATGTCTCCAAGGCTGTGGCATAATCTGAATAATACACATATCTAAAAAATTCTAAGCATTATTTAATGTGATTTTTATTTCCTAATCCTAAAAGAAAAAGGCCTTCCTAAATATAAAGGACTCTCTCCTAAAAAAAAAAAAGACTTATTTTGAAATAATAATTCTTTTCTTTGAGCTGTAAAATTTGCATCATAAGTTTCCTAATTATACTTAAAGTCCAACATTACTAAATATAACTAGTAAACTTGAAATCGTTTCATGTGAAGAATAAAATCTTGATAAATAGTAAACTGCCCATTTTATTTTAACAAAAATGTGCAATAAAAATACGTCTTTAGAAAAATGCCAACCAAAGCCAAGTAGGTTTTCTCTAAATTGGTGTACCAAGTCTTGTAGTCAGTCATTTTCTTACTAAGGTAGTATATGGCCCTTTCCTTCCATCTATCTTCGTCGTATAGAGCCATGTTATCTCTATAAACCGTAGCATTTTATTCTATATATATATATGTATATAGTGTAATCCTTTGTTAAAATGGCCAAAATAATCTTCTCCTATCCTATCCATAAATACATAAAGTTTTCAAGAGTTTTTAGAAATGCAAGACTTTTTGTAAGTTATTTTCCAAGCAAACGTATATATTGAGATAGTATTCAATCTGCGAAGATTGGGAATGTCAGCAACTAATTAAATTAAGATAGCATCATTGTTTTAATCAACAAAACATCAACAAGTAAATTTTTATTATTTTTGGTGTGTTTTTAGGCATGTTCTTTACTTTTTTTCTTTTCTATTTTACAAATTTGGAAGTTTTGTGTTTAATTATGATTGGTTTTGATTTATGAACACACTGGAGGTGTGCTATAAAGTCGTACAGCGGTACAAGAGAAAATATTTCTCTCGGTCTAAGTACTGTGGTGGGTTGGAAGTCTTCATTTTACTAGATAAATGTTGCACTTGTACATAAAATGATGCATAATGAGATTGTACATGTGCCTTGGTGATGTTAAATCTAACCTTGCCATTAGTGTTATTAATTGCTAACATTGTATAGTGATATTCAACATTCATATCATTCATTGCATTGATCAATTTGTAGTTTCCAAACTTCTTTTGTTATTAATTTTTTAAGCTCATTAAGAGGATATTTTAAAATGTAAAATATATTCTCAGTTGGAGCACCAATTGAAACTGAAGTGGATTTGACATAGTTTTGTTTTAATCCGATATTACATATGTTGCAAGATTTGGATTATTGAGAGTGGAAATCCAACTTTATTTGCATTTTAACTATGTTAGAGTTTAATAGCTGAGAAAATACATTTATTTATTGATATATTAACAAATTTATTTTAAAAATTATTATAATTAATTAAATTAAAATATTAATAAATCCAAAATATCTTTTTGAGATACAAAATTATTGATTAATGTTTTATATTCTAATGAAACATTAATTTTCTTCAAATAAAAAAGTTGCTTCTGAATAAAATACTTTTTGTTTTATTTTATGTAGCCAGTTTTTGTTGTTAACTTTGTGCTAGTTACGGTGATCTAATACTTTTAATTGTTGAATAAAAATCTATGTGAAAGTTATGGATTATCTTGGCTTCATGATAGTTGCATGCAAAGGACCGAATAAGGATTAGAAGTTGGTAATTCTTAATTTGTGGCTTGCTGCTTCTTAGCATCACACGGTATTCTATTGTTAATGTTAGTTACATTGTTGGTTGTGCTTTGCTAAACAACGATTGGTTCTTGTTTGATGAGAAAGATGTGTATTGAATTTGAAATCGGTAGTGACATCCATAGACCTTGCTCATATAGTTTCTGTTACTTGAGAATCTTAATCATATATGTATTTATTTGCGTATTTTGTGATTTTTGTGTTTTCTAAGAATAAATCTTAATACCGTAAAATCTTTATTAATGGTTAGCTACACAACTTTGCTTCCATAGTTGTCCAATACATATATATTCTTATTAGCTGATCTTTTGCTATATAATTTCATCAATATGTCACTTTATGTGCCATACTTGGCATTTGGTATGGACTATGATCTTATTTTTGGTTCTAGGAATCTTAGGGAGCTTGAACTGTAAGAAAATGAAGTAGAGAATCATAGAGGCTAGTCATTAGCTGCTTTCTTGACAGTTGTACATCTCTCGTCTCCTTGGACTTTGCATGCCTCAAAGTAGAAATAAATTTGACAGCTCTTGACATGCTCCTAAAAATATTGATGGAAGCACCTTAACTACTGGACTAAGGTATAGGGGTCCTTGTACTAGCACCAAAAAATAAAAAATAAATAAATAATATGCTTAAGTCATTGCATGAGGCCAAGAAAGCGATGAAGGTGTTTAGCTTAGAATTTGAGAAAATAGATGCATGTAGAAATGATTTCATTCACATCAAGAAGGTGTTTGAATATAGATGCCTGTTAGTTTACTAGAATAGATGGACATGATAACTTTTATAATCTGGATGGATAATTGACTTAAACAGTTAATTTATTATGGAATCAATGTTTTCACTAAGAATAAATAACTTTTGTTTGTTTTTACTATTTGCTATACTTATAATTTAAAAAATTAATATATTCATTGATTATTAATGTTTTTGTTGAGAATTTGAATGATTTAATATCAAATTAGGGGCAACAAAAATTTTGATTTTAACAATTCAAAAATTATATATTATACATTCTTTGATACTAATTATGTGTACAAATTTACAATCAATTAGTTATAAACGAACAAATTCTAAATACTAATATAGTGTCAATAAATAACTTACTCTATTTTTTTAACACTAAGTCTTGACACAATAGAGTCAATAACACATTGATAACATTATGACAATAACATGTGACATTACTGGTTAATTTCACGTATTTCTACTAGACTCATTCATGCTACTTTGAACGAGTGTTAGTAAACCTGCTCACTGACATGAAGTTAGTAATGAATTAGTATCACTAAATGCTGGCTGTGTGTATATATATTTATTGATATAAATTATTGTACCAGCATGGTATTGTTTTATGTATCCTATATTTTTAACACAAGTAAAGAAGACTCGTACAAAATATATGTTTCTTATATGAATAAAATTTATATTAGAATTATTACAAAATAAAGATGAACAACTCCTAAGCATAGAATTATTGCTGCAATATTTGTGTTATTTCCTAGCCTGAGTATAATCTTTACATAGTTTCCTAGAATCTATGTAAAGAATTGCAAATATAATTAATGGTTTCATAATCTATAATCTAAGAATTTGTAGGATCAAGTACTAAACACAAGTATATTACTTGAAACAAGAGCTGAAACTAGCCTTTAACTAGAGATATTTTGACTAAATAGGTCGAAAAGTTTCTCTTCCACTCCTTTATTCTGGAAAACATTTTCTTTTGAATTTTTTTTCGAACTTTTACAGGCCCTTAGACAGATGTTTTCTTCTTTCTTCGGCCATTTTTTTTCTTTTCACCTCCCTTTCCTTTGGAATTAGGAACAGCAGAAGTAATGTGCCTCAAGTATAATGAACAATTAGTCTAGACTAAGAATTGTATATGCACCCCTCAACTCATTCATTAACTTGTTCAATGAAAAGTCTAATTTATTCATTGAATAACTAAGCTTGAATTATGAAAATAGGGGGCGAGGAATTCCCTAGTGTAGTTTCCCACCCGGATCTTGCACTTGCTATAACAAAAAAATCATTTTAAGCATATATTCCTGTATAGGAATTCTCTCTTTTTGTCGAGTGTTTATTATTCACTAATAGTAGCTTGTCACAGAGTTCTATTATTCTTTTAATGTTCATTCTTCTCTAAAAGTCAACAAATATCTCTACAAAGCTAAACATGACGTAGCAGGAATGTTCTCACGTTGCTTGGACAATAGGTTAGATAATGATACCAAAATATAATACTTGGCCATGTCATCAATCTATTTCTACTTACTATAAGCATCTATTTTAGATAGGGTTGCATTATCATTTGGAAAACAAGAGCAAGGCCGAATTAGCATAAACTTTGGTCCTTCAACTATGAGAACATTAGTAAGATTATTTTTCTAATCTTTATAATTATGGTAAATTTATTATTGTTTAGGATATAAGCAAACGAACTAGACATTTTTTGAAAACAAAATAAATATAGACTAGACAATTTTTAAAAATAAATTAAATACATGCATGAGCATATATGGAAATAAAAAAAATTATTTTGCATAATAAATATGAATGCATGACATGCAAAAGAGAGAACTTTTTAACTACCTTTTGTTCTGCATCATAATTTAATTGTATTTTAAATATACCTCTATAGGGTGATTAATACCCTATTAATTTACTATTATGATCAAGAGATCACATATCAGACAATAATAAGAACTATGCATGAGGATATTAATTAACTTAAGGTGAGTGTTTAATCATTGTTCCTCAAAGAAGATAGCCACATGTAGTAGTTAATCTTAATGAGTCATACATTAGATTTTATCTTTTAACAAAATTCTATCTATTAGTCATTTTTAATTAAAATCCTCCTTAGAAAACTCATAATAATTGAGCTTTGATATTAATCCATCTTATCACAAGGCGGTCATCTCAAATAAAGCCTAATAAAAAAAAAAGATTTTCACTTGGGCTTATCGTTTTAATAACTATCTCCCAATTTTCTTTTGTTTGTCTGTCCATTTGGGTTTTACTATTTTGAGTTTGTATTTTTCTTTAGTCTATCGCAAATAAAAACAAGTTTAGTCCTTTTAAATAAAATATTTATTGGGTATTTTATATCAAATAGGTTCAAATATTTATTTTAAAGTTAGTTCGAATATGTTAATTTTTGAAACAAATTGATAAAATTATAATAATGTTATAGGACTGAGATCATTTTTTAATTTTTTATATCTATAGTTAACTTTTATTTATTAAAAGATTGAAAAAATTTAGTTAAAATAAAATTTAAGTCTATTATACTTTATGTTTATATGTTATTAGATCGATAAAAGTTAAGATACAAAGACTAAAAGAAAATCCTTGTCTATTTAAATAACCCATTGAATCCAGACAGAGCTTTAAATTTGGATGTAAATGCTAATAAACTAGTGTCTTAGTTCCAAAAATCTCAAAATATTATAAAAAAATCCATTATTTTCATAAAATAATAGGATTTTTTATATGATTTGACATAAAAGTCATATTGGGTCTTGCACCAATTCATGTCCGTCCAATTTTCATTTTTTTTCCCTGTGGTAGCCTTTACAAAAACTTTTTACAATTTTCAATTGTATAATTATAACACTAATCCTATTTTAATTAAAATTTAAGAATAATAAATCAAGAAAAAAATTATGACATTTTTCTGTCACCTCTCTTGTTAAAATTCCAAAACAAGAATAAAAAATAATCCTACAATGAATTAATAGCCATAAACATTTATCATATTAATTAACAAAACTAACATTATAGATTTATTAAAATAACAATTGTTAAAAAAAAAAAAAAAAGAAGTAATACCATACAAAAAAAATACTATACATGTAACAAAAATAAAGTGACTCAGATATTGGTTGCTCAAATATCAAAATTTTAAAATAATTTTAATACTCTACTATAGTAAGAAAATCTCTTTTTTTTTGGTAACATGTATACAAAAAAAATTAAAAAAAATGTCCTCAAACTATGATGTTTTCTTTACTATTCTTCCTTTTAACATTTATCATATGTTTCGTATTTAACTTAGGATATGAGTTAGACTTGATCTAGTCAAGGACTTTAGGCCCACAAGCTTTCTAACTCTAACTTGGAAGGTTTAGATCCAATCATTTCAAAATTGTCTAATCTTCTAAGTCAATTCCAAGTATTCTACCAAAAGTCCACAATTGCGCTTTAGAAAACCAGATACATATAATAATAGTCTAGTTAATTTTAACTCTTTTAAATTAAATTTGGAGTTTAATTATAAACCAATAACATTCACTTGATCACTCATCAATTTAATGGGCATAGTAAATTAAGTCCATTGTAAATTTTATATTTATTTAATTATGTATTTATTCTAAATTACTATAATACACACACATATTAAATAAATATTATCATTTAATAAATAATTTTATTATATAAATCATAGTTATAGACTTAAATAATTAAATAATGCAAACAGTTTGGGTAAGAATTATTTGCCAAGATAATCATTTATTTGAAATTAAAAAAATTATAATTTTACATTATGAATGATTGTTTCATATATAATCATAAATAATTTTTTATTTATAAATAATTTATAATTTAAATCTTTCTGAATTTGTATCTTATGTTTAATATATAAATTACATACTTTATAGATACAGATTTATAATATATATAGGTACACACACATATATACATATATTATATAGAGATACACACACACTGATATATGTATATAATTTTTTTAAAACCAAAAGAAAATATAATATAACAAATATTATAAATGAATAAATTATAATTATTATCGTAAAAATAAAAATTAAAAAAAAAGTTGTACTAGTAGATAGAAGAGTTAGGATAACAAGAACAGCACAAGAAGCAAACAACCAAACTAAACAAGGAATGAAATCATAATGTATGTATGCATGCATCATCATGATGTTAATTAAGTTCAATAAAATAAATAAATGGATGGATGATGAGTTTTCTACGAGAGGTATGCTTAACTTTGAGTGCACAAAACGAACTATTATATTATATATTTGGCGATGATGCTAGCGGGCGGTTTGCTCTAACGTGCGACTCAAAATCAATCCACTAATTGCCAATAATTCTTTACGCAAAGAATATCTCCTCTTCGTGTCCAATCCATAACAATAACACAAACACACTTGTGACTCTCGATTTCTCTTTTCTCTTCTTTTTGTTTATTCCTCACTTCCTCACAATTCCTTCAATGATTTTCAAGCACCCAATCCAAACCCTCGTTTTGAGACCACCGCCCAACGTTTTATCTATTTATTTTTTAGACTTTTATTAGATACCATTTATTTGTTTAATCGTTTTAATCATTAGATGTATTAAAATGATTTAGTTCATATTGAAAAAAATTAATTTTTGCTACATTTAAATAAAATAAGTTATATTTGAAATATAAAAGTTTACTGCAACCGTTTATATATTGTCCAAAAGAAGATGTATGTATATAATTTGTAAATCATTACCAACTTATGAATTCAAACTACTACAAGTACTAACCGAGCTAATAACTGCCTTGGTTGATTTAGAAATTATTCACAGTTTATTTTCAGATTTTTAATTTACAAAATGTAATTAAGGAGAAAATAAAATAAAATTTACTCAACGGCTTGAACTGATGAGTGTGCATATTAATAAAAGACTTAACAAATACCAACACAAAAAGTCAAAGAATAATAGGGAGTAGTCCTGTTCCATTTTTCTCTGATGACGTTCTAGGCCTCTAGCAGTGTTGGTAACTTGTAATTAATTACTCAGTCAATGAGAGTAAGTTATACATATACATATATACATATATATATATAAGGTACTAAGTTATCTACCTGCCCAAGACAATAAATATATATATATATATATATATATAAAAGGTACAAAGTTATCTGTCTGCCCAAGACAACAATCGAATATTGGTAACAAACCTTTAAAGAATTAGGAAGTTTTAACCACGAACAAAAAATTCATAATTAGAACAAATTCTAAACGTAGCTGAGTTAATTGATTTTAAACAATTAACAGATCATCTACGAACATAGTTAATGGGCACACTCGTCCCTATTATTTGTAAGTTCAACCATTTCGAATTACATAGAGGAACTAAACAGTTCAACCCTTCTCTATTATTATCTTAAACTCTATGTTTAATTACGGCATTTCAATCTCAATTTACTAATAAATTGATAATTATATGATTAGTCATGTGTGCATGCACATCGTGTTAGGATTCTAAAACAAAGTCAATTATTGTAATTTGGATCACTAGGAGTCGGAGCATGCCATTTCACATCGTAGCTTAACAACATATTATAAATTTTGTGGTCTCAAAATTGGATACATGCACAGTTATCAAGTATTCATATAAGCAAAAACTATATAGATATATAACTGACTTAAAATTTCTTAATTATACAGGCGCTGGCTGAATCAACTTTCATGGGAAAGGTGTTGCCCATTTCATAACTTTACCACACCTAATGATTTGTTAAAAGCATATCGAATATTCAATCAAATAATAAATGGATCATATAGCCGGCGTGATTTTAGGGTTTTTGCCCATCGAAGAAGCTAGCAAAGTACAATGTGAAGCAAGAGGGTGAACTGCACATGAACTGCTTGATTGATTCGCTGACAAATTGAGTCCACTTGATTGATAATACACAATTAGCACCTCCCAAAATTAATTAACCCATTTAATTATATTCCCAATTAATTCTAAACTCACAAACTTAACCACTCGCCTTGTTATTATTTAGAATAATGGGTTAACAATAGTATTGCAAATAAACTAGAAGTAATTAATGACAGAAACATGACCAAATGAAGCAAATAAAGGAGAGAAAAAAAAGGAAGGGCAGAGGCACAAATTATGTGGTTCCAGGCTTGCAAACCAATCCTCTATAAAGGAATCGTTGCTGAAAAGTAATGGGTTTGCTTCAAAGCCATCCGAATCTCACTCGTTTCCTCGCCTCCTCATACTTACATTGCATCTTCTCCTCTCTCTTTCTCTTTCTCTATCTATTTCACTCTATAACATTACATTACATACACCTGTATATTTTGCCTATATATACTTAATAAAACTTCTAAAGTTGCAAACGCAAGACTGGCAAACCAAATTCACGGTTACTACTCTACCACTACGCAGGTTTTCATTCTTAATTTGACTCTCTCTTTCTATATTAACGCCCACTCTCCTGACTTTTGCTTCATTTCTTTCTTTCTTTCTTTCTCTTCTTAGTTTCAGAAGATGCTCATGGCGGAAACTCAAGATGACGCTATGGGGTGTAAGGATTACATGCAGATAATGAAAGATAAGAGGACGAAGCGACAGAGACCGCAGTCTCCGCTAACGCTGGCCATGGTCTCTACCTCTTCTGCAGAAAGTGGCGGTGAAGGTGAAAGATTCAATGACAACTATGGTGTTATTGGTGGGCTTGATCGCCCTGTGGCTGGCGCCGGCTCTCCTACAATTTCAAATATTGAAGAATTCACTAGGAGTACTGAAGAAGAAGAGGACATGGCTAACTGTTTGATACTTTTAGCTCAAGGCCCTACCAAGAAATTATCAGCTGATCAGCCTACCGCTATTAGTAATATCGCGACCACGATGACTAGCAAGGCAGGTGGGTTACACGTTTACCAGTGCAAGACGTGTAACCGATGCTTTCCTTCCTTTCAAGCACTAGGTGGACACAGAGCGAGTCACAAGAAACTTAAGGCTACTAATAACATCAATATTAATGTAGAAAAGAAAGCGTTAGTGATAACGGAAGAAGATCATTTGGGGAATACGAGCACCACTCTTTCATTGCAAACGGCAAATGGAGTTGCTAGTTTATGTGCAAACAACAACGTCGTCAAGGCCAACAAGGTCCACGAGTGTTCGATGTGCGGGGCAGATTTCTCGTCAGGGCAAGCTTTAGGTGGACATATGAGACGGCACAGAGCTTTTACGAGCACAACGAGTACAACAACGTCATTGAGTATTGGTCAATCTCCAGAAACTAAGAAACGGTCAAGAAATATTTTGCAGTTAGATCTTAATCTACCGGCCCCAGAAGATCTCGATAATTATCGCCGTGAATCTAAATTCAGCTTTGCTTCCAATGAACAAGTTATAGTGTTCTCAGCATCTTCTTTGGTCGATTGCCATTACTAATTGTTTAAAGAGCAAACAACATCTGTTTTTTTTTTTTCCTTCCCTTTCTACTCTGAAATTCTACTGCAAAATGTGAAGTATAAATGTCAACATTATTACTATTTTTTCTAATGTTACTCGTAATTATTCATTATCTGAATTCTTTGTGTGATATTTAAGTGATATATTTAATTAAATTCATTAAAATTAAGTTATTCATTTAATTTGGTTGGGGAAGAACGTAGGATTGGCCAAGCGAAAGTGGTGGAGGGATTAGGCTATTCTGATGGTTAGGTTTTGGTTTGGTTTGGTTTGGAAGAAAGCTAAAACCGCCGCGTCAGTCTGTTCCATTAATATGACAAAAATTAAACGGATGGGAAGCAAAGAAAAGCAGGTAGCTAACAGCCCCTCTTTTAGGGATCCACCTGTATGCCTTTTATGTCATGCGTTACGTTGTACTCTCCAAGTAACGAGTTAAGTAAAGCAATCAAATAATCAATTAATTAATTAGTTAATTTCCTCTCTCTCTCTCTCTCTCTCTCTCTCTCTCTCTCTCTCTATATATATATATATTATATTTGCTTGCTTACCCGCCTCTCTGTTTGCTTCTAAGTTGTGACAAAGTATAAAGTGAGACATCCAACAGAGTCAGAATGTGAGTGCTGTAAAAATTTTAAATTAATTAATTGATCAGAATAAACAAAAATGAAATATAAATCACATAACTTTCAAATTTAAAATGAATAAAACAAAAATTATTTTTTTCTTTAAGAAAATATAACATGAATACAAATCCAACCTTTTGGATCTTCTTTCAAAAGGCCAGTAATGGATTAACCAGCATCCACATAAATTAAAGACAAGAAATGTTATTGTTTTCCAAATGTGCGGAGGATGTTTCGGTATAACTCACATTTAATCTTTAAAACTCTTTTTTAGATGCATTAAATATATATTTATAAAATATTATAATATTTTACACATAAAAAAATATTTCATCAAGTATATGCATACATAGTTAATATAGAATCAAGGTATATGATGAATAGTAATTATATATATATATATATTTAAGTACTAAATTTTATAATTTTAGGTTATATTTTATGTTATATAATTGTTAGAACCTTAGGAAGCTAATAATATGATTTTTATAAAGTTATTTTTGCAAATTAGTGAATAAATTTTTTAAGGGTAAAAATAAAAATATAAATATTTTTAAGACTATTTTTGATATTTTATTTTTGAATAAAGATAATATTTAGATGGGCTAAATAGAAGTTTGGTTAACGATAATTTTTATGATGAGCTAAATATATTTTGACTCAATTAGTTTAGTTTAAATCCAAACTCATTTTTAACCATTTTTTTTTACATCATTCTATACTTTTCTATCACTTTTTTCGCTCTCTAGTTTAGACAAATTTTCACTTTTGAAGAACTTTTGTAAATTATAGGCAGTTTTTTAGGCAAGAAAAATTGAAGAAAAGTAAGCAAAACACCAAAAAATTGTCTTGATTCAACCTAGATTTCATTAAAGGGAGGAATTCAAAGAGAAAATCTCAAGAGGCCATGCTTGAGTTTTGAAAAAATTTTGGTAAGTTTCTTGAATTCTATTTTAAATCTAGAATTATGATAAGGTCATTTAGAAAGCATGATTAGGGATAAATATTAAGAAACCTTAGGAACTAAAACTGATACATATATTTGTGTGGTTGAATTTGAATTATATTTATAAAGAAATTGGAGTTTATATGAGTGTATAATTGTGCTTGATTTATGTTGGGTTTATGTAGTTATATATATATATATGTATTGTTAATTTAAGTTTGACTAACAAATATTTAAATTTTTGGTATAATAATAGTGTGTGCACATGTGTGTGTGTGTGTGTGTGTGTGTGTGTATTTAGTTTGATTTTATGATAAATTGGATGAGTTTGTGAATATGTGTTAAGAAGCAAATTATATAGGGTATGTATATGAATATAAGGCGGTGAGAAGGTGAAATGATAATGGTGATACAAATGATACTATGTAAAATTTTCAAAATAATTAAATTATTGGAGAAGAATCAGAAAGGAAATTGGTGTAATACTATATTAAATTTATAAGTTTATGTGATGTATTTGATAAAAATATTTTTTTGAATTAAAAATTTTAAATGTAATAATGGAAAAAGGACCATTAAAGTATTTCGTGAGCATAAATTTTTTGTGAATTTAATTGTTTCTAGAGTAAATTTTAATACTATGTTGATATTGTTTTGAATATTGAATAATAGTGTTAAAAACTTAATATGAGTTCAAATGTGTGGTAAATTATTTGGATAAAAATTCGCATAATAAAATCAAAAAATGAGTTATGTGAATATAGCATAATTTCGGTATATTGAATAGAACCATGGCTTAATGCCTCGATAAATGTCAACTAAAAGTATATACATTGTATGTATTTTATCAAGATTGTACATTTAGAATAAATATAGTATATTAATAGTTCATATGTAAATAAATTTTATTTAGGTAAGAATACAACAGCAAGGAATCCTATACAGTAAGGGGATTAGATTTGGAATTGATGACTCTCCCGTAAACAATGAGTAGATAGATTAGTTTTTAAATATTTTTAATAATATAAAATGAATATTTTATGAATTTAAATTTATTTTTAATATTTTTTAATAAAATAAATTTAAACATTTAATTTTATTATATAAATTTAGATTTATGAATTATTTCATCAGTATAGATTCGAAATATTAGAATAAAAGTGAATTTATAAAAAATTATAATTTCAAAATTGTGTACGTTACATATGAATGTCTATATTAAAAAATATGATATGAAAATATGTTTTTGATTTTTGTGATTTATAACTTAGTATAAGTGTTTAGTTGCAAATACGTTTATGCACAGATATTGATATATAATGTGTTGATATATATGATTTTCTTTGTTACTAAATATAAAGTATAAGAGTTATTATTTTCTTTTTATTGTCTACAAGGGGATAAAAGAGTAAGTATCAGATACCAAAGTATTTAATACCGCACTCCCTATACAAGCTAACGCTAACAAATGTGTTTAATATATTGTACCTAAATATGTAAAAATTCTTATTAAGAGGTTTTGAAATATTAACCAAAAGACCAGTGATAAATATATTAGTAGATAATTTTTAGGCAAACTTAAATTTTTATTAGATAATCAACTGATGTAATATGAAATTTCGAAGATTTATTTTGAATATGAATGAATAATTGATTATGAATTGTATGTGTGTGTGTGTGTGTATACATACACATATATACGTATATATATTTTATATACTCTTATTTCCATATTAAAATTTTAATTCACCATTATCCATCTATTCTCGGAATGCATAGTCATGTCTTCTTTTTTTAAAAAAATTATTTTCAAATTTACTACACTTCAAAGAGATCATTAGTTGTATTTTGTATTTGAAGAATTTTCTAAATATATAATACTCTTCATTGATATGTAAATATTTTACAGAAGAGATTTAGAAAGATTTTATAGAGATATTAGTTTTATAGAATATTATATTTGTATCTATTATGAAATATTAAAAATTTTATATATTCATGTGGAATACTAATGGTAAGTATATCTAATGTGTATATGGCAATTGTTATGTATTTAGATTGGTAAATTAGAGCGTGACAATTTTATCTTTACATATTTAACTTTTCTCTTTATTGTTAACACACCTTAAATGTACTTCTATTTCTAATCATAACAAATTAAATTAACTAAACCCCTTTCTTGTATGAAATTGGGTGTTAATTGTCAAAATAAAATAAAATTAAAAAATTGAAAATGTAACATTGATGTATGCCTTAGAAGATGTCATACTTGACATCTTACCTTTAAGAAGGGGGAAAAATTTTTTAACTTTAAGTATAATTAGGGATGGGCATATCAAGTTTTGGTTTCGGTTTCAAGTAAAACTAGAATCTATTTTAAATAAAATTAATACTTAAAATTTATAACTGAAATATATCACATTTAATAGGGTATTCTATTTTCCAGTTTCGATTTAATTTTAATTTAGTTTCAATTTCAAATTAGAATACCATGTTTATTAATAATCTTAATCTTTTTAATTATTTTAAATTTTTTAATAAAACTTATATTGTAAAAGTCCATTCAAATATAAATATTATATGTATTCACTTAAATCACAAATTTTACTTGATCAAAAAATTATAGAATCAATAAAACAAATGAACAAAAAATTGAATAAAGAAAAAAAAGAGAAATAAGTTACTAAAGTGAATTAATATATAACAAATTATTTTAAAAAAAATATAGTACTATTATTCAAGTTAATATGATACATCACAAAAAAGAAATTAAATTTTTTTATAATAGTAAAATCATATATCTAAAATATTATACTTTGTATATATTTATTTATTTAATTATTAACTTATTGAACAATTTTAAAATAAATATATGTACAACATGATTTTATTAAATTATTATACAAATAAGATGATAAATTAAGCTAAATAAATATTATAAATACATTGATTAATTTTTCTATATAGTTCAAAAGTTAAAGGGTGTTCTATTTGATAAATTATTTATTGAATCAAATATGAATATATATATATATATATATATTTTAAGTAAAAGTTATGTTTATACAAATTTAGCAGTATATTTTAATAGCATGTGTTGTGCTTTAGATAAAAGTGTTGATTTAAAAACAATGAAATTAATTTTTTAAAATTTTAATAAAAAATTTTAGAATTTATTATTTTAGTAATTAAATAATTTATTGGATTAGATTTCTATTTATTCTATTGTACATAAGTTAATTTAAATAAATATTAGCGTAATTTTATGTGTGTGGCTTAGTGACAAGAGTACATACAATTGAATTTGAGGTCTAATGTTTATGTGAAATGGTTTTTGATCTATATTCTTGGTCGGTTCAATCGGATAGAATGTGTTGTGTTGTGTTAGTTGAGTCCATGTAACTCAATTTTATTTATGTTTTTTTGTTGTGCTTGTGTAGTGTGTTTTTTTAAAAATGTTATCCTTGTTGAATCTATAAGTTCTTTAAATTTATACTATATTGTGTTGTGTTATGTCGTATTAACCCATGTGCATATTCTATTTTTTGAAAAATTAATCAACTAAAATTGCCAAAGTAGAACTTAATTTAGCTTACTTACAACTATTACATTATGTATAATTAATTTGTAAATTATTTTTAAATACTCTAATTAATTATTCAGTGTGTTAGTTCATTTGACTTTCGTATCTACGGTGTGATTTCAAGTCAAGCCCGTATAGATTCATTTGTTATACTCTTATGTTATTTTTAGTGTTGTACTTATATCGCATCTCGTTGAACTGGCCCATTTGTCATTGTTATTGGTACCCAAATACTTCGCTTTAATAATTTGCCCATGTACACGTAAGAATCGTGTCATCATTATAATCTATTATTTTCTTCTAGTAAACAGTAAATTTGTATAGTTTTAAAATAATTTATGATATTATTTAATAATTAAATTTAGGGAGCATCTAATATACATTTGTCGTAAAATACATTTTTTAATAAAAAAATTTAAAACATACAACAAATAACTTGAAATAATTTACACAAATAATTTAAAATATAAAATAAAAAATTTAAATTATTTAATAAAAAATTTAAAATATATAATAAAAATTTTAAAATATCATAAAACAAGTAAAGGATGACTTGAAAATTTTTAATGTATATTACAACATATGTATAATAGTCAATCCCTTAAATTTAATGAACTTTTTTAAGAGAAAAATCAAAACAAAATACAACATAAAAACTTATTTTAGAGAATCAATTGACTTAACTATGAGAAAAATTCTTAAAATAACTTTATTTTAATTACTCTTTTCGTTCATTGCTAACTCTAAATAATATTCATTAAAATAATTATTTTAAATAATTTTACTTTTATAACCACTTTTAAGAGAAAAAAATTTGAAGTGTTGGTTGCCCTCTTGTGGCCACACTAGGTTAAAAAATTAGTGCCCGCCTGTAACTATACAAAGAAAAAAATCAATGCTCAGGTGTGGCCACACCAGTAAAAAAATTAATGCTCTAATGTGGCTATATTAGGGCAAAAAAATTATAATTTTGATCTAGCCACATGAAGCAAATTTAGTACTGTAATGTGGCTGCCTTGGTGTAGCCGCACTAGAGCACAGATTTTTTGCCCTAGTGTATTAGATAATTTTTTAATATTTTTTATAATTATTGTAAATACAATTTTTATAAATTTAACAATTTTAACTTATAAATTTATTTAAAAATATTTAAATTTAAATATTTTTGATACATTTTAAGTATATAACTAAAAATATATCGATTGATATTTGTTATGAAATTTTTGCCTACAAAAAATTGCATAAACAAATAATTATTACTAAATATCGCATAAAAAATACAAATCAATTAAACAAAAAGTTATAATTATAAATTTCAAATTTTTATGTATTTTAAGAAATTTATAATTAAATTTGTGTATTTATTTTTATTATAATTTCTAACCTTTTTAATTTTTAATTTAATTAAATACTCAAATTAAAAATAAAAATTAATTTTTCGCTTAATTAAGTAATTTTGTATTTTTTAAATTAATTGTAAATAAATGAAAAAAGAAAATACCTTAAGAAATAAAATTTGGTTATTCATTATTATTATTTTAATTAATTTTAAATAAAAAATTTATTTAGTACGTGAAGCCAACACGTACACACGTACCTGCACGTGGCACGAGAAAAAATGTGAGAATGTATCTTTTGCCATTAAAACAGAAAGTGTAAAAAATAGTTATAAAAATAAAATTGTCAATTGTAATTATTTTAGTAAAAATAATTTAAGTTTGGCGATAAGCCTAAAGAGGAGTTAAAGATAAGATTATTTGGTGGAATTTTCACTGAAAAATAACCCTTGGAAGCTCTCCTTGTACTTGTTCGCAAGCAATCAATACGACACTGAGAACAGACACAAAAAAAAAAAAAAAAAATGGCGGTGCCGCGCAATGGAACGATGGAGGAAGATGACAACGAGGAAGACAACGCTCTCTTCGAAGAAGACGGAGTTAATATCGATCTCGAATCCGAAACTCCTCCACACCTCCGTGAGCTCGCCGCCGCCGCTCAGCTCGGCGACGTTGAAGCCCTTCGCGTCGCCCTAGGTTTATTAATCGATTTTATTTTTAAATTAAGTTTTATTTTCACGGTAAACAGTAATCTTTAAAGTTTTATTAATGCATGGTTTTTTAATTAAGCTTAAGAATTGTTAGACTTCTTTTGGGGTTTCAATCCGGAAATTTAGGTAGAGTTGCTTTCCCGTCAAAATCTCTCACTGGGAGAAGAAATGAAGCAAACTTCCTTTTATTTGTAATTTGATGACCCCGCAAGTGTTATTAGGATTTAGAATTTTAGAATAAGGTTTGCTCAGTCAAGCAATAAATTAATTTAGTGGAAGGAACGAGAAAGCGAGAAAACGTGAATGATAACTGCAATTGAATGGAAGGGGTGTTATTTACTTGGATTGGAGCCTATGAACACATTGGAAAAGAATATTTAATTGTTTGATTTGGTTGTTTTATCATCTAAATTCTGATTTTTTACGATTTTTTAAATAACTGTATAGATAACCTTAGCGGTAGCATTGACGAACCAGTTGAAGATGGGGACACTGCTCTCCATTTGGCCTGTCTCTATGGCTATCTGCCTTGCGTTCAGGTCAGTTTCTAATATTTGCTCGGCACTTATATTTGGGTGCCCAAAAACTTTAGGAGTTAGATGATCTTTATTTTTATTTTTTTGTTTTTTGTTTCATTTTTCGTTTCTCACTTTGAAACTTTTCCATATAGCTACTCTTGGAAAGAGGCGCTAATTTGGAGGCCCAGGATGAAGATGGAGCAGTTCCTCTGCATGATGCTTGTGCAGGGGGTAGTTTATAAAAAATTCCTATAATTTATCTTTTGAACTTTGTAATGCTACATTCGTTCATCTTTTTCCCTTTGCTGATGATCTTTGCAGGATTTTTTGAGATAGTACAACTTCTAATTAACAAGGCTAATGACTCTGAATGTGTGAAAAGGATGATAGAAACTGTTGATGCAGAAGGTGATACTGTGAGTGTAACCTGTTCCTTGTAAACCTCTTGAGTTATGATATGGGATTTCCAAGTAATTAATTACTTAGTTTGAAATCAAATGAATTTTGTTTTGCTTGACTCTGTTGATTGTAGGGTAGTTACAATGAAATTTTCTTTGGACCTATTTTTCTGAGTGTTTTGGCTCCCTTTTTCTTTGCAAGCATACAGAAATGTGATGACCAAAATGTTATAATTAAATGAAAGCACCTGTGTGATTGTATTTTCACCACAAAACCTTTTTGCTCGAGACCTACTATTCACCTTTATATTATTGTATTATTACAGCCTCTGCATCATGCAGCAAGAGGTGAACACGTGGATGTTATAAGATTATTGCTGGCTTCTGGGGCTTCTCCTGCTAAGGCAAATTTATATGGAAAGGTTAGTCTTCTGAGGGATCCCTATAATTATTTTTCTCTCAATCATCACTGTTCTAGTAACTAGTAATGATTTGACAGATCCCAAGTGAGTTGGCTGAGCCAGACACGGAGGCTAGAAGAATTCTGGAAGTTGCTCTTGGTGCTGCAGCCTGCCAGTGAACTCTATTGGAGATTTTTGAAATTATATCAAACAATTTTCTTTTTTTTTTCATTTGGACAGATAGGCAGAGGCAAGATAATGTTTAGATTTAGATTACAATGTTGCTTCTGTTGTTTTTAGAACCTTAAATGGAAGAAGACCATGCATCTTGATTTGGACTGGTTAAATATATAATATGTAAGAGAGTTGTTTTGTTGGTTCAGTTAATAATATGAACGATAGTTGTTTCTTTTGCCATATTTTATATTCATTGTGTAGTCATTAAAAATCCATGGATTAGATTGACTTGTTCATTGGCGGATGGTTTTTCTAAGAAGCTCTTTACTTTCATGGAATTTCATGAGATATTGATATATTTGAACTCATTTCTTTTCTATTTTTTGAGTAAATTGTTGATTTGGAGGAATTAGAGTTATTCTTGAGGTTTTGACATTGAAAATATTTGAAGTATGAATTTGTTGATTAGTTGAAGCATTTTAAACCTGATTAGTTCAAGAATTCTAGTTCTGGACTTGAATTTATCTCTCAGTTATGTATGTCGAGATTCCTGCACTAGGATGCGAATTTTTTGTGGCTTTGATAATTTAAAATAATTTAATAAACCAAAAATTGAAGTATTTTGAGGCTTTTATTTTTTATTGTGGTGCAATTGTAGGTTCCGTTTTAGATTATGGTGCAGTTTCAAGTTTCGTTTAGATTGTGTTATATTTATCATGTTGTAAAAATACATGCACGTGAAGTGTTTGGTAAATATAACTTTAAAAATTGCAAAACCAAATACAAGTTACCTAGTCTTTGTGAAGTGTTTGGTAAATATAACTTTAAAATTTGCAAAATCAAATACAAGTTACTTAGCCTTTCAGAATTCAAACGTGCTTAGGAAATGTTTTTATGGAAAATTTTTTGAAATGATTTTATTTTAATTTTTTTATATTTATAACTAATATATATATATATATATATATTGCTAAAGTGATTACTTTGAATAATTTTATCCCAAATCACATTTCACACTTTTACCTTCTCTTACAAATCATATATTGTCCCGCACACATTTAACTTCAACAAATAATTTTTCGGTGTATAACTGTTGATAAGAAAAGAAAAAAAGGTTAGATTTATTTATTGTATTATTGAAAATTCATAATTTTGTGATATTTAAAAAATTGAAATAGGTAGTTTTAGTTTGGTAGTTTTGCACGAGAAATATACAAATTTTTGTCACAAAGTTTAAGATTTTGTAAGGTAATCATGAAAAAAAATGGTGACTTGGAGTGAATAAGAAGGTTGATTTTGATCGGTGCCGCCTGGAGAAGGCCACTAGCATCGGAAAAAAATGGAGAAAAACTAGGAGGAATGGCCCTAGTGCTAAAACGCCCGAGCTCGTGTTACAAGCGCCATGCGCGTGGCACGAGGGCTAAATCTCCTCTCGTCTCATGTGTCTATGCGTTTTGGCACGAAACTCGTGCCATGCACTCGCTTCACACGAGCACATGGCCTCCACGCACAAGACAATTTTTTTAATTTTTAATTTTTAATTTTCTCAATTAAAAAATTAAAAATGAAAAATAAATTTTTACTTGTAAAAATAGAAACAAAAATTTAATCGTAAATTTTTTGTAATACATAAAATTTATTTTTTAATTGTAAAATTTTATTTTTACATAATGTTTAGTAACAATTAATTACTTGCTCAAATTTATAAGTATAAATAGCAAGTCAACTACAATTGAAGATTGTGATAAATGATTACTTTTATGTAGAAGTGAATTGTTTATTACAATTGAGTGTAATAGACCATATTAGAAAGAGATGATTTTTGATAAGTTTGATTTTCCTACCATATTAGACATTAATGTAGTACGATTATTGTTTTCTAACTTGCTTAAAAGGTACCTGTTTAGAAAATACTCTACTTATTCCATAAAGTATATTATCATATTGATCTAAGACAAACATCATATTTGAAATAGATTTAAGTATATCTCGTAGTTTCTTTGAAAATTACTCTTACAATACATCATTTTCAAAACCACTCATTTTAAATGCTACAGAGTAAATTTAATTATTTCTATCTAGAGCGCCTACAACAAATATGATTTTTAGATATATATATATATATCTTTTAATAATATGCCATCAATAGCAATCATAGTCAAAATTGATGTATAAAAATCACTCACAAATATGCTAATTGCCATAAAAAAATACAAAAAATTGTCATCCTTATCTCTTTTTATATGCGTTATTATATTCAAATTCTTTTCTTTTAAAATATAATAAAATTGTAGTAGTAAATTAAATGATTTTATTGGGTCTCTGTCTGACGCTTCATCTCTTACTAGTCATGTCTCATGATAGAACATACATACTTTAAACTCTCGGTGTATTTGTCTCAAATATTATTTAAAATGTAAATCTAACTAAAGTTTTGAAATTTATTCACCACATATTCACTAATAAATTAACTACTTATTTATTGATTTGGCTATAACTAGTCGCTTCAACAAGTATAATCTATTTCAAATCACTTGATAGACTAATATTTATCATTTTCATCTGTGTTAGTTGTTCAATCTACTATTTACATCCATCAATTATATACTTTATCTCAAATCGATTTGTCATTAACTTTAAAATTCAAAACTGAAAATGATTCTTCAACACCAATACATCTAGTGTTTTTCATAACTCTTTCTTTGAATTAAAAAGTTATTCAACAACTATAGTATTATATGCAAAGGTAAATAGTGCATCTCGCGATTGAGAAAATGATAGTGGAATAATTAATATACAGTTAGAATTTAATGACCTAGTATGTTCTTTTAACCTTTAATAGATTTGTTATTATGACATAGTTCATAACTCAAGTTTATCGTTGTATCAATATCTTCATCGCAATAATTCCTATACTGTTGACTTTAAAGAAAATTATGTATATGATTTTCATTGAATCGACATAGTATGTATTCTTCATGACTTACAAGACTTTCATGATGTACAAGTACAAACTTTATAGGATTTATATGGTTCTATGCATAATGTTGATCATAGTTAAATTGATTGCTCCTCTAAGAAGGAATAAACGGTTGTATGAGAATTTTTAAATTAATAGTTTGCAAAGAAGAAGTGCAAGAAACCCTAAAATTGTAAATAACTATTTATTTTGTAGTAACGTAGAGTAAATTGAGATGCCTAAGCACTATTAGCACAATGCATATCATAAAATTAGATACATCAGAATCATTATTGATATCCACATATGTAATAAACCCTATCTTAGTATCTTTGAAGCTCATTTTAAATTTAATACTAAATTCTATTAAATTAATTTTAGTGCAATCATATATCGCAGTTAATAATTTATGATACTTAATATTCTTCGAAACAAATATGAGTTAGACCCTTTCACTTGTTGATATATGTCCTAAATTTAATGGTATTTTAAATATTTAATATATTTATATCATAACATTTTAATTTATATATATTATTTAATTATTTTATTATTACATATATGTATATTTAATAAACGTAATAATACCTTTAAAACAGTAAATTTAATTAGTTAAATACTATTTTTAAATGTCTTTAGTTAAGTATTATTGTGAATAGAGTAATAGTAATACATGAAAACTAGTATGTATAGTGACTAATAATAATATGTATGTTATGATATGAGATATTAAGTCAATAAATGGATATAAATTAGTAAACTAATATACTAAACTGATCCATCACGATAACGCTATATAGATCATTATATGAGTATCATAAACGATTCTCATAGTAATAATAGTGCATGTGATCCTTGAATTTGAGATAACTATAGTTCTTAACATAAAAAACGATATATTTTAATATTTTCAAACATTATCTATAATAAGTAGCTATAAAAAATATATATATATATATTATAACTCACGTAGAGAGATGTATGTAATCAAAATATGATTTATTACTCCTATATAATAGAAGTGATATTTTAAATTTTTTGATTGAGTGAGATTTTGAAAAATGTATGGCCATACTCAAATAAATTAATATATGATATTGATTTTATTTAATAAAATAAGCATATTAATGATATTAAAAAAATATAATTGAATCATACGAGGATGATACATTTTATATATCGTATTTAATTAAAATATTTAGGATAAAAAAATTAAATTATACGATAATATTAGTTATAAATAAGCTGATGTTAAACCACTGACATTCTTATCACTTGAATGGTCACGATGTGTTATTAGATACTACTTATTACTCGTAATATTAAAATTAGATTTTAGTGTTACTGCTAATATTACGAGAACTTATTGAGTCACATATTAAAATTAAAAATAATATACACACAAAAAAAAAAAAATTCTAAATAGGTGTCACATTTTTTGAATTATTTAAGTATTAATTTTGACTAATTTTATTATATAAAAATTGAACTAAATTTATTAGTACTTACTTTATTAAATAAGTTGGGTTTTATAAGAAAATCCAACCAAATAGTTTAAATCAAAATTAAATACCGAAAATAACAATATATAAATATGTAGTATTTATTTTTTCAAAGGGTGTGCCTAAAATTTATTTTTACATTCTTGATATTAAGAAGAGAAGAGTATATAAAACATCACGCACTCAAATCTTAAAAACTAACACTTCGATTAAATTCTCGATCTTGCGAATACTATAGAGATGCAGAAATAATTGATTTATATTTGTAATTTAATAAAAACTGTTTAGTTAGAGGTATATATGTATTTATAATAATGAAATATATACATATGATCACACTAGAGTTTATTGCATAGATTTTAGAAAATAAATAAATTTTTTTTGTGTAATTTCACTGAATGTTTATGTACCGGTTTAGTTACATATGATACATCAGAATCATTATTGATATCCATACAGATAATAAATCTTGTCTTAGTATCTTTGAAACTCGTTTTCAATTTAATGTTAAATTTCATTAAATTAATTTGAATACAATTATATATCTTGGTTAATAATTCATGATACTTGATATTATTCGAAATTGATATGAGTTAGACCTTTTCACTACAATATTTTTTTAAGCCATCTGATAACAAAATCCATGATTCTCTAAGATGAATATCAATCAACACACTTTTAGTTATATATCTAAAATTTATTAAAAATATTTAAATTTAGATATTTGAATATTGATTATTTTTAAATTAAAAATAAAATAATAAAATTTATAAATGAAATAAATTCATAAGAAAAAAGAATAATTTTTTAATTCAATGCAAACAAAATATAAGATAAAAATTTTAAATTTAATGTAAAACAAATTCATGAAAAAAATATATTTAAGATAATTTTAAATATATATATAATTACAATTGTGCCCTCATGTGAATACCCCAAATTTTCTCTTTCTTCTCGTGTGAAATATATATTTTCTATCAAATTTTCGATCAAACCACAATAACAAGTAAGATTTAACAAATGAGATGCTATATTTATAATTCAAATTAAATTTTAATATTAATTACAATAAATTTAGTAACAACATTTATATTAAAATCAATCAAAAATTAGTGAAAATAAAGTGTGAAAACTTATTTTTTGTTTAAATTTACCGATAAGATGCCAAAAATTTTACATTATTGTCCGAAATAATGAAAGTGTAAATATTAGAATTTGAAAGTTATCGAAAATTTAGTTATAATGTGAAGACGAAGAGTGTGTTTGTTTATTTATATAGTATAAAGAATAGTTATTAGAGCAAAATTATCTAAATCGATTATTTTATTAAAAATTTACGAGGATTGATCATAAATATAAAAAAAAGAGTTAAAATAAAAATATTTTGAGAATTTTTCAATTTTCCATTCCTCCTCCTTTCTCACTTGGATTTTTGTACCTAAATGGTATATGCATTTTAAAAAATGTGCATCTCAAGTTAAATTTAATTACTATCATATTTTGATAATAAATAAAAAATAAAAAATAAGAGGAATAATTTACCTTTCTTATAAATTTTATCAATAAATAAAAATTATTATTGGCAAAATTATGCAATTGATATCTTACTAAACCTAATTTTATAATATATATAGTTTTTTACTACCATAATAAAATGACAAAATATTATTTCCAATCACCATATTCGCTGACTGTTCGCTACCATCTTCTGCAAGTACGTCCATCTACATTGCCTCCATCAATCTTTTCATCATCCTTTTGGCAGATATTTATGCTAAATATCATCTCACTCTCTCTCTCTCTCTCTCTCCTCTCCCCTTCGGTATCTCCCCTCTCACCAGTAGGAACAAAGTTAATTAGCTCTATTGCAAAATTTCATTTTTCTTTTTCAGTTTAATTGAGGGCTATTACGTTACGTATATATCCATCCGATGCAAAAGTGGTTGTCTACTTCCGCTGTGTTAATGAAAAGTGTGTGTTGTTGGATTTCATGAAAATTGCTCAAGCTGTTGTTCGAATTTGACAAAATTGTTGGTGGTGGCTATGTTTATTGATGCTCAAATTAATTTTTTATTTACCTTATATATATATATATACCTTGATTAAAAGGAAAAGTAGGGATAATTCCGCTCGTCTCGTCCTTAGGTCTGGGACAAAGCACAATCTATTTTCAAACGGTGCCAATGATATGGTAACGAATATTTTTTAAAAATATTTATAGTAAATTAACCATCATTAAAAAAAAAAATGAATGTAAAATGTCAAATTTAACACTAATCACAGAAAGAAATACTAATAAAAGTATTAAATTAAGGAAAGTAAAAACTGATTTTGGAAGCATTTATTTAATCATAAAGAATTTCAGTTTTTTTTTTTGTCTTCCATATCTTCAATAATAATAATTAGATTTAGATATTAATAATAATTAGATTTAGATATAAATAAGAAAAATAAAAAATTACAAAATTGATTTGATAATAGTCATTTTATTAATTATTAAAAAAATAAATAATAATAAAAATTCTGACATGCTTTTTGATTCCTTGCTTGTAAGACAGTAATTGAAACTGACAATTACACAATTGTAAAGAATTATTACCTCCTTTCTCTCTCTCTCTCTCTCTCTCTCTCTCTCTGCGATGGTGCGGGAGCAAGACCAGATCTGATTTTCTCATTAATAAATAATAAATTGGTCATATAATTACCAAAATTGAATTAATATAAGTAATCCAACCGCAATCATTACTCCTCCGACTTTTGGTTGACCAATGATTGAAGACAATCATGCTGCCACGTCAACGCTACAGATGTTGTTCGATATACCCCAAGACAGCAGATAATTCGGGCCAAGCGTAAAACAAAACCATCTTAACTCTGGTTATTTCAATTTCTAAGTATGGTTAAACTGAGGTCAGGTTTGCCAGCGAAACAGAGGAAAGAGAAGTATTCGTTAGTCGATTCACACCCGCGCCCACACCCACGCACACAGAAAGACACACCGACTTGTCTCCGAGTCTTGAACCAGCCAGACAGTCGGCCAGCCCTCTTTTTCTTCATCATATACGTGACCAGAAGGCTCTGAAGCTGCAGATCTGGGAATTGGGAACACTGGGACTTGTTTCTTATTCATCGGGGATCTCTTAAAAGATGGCGGCGGCGCCGGCTAGAGCTCGCGCCGATTACGATTACCTGATAAAGCTGCTGCTTATCGGGGATAGTGGCAAGTGTCCTTTTTTTTTTTGTATTGCTTAAGCTTTACTAAATTGTTAGTAAGCAGTAGGCCAGTAGCTGAACTTAGGAGTTTTGTTTTAGCTCTTGTATGTTTAATTCCAAATGCGAAAAACTGATACTGTAATTTGTAATTATATGATCCTAGGTTTGTTAGTTTGGTGTAATTAGTTTGAAAACCTTATAATTCATATTATTTGTCTGTCTAGCAATCCCCTCCTCGAACAACACCCCCCCCCCCCCCCCAAAAAAAAAAAAAAAAAAGAAAAAAAAGAGAGGATTATGAATATTTCTTTTCAATAAAGAATTAGTACAGAATGAGTTAAGGATATTACCTTGAACGGCCGTTATGTTTGGGATTGATGTGTCGTGGCTTTTAATTCACAGCTCTGTAATGTGTGAATGATCAACTATAAGTGTAATAAATTAAAATGATCTTCAACTTATATTTTATGTTTTGATGAAGAAGCAATAGAGTTGATTTCTTATTCTCTCATTTGGTTAACTACCACTGACAATTTTGTGAATTTTGTTTTAATTCTTATTGATTAGACAAAATCAATCTTTGTAGTTCTTATTATTAAAGTATTGTTCAATTACTTTTTGGCAATGGCTTCTTGTGTTGTGACTAGTGTCACTTGGGCTGAGCACTTGCCATCAACCCAAAAGACTTGCTTCTTACGTGGTGCTAGCTATTATCCCTTATAAATTCAAGATTAACTCATGTTCTATTCAATGTAAGATATGATATTCTCACTCACTCAATTAGATGACTCCCTCATCCCTTGTCATGGCTAATCTCATCTATCATGGGTCTTCCTGACCCATATTAGCCATCCCCTGGTCCTTTGGGAGATCCATATCTCATGTGATAATCCCTTATTGAGGCACAAGGTGCAGGTGCTTGTGGGCCCATATGCAAATGAAAACTTAGGTTTATTTTGATATCACTAGTCATGGGCTGAACGCTTGTCATCAATTTAAAAGACTAGCATATTAAGTAGTGTTGCCTGCTTGCCAGCTCAAGACTATTCGATGTGGGATGTGACACTAGTCAGCCATCTATTAGCGTAAGTTTTTAGGTTGAATTTGTCTTACGTAGCACGAGAGAAAGATCATTAACCCCTATTGATAAAGTCCACTACTATTCATTTACATGCGTATTTCTGGTTCTCTACTTGGGATCCACATTCTAGGCCATGTTCTGCTTGCAAGTGAGGGGAGTGTTAGATTATTACATGTCATTTTGTTTTTCTGTGTTACTACCTATGCTGTCATTACCTCCCACACATATCAGCCTCTCTTTTTATTTTTTTAAACAATTTTATTGTTCCTATACAACTTTGAGTAGCAAATCTGGCGGTTCCTTTTTAATATTATGTCAAATCAATATATGTTGATGTGCCTAATATAATCATATAAATTTCAAGCTGCATGCAGGGGTGGGAAAAAGTTGCCTCCTATTGCGTTTCTCAGATGATTCTTTTACAACAAGCTTCATTACCACAATTGGGTTTGTTTCTAAAACTTCTGTCTTCTTCTTATAACTATTCTATAATTTTTGACTGTATGCTGGTTGACATCCCTATCAGGATTGATTTTAAGATAAGGACCATTGAGCTGGATGGGAAGCGCATTAAATTACAAATTTGGGATACTGCTGGACAGGAACGTTTTCGGACAATTACAACAGGTGCCTATTAATTTGTAGTAGTGACATGCAAGATTTGAGACTATTCTTATTGAGGGCAAAAAATATGGCTGTGCAATCTTAAATATTTAATCTACTTGATTGAACAATTCAGGTGATTGATTGTGTTTGTTAAAAAAATTCGTTGTCTTGTGTTTCAGAGAGGGTGGCCAAAGAAGAATATACATGTCAATTTTTTGTAATTATGACCACGTTTTTTTTGTATATATCAAAAAGTCAAGAGTGAGTGGATAGGTCTAGTAACTGTTTATTAGATGCATACATGATGCATTGCAGGGGATGATCCACAGTTCATCACTCGGGTATCTTCTAGGCCTAAGATTGACATGATTGGATGATTAACGAGCATAAATAATATCATTTTCTCACAGGGGGTTTGAGCTGTGTGTTAAACAATATCAAGATGTCTAAACAGCCCTTGATGACTGCCTTAATCATTATTATTTTCTTATATTATTAAGGTTGTCAATTACCTCTTCTTGAATGTTCAATTTCATTCATCTGTTTGAATTATTTTAACTTTTTTCACCCTTTTCTTCTGTAGCTTATTACAGGGGAGCCATGGGCATATTGCTGGTCTATGATGTGACTGATGAGTCATCTTTTAACAGTATGCTTTTGTCTTTGTCTCCTGATTTTTTTCTGTGTTAAGAAGCAAAATATGTTCACTAAAATAACAAACCTTATGAAAGTAAAAGGTGGGCCAAGCAGTACACACAACAGAGGACAGTTGTGTTTCTCATCATGTCTTGTTCCTATACGTCAGGCTTAACTCTTTAGCAAGCTGAATTACTGAAAATAGTTGACATGAAGTGTTTCAGATTTTTTTTTTGTTTGTTTAATATTCAATCCAATTATTATGTAGACATCAGGAACTGGATGAGGAACATAGAACAGCACGCGGCTGATAATGTCAACAAAATATTGGTGGGCAACAAGGCTGATATGGATGAGAGCAAAAGGGTAATGAAGGAAACACATCTATAAGATTGGCTGGAGTCTTATTTTTCTAGACCTAATTTTCATTATTGTTCGATCATTTCTTATAGGCTGTCCCAACAGCAAAGGGCCAAGCATTAGCTGACGAATATGGTATCAAATTCTTTGAGACGGTAAGACTGTGCAGCACTGAATCATAATTGTAAGTTTGTAACACTAATGGGAAGCTAGATTTCTTAAATATGGAGTATAAAAAAAGTTTTTTGTTACTGCACTTATGTTTTGGTGGGATGCAATTGCGTAATTAATTGGTGTAAGAAATATCTGGCTTCTCTGGGATGAGTTGACTATTTATTCCTGCCCCATGGACTGCGGACTTCTTTTAGTACACTGACACTGTTTTTGCAATTTTTGCAGAGTGCAAAAACAAATTTCAACGTGGAGCAGGTTTTCTTTTCGATTGCAAGAGACATAAAGCAAAGACTTGCGGAGAGTGACTCAAAAGCAGAGGTAAATAATTTATTTCCTATACTTACCAGGATGATATGATGATTGACATTTTATTTTAAACTGATTAATGTTTCATGATTTTGATTTCATAATTCTAGCCTCAAACTATCAAGATCAGTAAACCAGATCCTGCTAAGGGGATGACAGCTGCTCCAGAAAAATCAGCATGCTGCGGTTCTTGAGTTTGGTTCAAGAGGACCAAACATAGTTTGCATTCCTTTCACATTAATTGTAACCGAATCCTGAGAAGTTGCTCATATTCTAGTTTGCCAAAAACCGTGGGGAGTAGATCATTTAGATGCTTTACAAGATTTATACACCGTGTTGTGCAGCCTGCCTGCAAAGTTTTCTAATGGTTTTTATTTGCGTGTTCTTGCTTGTTTGCTTGCATTGAATAGGTCTTGATCCTTGAGCTAAATTATCGTTACTACTTTTACATCTTGTTGGGAAGTTTTCACCTCTCATTTAGAAAACTTTTCCTGGAGGGGTGAAGCAAGGCATAGTAGATGTTACCTGTAAACGTTATGATCGCTATATTGTAATTTTTACACCGGCGGTGTGGTGGGTTATAACTTTTCATTTTTAGATCATAAAATGTAGGGGATTTTCATTTTGGATGATTTTGTTTTTCAGGAAAAAAAAAAAGGGATAAAATTTGGATACATAGCATTCCTAAATGATAAAATTGTGCCAAGTGAGTTCAAAATTAAGAATGCTAACATCATATTGTGTGCTTAAGTGGGCAACTAGGATATCAAATTTGGTTTCAGATTTCTATTGCGAGTTATAAATTCTATTTTAATAATTTTAATTTTTACCTATAAGTCCAGGATTTTCTTGTGTTACGCACTATGTAGAGTAAGTAACATAATATGGATATAACCAAAAATAAAATAAAAAATAAAAAACAAGAATAAAAATTGGCATCTGGTTGTCAAAAGTGTCGACAGATTTCTTTTTGAAAATTACACTTTCTTCCCTAAGTACTGCAAATGTATTCTTTTTGAAAATTACACTTTCTTTCCTTGCGCATGGTAAATATATACCGCTGTCTAAATATTTTGTTTAATGATAAATAGCTTCTATTTCTAATCAAAATTTGAAATTTACAAATCATAAAAAATGATATATTTTTTAAAACAAAAAAATATTGCTTGAAAATTTTCTTTAATCAGAAAAATATATAATTAATGTATTTTTTAAATATGGTAAATATATATTTTTTAATTTTTATCTAAAAATCTAAACAAACTTATAGGTTGTTTAATTTATAAAGAATGATTATTGTATTTACAAATTATATAGATGAATCAACATAGAAAGTTATTATTTTTTAAAAAATTAAATAGATCATGAGATTTGGGATAAGATGGATCCCCACGATTTATGACATGTAATTATTTATTAAATAAAAATATTATTTTACTTAGAATAATAAAAAGAGATTGGGGAAAAAAATGAAGGGCCATCATCTCTTTTTATAACGGGCAAGTAGTTGTTTCAAAATATTTCAATAATATTGTTTCACAATATTTCAATAATAACTTTTCAATGACGGTTTTGGTTTTTTTTTTAAAAAATAATAACAATTTTCAAACAACTATTCAAAATTCAAAACTAACAAAAAAAATTGGGAAAGATAATATTAAGCTTGAAACACATAATGTAAAACTTAAAATATATTAAAAAAGAACTTAAAGTTCAATACTAACAAAAATTTTAAAAATTTTAACATAAGACTTCAAATAAATAAATAATTCATGCGATAAATTCTAAACTTACAATATTTAACACACAATATTATATATGTAACATAAAATTTAGAACATATTAAAAATACAATTTAAACATAGGGCATAAAACTTGAGTGTAGATGTGTAATGCACAACCTAAAACAATTATAATGGGTGATTTTTTTATTTATTTTTTTATAGATATAGGAATAATAAATTATATAATAAATATTATGTTAGATACATATTTTTTTTACTCTATGGGAACATTCCATCAAGACTATGTCCTTATTCGACATCCATATTTTGAATGTCTTGTAGGGCTTTCTAAACCAAAGGAAACTAGTAGGCAATGAGCAAACATCTATTGCTACTAATAAATATAGTAATAATAATAACAACTTTATTGATAAAATGCTATCATTTTATTAATAGATTATAATCAATGTCAATATTAGTATTGATAAAAACACACAGCTTTATCATATTTGTATTCTTTTTTTGATGGACACAACATTCAACCATATTTATCATATTAGAGTGGTTCATTTACTAATACACATTATATATTAATAACATATACATATACATATACATATATTTAATTGTATTAATATAGAATGTGTATTAGTAAATGAACCACTCTTATATGATAAATATGGTCGAATGTAGTGTGCATTAAAAAAGAAAAAAGAATACAAATATGATAAAACTGTGTTTTTATCAATACTAATATTGACATTGATTATATTATATACTAATGTTATAATAGCAATAGTATACATGTTATGTACATAATGATAACATTTTATGAATAAAGTTGTCGTTGTTATTATCTATTTTGTTATTATTACTATATTTATTAATAGCAAGAGATGTTTTGCTTATTGGCTGTTGGTCTAAAAAGCCCTACAAGGCATTCAAAATATGGACTGTAAATCTAGAATCAATTGATTAGGTATTATGACAAGCATTACCTATATTAGATTCATAATAAACTAGTAAGATAGACATGGTCAAAAGTTATTAATAGATCATTTATCTTTATGTGTATTGTAAGAGATTTTTAAGAGGCCATATTGTTAAGAAAAAAAATTTAGTATAAAGTGCACAAGAAAAATTTCAAACATCTCAACTTTGCGTGACTTCAGTTAAGTTGCAATATCCTTCATCCTTCTGATGTGTTCATGCACACTGCTAACACTAGTGAGCTACATTGATGATAATTTTGTCACTAGAATGCTCACAATGACCTTATTTGAAGACTCAAATTATTCATCAATTGTCTTCACTTATATCTTAATATTTACGCTCTCTAATTGAATAATGTATACCAGTAAAAATTTTTGTTCTTAGGAAAATCATACTTACGAGATTAGATCACTCCCATTATTCATAGAGTAATTTTATCCTAAGTGTTAGTATCACTAAAAGTATATCGTTCGTCTCTTTGTGCAACATAATCAATGTCCATCCACTTTAATTGGAGAAGAATTCTTTCACTCTATATTCTATAGTTAACACTGTTTATTATGGGAATATTATTTTTTTTATTAAAAAAATTCACAAGTTGTATAACTACATATGAATTGACCATACAAACTTATGACACAAAAATTAAGGCAAATAAACATATATCATGTTTTACTAATAAAAAATATGCAAATCATGCTTCAAAATATGAATCAAACTATAAAATTGCCTATAGGCCAAGTTTTTATTAAAGATTCATATACAACCTTCATTATGTAACTATCAAATTATATTTATGTTCTTAATTCTTGTGCGTAACTTAAGAGACTGATCCAAAGCAATATAATTTAGCATAATCAAAGATGATGTAACAAATCTTCAATTAATTAAAATTACGTTGATCACATGACATCTAATTTTATACATGAAAATTAAAATCCATGTTTGTATAAAAATATAACAAGTAGACATTAAAAAAATACATATATCTAATTTTATGTATAAATCAGTTCAACTTTCTAGTTTTTATTTTAAAAAATTAATAGATCATCTTTTCTGTCATCTTATTTAGTTATTTAAAATTTCAGTTGTAATAGTTATAATGAAAAAAAAATCTAGTGATTTTACCAAAAAAAGGCAAAAAATTTATCCATTTTTTTTATGATAATTACAAATATTTGTCAATTTTACCAAAAAAAAAAAAAAACAAGGTAATAACTTTATTAGTTTTGCAAAAATTACCAAAATTTTATCGATTTTAAAAATTAGCAAAATTTTGATGATTTTACAAAGTAGGCAAATACTCTATCAACTTTGAAAAAATGATAGAAATTTTGTCAGTTTTAAAATATTGTAGAAATTTTTGTTGGTTTTGTAACATGTTAGAAACTTTATTGATTTTGCTAAAAAGGCATAAAATTTCCTATCCCTTTAAAATTAACACAAATTTATGCACAAAAAATGATATTTTATTCACCAAAAATGATGAAAAAGCTGATCTACCAAATATAACATGTTTTATATATCTTATACAAACACATGTCATTTGGTTACATAATGATAATTTTCTCAAACGTATATAAATCTAACTCAACTACCAACTTTTTCTACACACTTTGGATTCTTTGATTGTGTGTGTATAAAACTCTATTTTCACTTAAACATTCACAACTAAATAGGTCTATGCAAACAAATATGTGCATTTTGATTTCAAACTTTAGAAATCCATAAGCTTACTTTTCATATCATTTTCTACTAAGATAGGTAAAATACAATACTAAGGATACTTAAGACTTTATTAAGTTTGTACCATATGGCTTGGATAATAGTAAGATAAAGAATATTAGCGTAGCTCAAATCACTCATACATGCAAATTATTTTATGATCTTTGTTTCGCATCAACCTTAATTTCAAATAAAACTACCCTTACCTTTATTTTCTCCTTTTATTTACTTTATTTTTTGTATAGATTCACATTCTTCTATCCCTCCAAATTTGTTTCTTTTTTGCTTTTACAAATCATTGTAGATTTTTTTCTCCTTTTTTTCTTCTGTTTTTCATTTTTTTTTTAGAAATTCAATTAATTCTATTTTCTCCCAAACTTCAACATAGCTTAAAATATCTTTTAGACTGGTTATGTGCTTATGGGTGAAGGATAAGAATTTCACAATTTATTCAAAGATTAGGTTAAATATGTGGGTGATAAAGGAAAGATGAATAAGGTTCAATGGGATAGATTATAGATAAATAATAATGCAAAGTGGGTTTGAAAGGCTCAATCACTCCTAAAGTGGTCCAAATCATCTCCCAAGTATAGTATATACTTGGATTTTACCTCAAATGACACTTAAATAAGTTTTAAAATTTCATGAGATTATGCAACATACTAGACTCACATGAAATATTTAATCAGGCAAAAACAATGGAGTTACTAAGACTTGTACTCAAAATGTTCAAAAAATCGTAAGCAAGTGTTAAATTGACACAAGAGTCAAAAAACATATACACATATAACATTTTTCATTTTCCAAAAGTTATAAGCAATTTGAATCATTTTCCTATCCTTGGCCTCATATTTTAAACCAATGTAACCAAATTTAAATAGTATGAAGCAACTAAAAAAAAAAGACAAAATACCCGCGAACTTAAAATGAATATTGTTTTCAATGTGAAATAAATATATAAAAGTTAAAGAATGCAAGGCTTTCCTAAATTATGGCATTACAATACTCATATTCATTAATGGTACCATTAATAAAGGTGGAAAGGAATTTTTTTCTTTTTCTTTCCTTGGTTTTGAATGCTTGGGCATTTTGGTCTTAAGTTTTGGCTCATTTTTTTGCACTATTTAGGTTTTTAGGATTTGAATCAACTTATGAACTTTGCAATAGTCTTTCAACTTGCTTGGCTTCTTCAAAAATGTATATCATGATGAAATACTACCTAAAAAATAAAATAAAAAGATATTAATTAAATAAAAAATAAATCGAAAACAAAAGTTTAAAAATGTTTAGGTTGACTCCTAGAAAGTGTTTGTTTTTATAGTTTTTAGCTTAACTATTTGATGAAACTTATTATCTTGAGTCTTTTCTGATGATGGTAGATTTTTGAACGTTTCTTTTTTGAACATTGCAATCCTTAAGTCGTTGCTTATTCATCTTGAACCTCTTACTATTACTTTGTATTTTCACATCATTTTTTGAACTTGCTACTAATAGTTTAGAATTCTAATTTTCTTAAAATATTTTCTTGGTGCAAAGATCAACATTATCAACTTAAAAATAATTGACTACTTCACCTGGATGCTTTATTTCCTTAAAAACATTGAACAAGACTTGTTCATCTTGAATTACCAAAAAAAAAGTAATCCTTTATGTCTGTCAATAAAGGCTCTATTTGTAATTAAGAATGGTCAATCAAGAATCATTGAAATTTCTTGATCTTCCTCCATGTCAAAAACAAAAAAGTCTGCTAAAAAGATGAACTTGTCTACCTTTACTAAGACATCCTTGATGATTTCTTTTAAATATTTAATAGGCCTATTTGTTAATTACAATGAAATAGTTATTGATTTTGCTTCCTTCAAACTTAGTTGCTCAAGCATAGATATAGGCATTAAACTAATGGTCACCCTTAGGTCACATACTGTTATGTTAAAATAGGCATTCCTTATAATGTAAGGGATGGTGAAGTTGCTAGGATCTTTTACATTTGGTGGTAGCTCTTCTATAGAATTGCATTATACTCCTCACTAAGTACAATGGTTTAATATTGCATTAGCTTCCTTTTGTTCAAAAGGTTCTTTCATAAACTTTACATAACTAAGCATGTGTTCTAAAACATCTACAAAAGGAATGTTAATATGTAATTTTCTTATAAACATCAAGGAAATTTAAAAAATTACTTATTTAGTTTATATAAGCAAATCAACACATGCGTACAGTAGAAATACATAAAATAAATAGTTTACTTTATAAAATTCATACGACAAACCTAGTATTATCATATATATATATATATAATTCAATACTATAATTAGATGTTTTTTTTGTCAAACCATGAATATAAATCAATTATCTCTACGTTTCTATAGTATCCATATAATTGATAATTTAATCAAAGCGTTAACTCTTATAATTTGAGTGTGTGATATTTTTTACGTTCTTCTCTTTACAAAAATAAAGATATAAAAACAAATTTTAGACACAATCTTCAAAACGCAAATATTACATATTTATAGTACTATTTTAGATCTTTAATTTTAACTTAAACTATTTGGTTGAACATTTTTATAAAATTTAATTTATTTAGTAAAGTAAGCACTACTAAGTTTAGTTCAATTTTTACATAATAAGTTTAATTAAAATTAATACTTAAATAATTTAACGAATGCTAAACTCATTTAAGATTATATACACACACACACACATGTATATATATATATATATATATATATTATTTACTATCTCAATGTGCAACTTAATAAGTTTTTGTTATGTTAGTAATAATACTAAAATTTAATTTTAGTATTACAAATAATAAGTAGTGTGTACCAACACATTATGACTATTTAAGTGACAAAAATATCAGTAATTTGACATCACTTTATCCGTGATTAATGTTATTATATCATTTAATTTTTTTATCCTAAATATCTTAATTGAACATGAGATATAAAATGTGTTATTTTTATATGATCCAATCTTATATTTTTTCTAATATTTTGAGTAGAGCTATTCTATCAAATGAAATCAATATCATCTATTGATTTATTTAAGTATGATCATATATTTTTTAAAGTCTTGTTCAATCAAAAAGTTCAAGAAATCACTCTTATTAAATATGAGGAATAAACTCTATTTTGATTATACATATTTCTCCACGAAAGTTATGACATATTTAATTATTTTCTTTTATAAGCTATATTATTACAGATAACGTTTGAAAATATCGAAATATATAATTTTCTATGCTGGAAACTATAGTAATCTCAAGTCCAAAGATCACATACACTATTGTCATTATGAGAATTACTTATGGCACTCATATAATGATTTATGTAGTATTCTCATGACGAATTAGTTCAGTACATTAGTTCACTAACTTATACCCATGTGTTGATTTGATATCTCATATTATAACACATATATATTATTATCAGTCACTGCACATATTAATTTTAATATATTGTTGTTATTTTATTCACAACAATACTTGATTAAAGATATTTAAGAATAATATCTAACTAATTGAATTTACAAAAAAGATATGTAATAAAAAAATAATTAAATAATATATATATAAATCAAAATATCATGATACAAATGTATCAAATATCCAAAATACTATTAAATTTAAGATATATACCAACAGTTTATACTTTTAGAAGCATTGGGAGTATAAAATAAGTATAACATGAAGTGGAGGATTGTCCAAAAAGAGCTTAAATCTCAACTTTTCTTCTTCTTATTTACCAAAACTATTAGAATGATTAACCTTTTCTGACTATACACTTTACTTGATTTTAAAATACTTTTTGTGTATGATGCTACTAACTATTTACCACTATAAAGTGTGATAACATTCACATTTACTTTGGGGTTTCTTTTATATTATAAGGTAGTGTACGTTGAGATTTATTTTTTATTACATTTATTAACTGCCTTATTTCCACTTCAAAGTTTCATGTGCGCTATTTAATTGTAAGGTATCGTCTTAATTTTTGTCATAAACTGAGAAGTACACATAATAATGTTAATGCATCTGCTTGAGATATCTTTTTTTTTAATGGATGTTATTAAAATTCCAATGATTATTATTGAAATTTTAATAGTGGTCTCACCATGTTTTAATTATTGTTCAGAGATAAGTTCAGGTGATTCTCTTATTCTTAGATTGTATGTGTTGAAATTGAGATAAGATAAAAAAATTTTCTAAAAAATTTTCTACTTAGCATTAAGTAGTAGCATGCCTCTATTATGCCATTTACACACTAAAGATAAGGTGTGAATGGGTGTTAGCTATTAATGCATTCAATTATTTAGTCAATGCTGCTACTTGAGAAGATAAAGTCATAATGAGGTTGACTTTATAAATAATAAATGTTCTCTTTGGTGCAGAATGATTAGATGGCCAATGATAAGCATTCACAACTATTTTTTTTTTAAGTAAAGAATAAGTATCATTGTGTAACTTGCTCATCAAAGAACCTTTTATTGTTACATATACCAAAGTTTTTATTAAACTCTTCAGTCTATTATAAGAAGTTTGAATTTACAAACATCTTAGAAAACTATGATTTAGGCATTTCCTTAACTTGCCCTTATACCTTTTTCAAGCTTCACATAGAAATTCCATGTCATATTGAATAAATGTGTTGATGTTACTCCTTATCTTTGCTACCTTTGCTAGTTAAAAGAACTTTGCCAAAGCTTTGTGCCAAACTAACCCAAATAGTGACACTTCTTGTTGCTGATATAGTAAACCAACCTTTTGCCTTGTGCTAAAGTGAAAACAGGAACAATTATAGTCAAATGGCATCATTAGATACATTCTTATGCTTGAAAGTGTCACATATCTCTACAAAGCTTGAAATATAAGTTGTAGAATCATCATATGAACAACCTTCTAAACTGATTTGTTGTGACCATCTAAATAATGGCTTGCTTGATTTAAAAATTGTTAGCTTAAATTACTAAGTGAGTTATTCTAGATACATTGTTTGTAATAGTTGGCATGCATAGTCATATAAAGCTTGGTTATCTTCTACTTTTTCAACATGTTCAGCCATGGCATTTGATTATTGAACTGCTTCTCTCTTTTTTCATCCTATTTCATCAATAAGTTTTCTCGATTTTACAATCAAAAAGTACAAATTGACTACTCTTTATTTGTCGCACACACTAATTGAAAATACTTAAGAAAAACAAATTCAAACAATAAAAGTAAAATATAGAGTAAAATTAAAGATAGTTATGATCAATATTAGAAAAATAAACAAATCAATACCTAACAATGACACCAAAATCTTGTTGTAAAAATTATGTAATGTAAGTGTATACTATTATAAACAAATAATAAAGTGGTAAATAAGTATCATTTTCGTAGAGATTGATATTTACAATTTAGCTATTGAGTTAAATTGCTTTTAATTTTATCTGAATAAAATAAATAAATAAATATTACATTAATAATAACTAATGACTAAACTAAAATAATGAAAATATTAAGATAAGTTAATAAGAGTGAAAGCTTTTGGATATACAATTTCACCTAAACTAATATTAATTAATTATACTTATTCTTATTAATTGAATTTAAGCATATGGTTAATAATCTAAAATTTTAAAAAAATAATCATTAGCTTTGTTGAGGGTTATAATAAAAATTTCTTCAATTATCAATTCATTATATTTCTATGTAAACTAGAACGATCAAATATTTATTAAGTCTAGAGATTCAATACATTAATTACACTAATCATGCAAGTATATTCTTATCTTACATAAATTTAATAGCATTCATCGCAAAATCACAAAATCACAAGATATCCTTATTTAAGGCATCAATGTGTAATCAACATCTAACGGTTAATCAATTAGAAGCATTAAGAAAAAAATAAAAAGAGTTTTTATTTATGATTTTCAATATTACAAAGGCTTTAAATTACAAAGAAAACATGATATATATATATATATATATATATATAGATACTAGTAAGAACATGTTAAAAATTCTAAACCAATTAAAGAAACAATTAAAACTATAAACAATTTTCCTAACTAACTAAATTTCATTTATAGATAAATTAATCAGCTTCCTTTTCTTCCAAAGCTCAAAGTTAATTGGTAAATTTCTAACTCATATTTTAGCTAATCAACATCACAGTCACTAGAAATTCATTATATTTTATCATAAATTGCATAAATTATGATTGAAAATTTAATTACACAAAATAATAGATGTGCATAAATTTCTTAATCAAAGACCTCCCTCTATAATTAAATATGTTCGAGATTGTGAATAAGTCTAAATCTAATAATTGGGAATAATAATAATAATAATAGTAACGATAATAATATTAACAACTCGATGATGACACTATAGCCTATTACGTATCCAAAAGAAAGAAATTTATGTTAAGCTGCACCGAGCTCGTTTAAAAAATATTGGGCCTGACATGGTCTGTATAGCCCAACCCATGTGGGTCGTACCAAGTTTAGGCCTAGCTAGCCCATGGACCCTTTAGGAAATCAAAACTTAATTTATTTTCTTTTTTTTGTCTTATGGGCCTCCTGACTTTTCCATTCTTTCATACTTACCTCACCTGTTAGTCTTTGTCTTTTCTTCCTCTTTTTTCTCTCGATCTACTCAGTCCTGCTTTTGCTAGCAGTTAGCTTAACAGCCAACCCTTAAACTTTTTCTCTCTCCTCATAACAACTATTTAAACTTTTTCTCTCTCTTTGTAACGACTACTTAAACTTGCTTATCTCTCTCCACTTTGCCTCTATTTCAATTGTTTTGCAAGGAATGGAGAAAATACAAAACAACAAGAGTTGATGCGATCAATTATTAGATAATTAAAACAATTAGATTTAAATAGTAAAAAAATGGGGCCAAAGATATGTATAAATTGAAAATTTTGTAGACACGCAGATATATATCTCTTATTCTCTCAATCAATCTTTGTTCTTACTATTTCTATATTTCTTTCTTTTTTCCTAAATTTATAAATCCTAATTTGATTCAAAGAAAAGCAAATTTTGTTTTATGTTTTAAATCTTAACTAAATTTACAACAACACCCACAAGTATGATTTTGATTCCTTTATATTTTTATTTGTATGTCTGTTTTTGATTTACTAGTTATTTTCTTATACATTCTATAGTTATACCTTGCTAACTTATAGTTTATTATTTTAATTTTGTTGTTTTCTTTTTCTCTTAATATAGATAATATGTAAGGTTTATATTTCGTAGGTTAGTTTAAAGAAATCGTTTAGGCTGCAAATGTGTCATATGTGTTAAAATCTTGATTGTACATATTCAAATAATTAGATTAAAGAAAATGTAAGAAATTACTAATTTTCTAGAGATGTTTATTTGTATTTGTGGAGAGTAAATGCTAGTTTGCTGGTTTATATTTCTGGAAAGTAAACATGAAATGAATTTTTGGCCAAAAACAATTGTCAACATACTTTAGTTTAAATTAAGTCTTTGTAAACAATTTTAGAGAGTAAACACTAACATTTCTTAGAAAATTTTCTTTCTTTTTGATTATTGTTTAGTATCAATGTAGTAAGTATTCTAAAATAAAGTAATTATACAATTTTTGGCTAGAGGTTTGATTAAATTAAATAGTCTAAAATATATCATAAAAATATTTCTAACATGGTTACCATGTCAGGCAGTCTAAAATGTGAAAATTTTAATCTAAAAATCATGAAAAATTAATGTTATTCCATTGTCTTAGATCTGGGAAATGTATGATTGAATGATTTTGCTTGTAAAAGCTTTAAAATGAGGGCATTATGCTTTTGATTATCATCAAGAATATATAAGCCTTTTGTTATCTCTTGAAAATGTATGATTATGCTCTAAAATGAGAGAAATACATAAGCCTTTTGTTATTTCTTGTTATATTTATCATCAATGTTTGTGGTTATGTGGCCCTAGATGGATTTTTTATTCACTGGTATAAGATTTTATGTATCTCTTTCTTTAAGATGAGATTTTATTTCTGCGTGTCCATTTTTACATGAAATTATATAGATTTTTATTGTCTAATACATTAGTTATTTATTGTAATAGCTAATTTAGATTTGAAAAAGTGATAACAATTGACAATTGCGTGTTTAATGGCCATGACATTACTAGTTTAAGACTTTCTAAGTTCTAAGTCTTTTATGTGATGCATTTTTGTTCTCTTTTCCAAAAATTCAAAACTTGTACAAACTGGTCACTAAATAACTAGTTAACATGAAAATTCATTCACTAAATAATGACTATTGCATTAAGTAGCACGTAAGAATCTAGTACAATGAGAATTGAAATCACGTTAAAAAAAAAGTAATAAATTTTAGCATATTGAAGCATAAGGGTTTGTTAGGGAGTGAGGCACGGTCGGCTATCATATTATAATAGTATTTGATATTGGCATACAGTAGCATTTACCCTATCTTGCTGTCATATTATAGAACATAGATTTTTACTTTTATTTTTTGCTAATAATATACTTCTTATGAATGATTGGTTACTGAAAAAATAAACTAAATTTGTTAATTCACTAAACTTACATATTTCTATTTTAATTTTAGATTTTTATTATTTCTACATTGTTAAATAATGTCAAGTTGACAAAATTTAGATCAAAATAAATCTAGTTCTGCCGCAGTGAGTGTTACTAACTTTAAAAGAGTAAGGACAATAAGTATTTAAGCAATTTTTACATTAAAGTCTTGAGTTAATAATGCTACTGAAATACAAGAATAAAAAATTATTTATAAGTTATGTAAAATTGTCCTAAATACTGAGAGTAGAATTGGACATTTGAAATAATATATGATAAAAATATATACAACAAATGCTTCCTTAGAATACCATATACTCAATCTTTACTTGCACCAAATTTTTTCAAGGTTAATACTATAACTTGTTTTAAATACTTACATTAACACATAAGGGAAGGGATGGTTAAATAGATTATATCGAATGAGCATCTTGTCACTTAAGTAAAAGATAAAAGATTTAAAAATTTCATGAAAAAGTATATTTAACTTTCTTTCAAATTTTAGTACATAGAACTATATGTAGGAATGATTATATGAGACTGTTTCAGCAAACCAAAAAAAATTGATTGCAATTTTTTGTTCTTTTAAAGGTATTATTTCTATTATTTTTAATTGTTAGACTAGATGTAATAGGTCAAGTTATATTTGTTTTACTTCATATTACATTGATGATAATTGGATATTACATAAAAAAAATTATTACATTTTATAAATTAAAATATATGTATAATGCTTTTTTGATTTTTAGTATAATAATTACTGTTTTTAGATATTATGATATACAGGATAAAAGTTTTAGCATTACTTTTAATAATAGGTTTGTCTATAATGTCTGCATATAATTTTGGTACATAATTTTTTATATACAATGTGTTTGTCATATTGTTAATTTAATTGTGTAAGATGATTTAAGTTTAATTAATTATTATAGAGAAAAGATTAAAGATGCATTATAATATATTTCATCAAGTGGTTCTAAAAGACAATATTTTAATTCTTTTTTATTGCATTATGGATTACAACCTAGAAAGTACAACTATAATATGAAAACTCGTTGAAATTCTACTTATTTAATATTAAAATCTTGTATTAATTATAGTGATCCAATAATTAATTTTTATAATCAAAAATTGGGTGCAATGCTATTGAATTCTAATGATTAGATTATGACATTTAATTTTATAAATTTTTAGAAACATTTTATAATGTTATATTATCATATTTACGTGTTTATTTTCTAACTTCATGTCATGTTTTAAATCATTTATTTGATATTAATTATACATTTACTAGTTATTGAAATATTAATAAGTTTCAAAATATTTGTTTTATAATAGAAGAGAAATTAAAAAAAATATTGAAAAGATATTCCAGTGTTGTTTATATATGCAGCAGTAATAGATTCTCGAATAAACCTTTTTGATGCTATTAAGTTAGTAGATAAAATTACAGAAAATTTAAATGTTACACTTGACATGGATAACTCTTTTATTGAAAACTTTTTAAATAACATTTATAATCAATATTAGAATATATTTAGAATAGATATGTCAATTTATAAATGCAATAATGAACCAATAGTTAATACTCTTTCATGAAAATTTTTGAACACTATTACAAATAAATCTACTTACTCTTCTTCTTTTACTGGCCTTAATGAATTGGAAAAATATATTTCTATTAATTATAATTTGATGTTTAGTATAGATCAAAAAAATTTTTTTTTGATATTTTATAATAGTGAAAAGCAAATGAAAGGTTGTTCCTAATGATTTCCATTATGATTAGTGATTTACTAACTCCTCTAGTATTCACAATAGTATCAGAATCTGATTTTAGTGTAGGAAACAAGGTATTGGATGAACACAAATCGAGATTGTCACCAAAAGTATTAAATTGCTTTATATGCTTGAAGGATTAGGAGAATGTAAAACTAAGAATTTAGGATCAAGTCTAAGATGATGACCGAGATAATGATGATTTGAAAATGAAAAGTTATTCTATAGATAAAAATTAGATTAATTTATAATATTTATAATTTTTAATTTTTAATATTTATACTTTTATTGTAAAATAAAAAAATAGGTGAAATGCAAATGATAGATAGTTCAATAAGTGCTGACTTAGTTGGGATATATTATAATTGTAATAATGCAAGTTCACTCATTAAAATTAATTTATTTAATATTGTAATTTTTTATTGTTAAATTAATTTAAAATAAATAGATCAAAATTATTTAATATATAATATTATTTATTTATTTTTATTTTTTTGGTTCTAAGTGATATTAATGTATTTGTTATTTGTTAATTATATAATTATTTCTTTTCCTTTTAATACACTCATCACTCATGGTATTCTTTTAATTTTTAATTAATGTTATAATATTTAAATAATAAAATTTATAGTAATTATTTGAGATTAGTAGTATTAGTAATTTAGTATTATAATTATATTTTATTTATTTTTTTATAACAACAAAACCAAAATATCAAAATACACACATTATATTTACATTACATATACACTTTGACGTTCTTGGTATGCATAATCAAAAAAATATGCAAAGTTGGCATATTCAAAATTTAAAATTGATAAAATGAATGGAATAGTATACAAAGAAAAGTAATATATATTAAAATAATAAATAAAAAATTACTAAAAAAATTAGTGTTATTGAGCCTGAAAGGCTTGGGGCAGGCTTGGGACTTGAAGGGCCTGTGCCTGGCTTGGGTCCCTCAGAGGGCTCAGGCCTGAGAGACTTTATCAGTAAGGCCTAACCTGGCTATCAACGAGTAATTGTAAATGTTCAGTCATACTCTTTTAACTTTTTCGTCGAATTTTAAATTTTTTAATTACATTTCCTAATTTATGGATCACTTGGAAAAATGTAGCAGAACCTTGGAAATTTAATGAAAAACTTGAAAATTGTTGTTTAATTATCGCATGTTCTAAAATCCTAAGCATAAAGGAAACGAAAAATTTATAGCTTCTTGTTGAATTCAACTTGTTTTTATAACATAAAATTGAAATTGAAACTAGTAATTTAACATTCTCCCACACATCACATGAAATGAGAGTTTTATTCAACAAACCTTCCCACCTGTTCTCGAAAGAACATTCCTATCAGTATTCACCTCACGTGCAAAGATGATTATATTTAATGAGCTTTTTATATTTTTAATGTTTAAAAGAATTTAATCACAAGACAGTAAGATCAAATTCATTGTAGTTTCACGTGATTTAATAATGACAAACAAAGAATGAAGAAATTATATAACTAAATATAACACAACATTAGCCAACCAAAACCATATAGATTTTGGTAAAATTGTGAACCTACATACTTCCTACAACAGATATATGTTGGGATATAATATCCTAGTATTACTCCAAAGTATGGATGAATTATGAAGTGGAAAACTCACTCTCATAAAATTAATACAATAAAATACAAGCATTTATTTTTTTTTTTCTAACATGGATTAGTAACCAAATTAAAGAAAGACAAACATTTACAATATTAGCTAATTCATGTTATTCAGGGTGCCAGGATTCCCATAACTATGACGAGGCAACTCAATGACCACAACAGCAGCAACACTAAGATACGATACAATGCGACATGACATATAATGAAGGAGAAGAAGAAGAAATTGTACATTTACAACATCATCCGATCATCATCACGTTAATGGGAAAGCAGTTTATGTGTCTTCTCTCCATAAACAAGTCTTTCTATTTCATATCAAGACCTCCCACCGCAATCCTTTGCAGCAATTTACAAGCAACAACCACCAGTAGCAGATGATTGGTTTTCCGGTTTCTGCTTTAAAATGTTTCTTTTTACTACAGTTGATCCTTCTTCGAGAAGACTAGGAACCTCCATTATCTGTACAATAATCAATTAATTAATCTTGATCCATGGCATGCCAGGAGACAAGTACACGTAAGATGTATATACTTTTGCAGATATAATGCATAATTCTACTTCTATTCAAAACCCAGGTTCAATTGGTAAAGGATACATATATCATTATGCTCATCAAATTTTGTCCGGTTTGAGTATATTCTATAAAGTACATCATGGTGGATATCGGTTGGCTCAATTGATAAAACTCCTTTGACTTATAAAACATATTCAGTGTCTTAATCACATTCACACTAGCATTGGGAGAGGTTTGGTTTATTTTGTGCAATATTTAGAAATAAGGAGAGGCCAGATTAGTAAATGCCTTTTTAACAGAGTACAGTACCTTCAATGCAAGCTCCTCAAAGCATTGTTCCACATTTTCTCTGGTTTTAGCACTACATTCAAGAAACAAACATCCATGCTCTTTTGCAAGACAAATCCCCTCTTCTCTACTTACAACCCTCTCAGAATCCTGAAATCATGCATCATTCAAATGTAAAAAATTACACTGGAATATTATCTACTGCAAATTGTAACATAGACTTGACAAAATTTTAGTATACATGATAATGAATCTGATTCAATTATCATCAGGTTAAACGAAAAAATAAAAAATAAAAAATAAAAAAACGAGAAGAGTTCAATAGTATTTTTCAAGTGACAAACTATGTATTAATAATGTACTTGGCTATGGTACATGCATGTACAGCTGCAGCCAAAAAGTTGTGTGTTGAGGACTTAAAATGGCTTTCGTAAAACTTGAAATAAAAAAAAAATGTGGAAACATATAAAATAAATCACAAACAGTATTTGAAATACGCAATTGAAAACTTAAAACGTATTTAAAAAAAACTTAAAATATGTAGTGAATATAAAAAACTTGAAACGGCTTTTACAAGATTTGAAAAAATGAATGTAAGAGTACATGTATATACAATAGTCCAACCCATTAATAATTGTGCAATGTGGTAAATGTCTTATCTTCTATTCTAGGATCAAAATCTTGGTAAGAAGATAGAGATTACAACACTTACTCGGTCAACTTTATTTCCAACAAGCATCTTGACACAATCCTGATTGGTAGAGTAAAGATCCACTTCTTTAGCCCAAACATCTGACAAATTTGTGAATGTTTCTCTCCTTGTCACATCATAAACTATAATAAAAACAAGGAAGCAAGTTATAAATTCAATAATCTATGATGAGAAAAATGTCGAAAAAAATTCAATAATAGCAGGAAACATATCGTTCGAGTCATAATTGATGATATATTAAAATAAGTTTCAGGTCAATTGGCTGGCAAATGCCACAACTCACAACTCTGATATAGCAAGCAATGACAACAAACAGAAGCATGCTTTGCAAACGAATATTAAATAATAGAATAAAGAGTTCCATGTGAAATGCATGCTAGAACCAATCTATTTTTTAAAGATCAAGCACCATCAAATCATGCAGTTATGGAACTACATTGCACTATCAGAATCAGTAAAAGAAAAGGTAAAGGCACAACATGTTTGTGAAAACCTCAATTGTTATATGTAAGGTCCAAAAAACACATTGTTTCCCAATTTGCCTCTTTTTTTTTTTTAAAAAAAAAAAAAACCATGTAAGCTTGCTTAAGACACTGTCTCTGAACCCCTCTGTCATAAAAGGAAAAGCTAGAATGCCCAACAACCACTAGTTAACATTTGACAATGTCATCTTTTATATTTCTTTCACCCATCTATTGTCATCTTTTGCGTTTCCTTCACCTATCTATTTACATATATGCCTTCTAGTAATTCCCTGTCCTAGTTACGCAATTTCAACTCAGCCATTCAGTCATTTTAGGAGAAGAGCATGATCAGAAATTTATAAAATTGTAAGTAGAATATACAAGATTCTAGTTTAATCACACTGTATTTTTTGTCTTGGCAGTCAACCTAGTATCTAAGCAACTTCTCTTACAAGTCATAGCTACCTGACATGCCAGCACTTTTTGCATTATGATAACAAAACACTTATGTTTTGCAAGGTGATACCATTGACACAATAAACTAAATCAGGGAAACATAGCTTTTCATTCATGCTTATGGATCATGACATGCACAATATATTGTTGGTGGCATACCAAGAATGATTCCTTGAGCACCTCTATAATAAGAGCTTGTTAATGTTCTGAATCTCTCCTGTCCAGCTGCAAGAAAAGATTTACAATTAACCATGATTAATTCACATTGCTACAAAAAGATTATAATGAATATTCTAAAGAATAAAAATTTCAACGAGATGCCAAAGGTAACTTATGTTATTAAAATAAAGAACAACCGAAAAATGGCACAAAGTTTAAATTTTGTCAGGCACTAAATTATCTTGAACATCACAATAGGAGGCAATTAACAAATGGAGGTGAATTCAAATAATCTACAACAATCTTTGTTATACAAGTTCAGAACTCAATGATTGGTTGGAATATTCTTTACTGTCAGATGTCATTTGTGGGATATGAAAACTCAATTACAACGGAACAAATAATACTTCATGGATACTTAGCTCAACTCAATGATAGACCTGGATTCCAAGTTAAAACTACAGTGAAAGAGTTGTTCACAGAGAAGAAACCACTGGGCCTATTTGGTGAGCTCATTTTCTCTAAGTTTTACATTTATATTTGATAAAGTAAATTGTAATGTCATCTTAGCTTCAAAAAAGAGCAATGAAAATGACATAATAACAAGACTCATATTGGTGAGAATACCAAACAGACTTGAAATTTGCTTGGTAGTGTACTCGGATTCTAGATAAGAATAGATAACAGTGATTGCTCACCTGTATCCCAAATTGTCAGCTTCAATCTTTTCCCACCAACTGTTAGCAGCTTGATCTTAAAATCCACACCTGCACAAAACAGGAGAACAAAAATAACATCATCACTCTCCATTATAACTATGAATATTCAATAAATCAATTAAAATAACATGTAAAAAACAGCGAGGTCGTCTAGGTATGATAGTAAATAAAGAGAATTTCCCTAATTTGATAATATCTTGTATTAAATGAAGCAATAAAAAATTGGAAGCATGCATGAGAAGGACATGATGAAGATCCCTAAACTTAATATTCATAGAATAAGGCATCCCAAATCAAGTAATTAATTCAACGAATTATAAAATGCAGAACAGCTAGAAGGCTTTTTAATACATAAAAATTAGAAATAAGGAACAATTTCACACTCACTGTGCAAGTTTCGGAAACTAAAATCATCTGATATCCAACACCAAAACTTACTGCTTAAAAGAGAAGGAATTAGACATAAAATCTCACATCTGGTTTTATCAATCTTTCTTGTTTCAATAAACTCCGCCTCCATTCAGCGAAATGGGTAAATTACTACCACTAAATATCGAACACTGTTACTATCATTTTCTGGGCGGCAATCAGAATGAAGAACAAACCAAAAGAAGAAGAAGAAGAAGAAAGATACAAGTAAAAAAAAGAGTACCAATGGTGGGTGCAAGATCATCTACAGCGGAAGAAATGAAGCTAACAAGAAGACTGCTTTTACCAACACCAGAATCGCCGATTAACAAGATCTTGAAAGAAAGATCGTAGCTATTGTTGATCTGCCCTGAAGAAGAACCCATTATTGAAGGAATCTAAAGAACTGAAATCTTTATCTGTTGTTTCTTTCTATGTTTAAAACTGTGTTCTGTTCTGTTATGTATTGTCTGCAATGATGAACAGAACTTGGTGTTGAATGATATTCTCTCTGAAAAGTGCAGTGCATTAATATATATATATATATATAATTATAAAGGAGAAAAAAAGGAAAGAATAATAAAGAGAAAAAGAAAAGGTAGCAGTAGTGGGCATCAATGTATATGCTTTGTTAAGAAATCCAAGTTAAAGATAACGGCTAACTGCAGACGAGAGGAAGAATACTCGCCTCCCTGTCTGTCCACGCACAACACCCCAACTTTATTATTCTCTACTTTCTTTTTCTTTTCCGTCTTTTCACTTACAAACTCCATATCACAATTATGAGATAACAACAAATAGGTCCTCATGCGTTGGTTAGACAATAAATGACTTTCATGTACTTTATTAATTTTTAACAAATCAACTTGTGATTCTAGGCTGTCCGTTTGCATGCTTGCTAGGGACCTATTTATTATAATTAGTGAACGTCTGTTCTATTTTGTTGTTTCATTAAATATTAAGGACTAATTTGTTAATACCCTTAAATAAATACGTACTAGACACTTTCGTGTTCCCATCCCATTGCCACGCCCTCCCCTCGTGGGGACTGAGCTTGTTTGGAACCTCAAAATGCTTCCTCCCTCCTCTGTTATGGGTCACTCACTTGTGTCCGTGGTAGTGAAAATAATTTGTAAGTCAAAATAAAACCATGTAAACTATAAAAGTAGACCTTGATTGTTGTAAATATATTGGAATTTTTAAATATATATATTTTTTAACATTAACTTTCTTAATTTTTTTTTAAATTGACATGAAATTATAATTAATGTAATTATAATACAATTTAAAATTTTGCGTTTAGACAAATTAATTTTTTTTTCTCAATTTAGAGAGATTTAAATTTGAATCCCTCTGTGTTAAGGAGGGGGTGATGATGTAAGAACTTAAGTAGATTCCAACTTTTTTATTGAAATTTGTCCCAAGTCATAAAAAACACCTGGAGGCCCAAGAAATAAGCCCTCACTACGTTCACTCCGAAATTTGGTACAACAAATTTTTTATTTTTATAAAAATAATTTAATATTTAAAAATGTTTTTGACACCAAAGTACAAAATTTTGATATATTCAGAAAAAAGTAAAGCATTTCTTTAAAATTCATAGAACAATTAAATTGATGTAAATGCTAGATTCCCTCCAAGATTTTCATCTATTGCCCCTTACGTGTTGTTGTTGTTGCTGTGGCATAAATTTGACAAATAAAAAAACACACGGTCCATTTCATCATAAATTAATTAATTTTATGCTTTTATTATTAATATTATTATTTAAATTACTATAAACTATAAAATATCATCATTCATCGTCGTTTAAGACATGTTTACTTTAGTTGATCGCCTTTCACAATGCAAAAACCAAACACCACGCGGCAGAATATAAACCTCTATGTTGTTGTTGTCGTTGTTGTTGTTCTTAACAAATATATTTACCAAATTTTACACTAAAAGTTATTGTAGGATCCTATAATTTATGGATTAGAAATTTTTCAATTTTAGTTTGTAACATAATAATTTAATAATTTTAATTATTTATTATTAATTATATTATACGTTAAAAAATTATCTAATAAGTAATATAAATTAGTGAAGATAAATAGATATTCCAAACCTAATGACTTGTTTGTTTCCGTGCGCCGATCCCTTGCTTTATTTAGAATCCAAGAAAGGTCTCGCTTCCTCTCCTTTGAAAGTCCAATTAGATTAAAAATATTGCTCTTTTTTTTTTTAAAAAAAAAAAGAAAGTATTAAAACAAATGATAAGGAGACAGTTAAGCAAAATTAATTAGTTTTCCTTGCAAGTACTGAACTGGGCGTGGTAATTTGGGACAAAATGGGGCATGGAGGCATGATGAGTATTGAATTGTGCAATTTGAGACACCACAAGTTGTGGAGTGCATGCATGCTTACAATAAAATTTACTTTGATCACAGAACATACCATAATATATCATGTCCCATGGTCTTGTTGTATTATTAGTGGCAGACCCAAGTTTGGTGTTGAGGACCCAATCCACCTCACAGACACTTTAAACAGAAAGTCAATACTTCCGAGGACCCAAGTGCTATTCATTACAATATTCAAATTCTTGAAAAACAAAAATGCCTAATTTCATTTAAGACAGGAAACCAATAATTGAAAATTTTTGAACAACTTAAACCAAAGGACAGAGCCAAAAATTTTATTTAGCAGGAACAGATTTGTACAATAACAAATAAATTTTATTAAAAATGATAATTATTTTGTCTGGGTTCCGAATCAATTCCTCAAAATGCTTAGCTGAAAATATATTCTGTTGTTAATACATGAAATCAGTAGAATTACTGGTAAACACCTGATAGAATTCTACATCAACAAAACACAAAACTCAAGCATACCTTGTGAGTGATGTCGCACTGGTCCATACAAAAAGGATGGAAATAGTTCACCACTTGAATACAATGTCTCTAATCACAGCACACGAACGCTCGCTAAAATTAGTCACTCTGTGAGTCTCATCAAAATTAGGCACTCTTAGTTTCGTCAAGGGCACCGTATGCCTCTCCTTTCCTTTTGTCACACAATATGTTAGGAAGACATCCTCTTTATAGAAGCTGACTGGATAACATAAGCCAGTCGAATGTGATTAGAATTTTAATTTAAAATGGTAGTTTTATGCATACGATGGAAGGATGTAATTTAGTTAAAAACAAGGGGTTATCCTCTTCAAATGGACTAAGTTGGGTGAATCTATTATGGATAATTCACTGGATTACAGGCCCACGTCCAACATTGCTCACTCACACATCATGAGAAGTTATTAAGAAAGCGATGTGATCTTAGGTCTAATACAATATTTATACCGACAAATGTGTCCTATAATCTATGACTATATAATATACGAAAGAGTTTGTAATATCATATTTATAATTGTTTCGCAAAAGATTCTTTAATGATGTTCACTTATGTTCTAGATTTAATTTGAGACATTTATCCATGCTCATTCAATCTCCCTAATAAAAGTTGTATTTGATTTTTCAAAACTTTATGCATTCACTATTATACCAAATTTTAGAAAATATTATATAATTGGTTGTTCAATGAATATTTAAATTACTTTTAAAAAATTATATCTTCTCATATTATTTGATATTAAGTCAACTATTTTCTTAGACATGTTTCAATATTGAGTAATTTATATGATTTTAGACAACATAATAAACTAGCTAATATTAATTTATTATTTCATGGTCTAAATGATGGTATGTAGACGACATTGGATAAAGTTTCATTACAACCTTGATGAATTTACACAATGAGACACAATGAGGAAGCAAGGATCCATTCTTTCATTTAGCTTATTAGTTACTTAGCACGCATGGTAGATAAAAGGAGAAGAAAAAGGCAAGAGATAGTTCTACTTGAAGTTAGGGTTGATGCTCAATAAATATCTTGGAATTTTTTTTATGCATAAAGTGATTTGAGCTATGTTGATATTCATTACCTTATTGTTATCTTAACCATATATTACAAACTTAATAAAATCCTAAAGATCCTTAATGTTATGTTTTACCTACATCAGTTGAGAGTGACGTAACAAACAACCCAACGAAATTCCAAAGTTTAAAATCAATACAGGTACACTTATATTTATGAACATATTTAAATTGTGAACATTTGAGCGAAAATAGGATTTTATACATTTACACACTTGAAGCATATAAGGTAGGGAGAAAAATTCAATACTTGAGTTAGACTTTTATACGTTTATGATGTTTTAAGTTTTCCTTTGGTTATAATCTAAATAAAATCTTTAAGACCCATTTTACAAGCTAAACTAAATTATCATTGATTTGGGAGTAATCATGTTGTCGATTAGTTCTTTTTTTTTTTCTTCAAAAGCTAGGAAATCTTAAGTTTACGAGTATTTGATGTTCTTTATTTTTATATAATTTTACTATATTTTTACTCTTAATATTCTGATAATTTATCTTTCTATTTATTTATTTTTGGTATATTTTATTTATTTTTGTATAGAAATAAACAAATTCATTGAATAATAGGTTTTGGAGTGAAAAACAACCTTTAGAGTACATCAAAAAGATGTTGAATAGAAGCTTCAGAGCTAAGGCTCTAAGTCTTCAATGTCGTGGCTCCAAACAAGGAGAACAAGTGAAGGCAATAGTTTCAAGGTTCCAAGCTTCAATTTATCAAAGTGGCGGCTTTAGGATTAGTAAGCCTGAGCACCACAATGCAAGAAAGCCAAAGTGTTAGTGAGCTGATAATGATAATTTTGTTTCGCTTACCCTGCTTTTTGTTTTTTTAAAAAAAGGAAAACATCACATTCAAGAGAGACATTAAAGTAATAGACATTGAGAGAGCCATTAAAGGAGAAAGAGAATGCCATTAAGGGAAAAAAAAAGGGAGAGGAGATAAATAAGGTTATCATACAAGAAACTTGGATTTAAGGAAACCATCTAGAAACTTAAAATAAATCATTTTTTCTTTATTTTCTAGTTTATTTTTATTGGTGTTGAACTTAATCATGATAATTTTAGTTCATTACATTATGAACTAAGTTTTATATTTTAAGGCTATGATGTAATCAAATTAAGATGATATAGTTTTTTCCTTTTGAATTAATTGAAATTTTTTATTAATCTTCATTTTTTTTTAATTCTTTTAACTAATTGGCAACTAGCTAGGTATTTTGATTGCATATTGGTGTCCTTAAAAAGGATATTTATGCTTGTAATCTAATATTATATGTTATTAAGTCTATATAAGATAGAAAATTCACTTGCATTCTTAGTGTAATTAATGCATTAAATTCAGGGATTTAATAAACAATTAATTATACTAATTCACAGTGGAATCTAGTTAATTAAAGATATTTTTATTATAACTCTAAAAAAAACTAATGAATGCTTTTAGGATTTTGACTATTAATTATAGTCCTATTTTTAATAACAATAAGTACAATCAATTCAAATTAGTTTATGTAAAATTATATACTCTAAAGCTTTCATTGGTATTAATTTTATCTTTATATTTTCTTTAATTTATTCGTAAGTTAATTTTAGAGTAATTAATCTCTTTATTTAAATCATTCAAATAAAATTAGAATAGTTTAATTCAATAGTTAAATAGTAAATAATCAATATTTGTGGGAATAATATTCAATCATCATTTTATTTTTTGTCTGCTGTAATGTATACTTGCATTTACTCCTACAAGGTTTTGTTTCTCACACTTAAGCATTAAATAAGCTTTGAACCCAATTTTAGGCAATCAGAGCACAATATAGACTATTCCCATATTTTATTCAAGTAATGTAAGATCTTACAATTTAGAGCTGTACAACAATTCTCAGTAGAACCAAAACTTTTTTTTTTGGTAAGTTTCAATTTCAAACAACATAAAACTGAAACTGAACCGAGGAATAGATTTAATTTTAAAAATTAAAAATTATTTATTTAATTTAATTTATTTTTTGGAGATAAAATAAGAACAAATTTATATTTAATAAATTATTCAATTAATAAAATAATCATATTTAGAATGATTCATTAAAACTATGAAAAATTAATTTTATTAATTCTAAATAAACACTTCAAACTCAAAATAGTATATGACGTTAAATTTTATTATTAAATTTGTACAAATATAACTATTACATAAAATATATTTATATTTAGTTCAACAAATAATTTATTTCTCTACGCTTTAAATATTTTTTACTCATTAAATTACATTAAAAAATTAACTAATATATTTGTAATATTTTATTTAACTTGATTTATCATATTATTTATATAATAATTTATCATATACTAATTCTTTTTGATAAATTATTTTTATTCACTTTTATTCAATCAATTTTTTATTTATGCACTTTATTGTTTTTATAATTTAATGCATTAACTTAAATTTTTTAAGAATTTTTTTAAAGTTAAAAATTATAAAATTTAGATAATTAATAAATAAGGTACCCTATTTTAGAATCGCAACTAAATAAAATTAAAAAATTAGGTACCTTATTAAATAAAGTAGGTTTTACTTTCATGTGAAACTGAAACCAAATCCAATTTTGTACACTCCTATTATAATTCACTTCCCTTGGGGCCTAATATTCTCGTTGGTACACTTTTGGTTAAGAATCTAACTCCAATACTATATGCGATAACTTGGCCCGCCAATTAAAATATTATCCGCTTTGGAGTGTTATGATTTTGTTCTTAGTACTCAAGTCCTAAATAAGCTTGAGTCCAAAATACATCTTACTCTTTAGGTAGTTAGGACATTATATAGACCATCCCCATATTTTTCCTAATTGATGTGGATCTTATAAAATATTTAGTATCAGAAAAAATTTTCAAAATGACTTTATTTTATACTTATTTTATATATGTGAACCGTTTTAAATATTCTTACCAAAGTAATCAAATTTTTAAATTTGGACATAATTATCCTTACATGTTCTACTTCATTATTTTCATTAACATACTCAAAACTTATTTCCTTAACTAAAAGCTTTGATGAATCTCTATTAAAGATATAAACAATAAGTTCTTTTCTATTTTCTCACCTATTTTTGCTTGGTATCATAAATAACTGTTGTATTCAACCTTAATTTCATAGATCTATAAAATTTAGCTTGAATATTGAACTTGAAAAGTTCAAAATTAAGCATTGACACTACCCAAAATTAAGCATCATCAGTGTTTAGTTTCGCCATGTTAAGTGCAAATCTACACTCAATTTCATAGTGACACTCTATGTCGACCACCACTGTGTTCTCAATATTGAGTGCAGAATGGCACTCAATACCCGATTATGTGAATTAGATCAAACTCAATTCACATGCCGAATCTTTTTGTTAAACTGAATTTGATTGAATTAAACTAAGTCCAATTTTTTTAAAAAAAAATTAAAATTTTGAAATAAATGTTTTTAATTGTAATTTAGGATTTTTGAAATAAATTATTTATTATAATCTAATTTTTAATTTTTTAAAGAATTAAAATATATATTATTTGCTTAATTTATTATTTTTCTTAAACTTTGTGTAAATAAATTTTTAAATTTCATGTAAAGTATGTTTATTTTATTTTTGTTTGCTGAATATTATATAGTATTTTTAAAATTTTATTTTTTTAAAAGTATGTCTTATATTATTTTCATTAATAATAAACTTTTCATGCACACTTTTTAGGCATGTAAGAATCTTATTTTGCAGGTAAATTCATCCACCGTATATGTACGGACATCAAGCATATTATCTTGAAATTTAATAATTTGAATTGAAGTTTAAATTTGAAAGAAGCTAAAATTCAAATTAAAAAACGTTGACCTAATGATTAAAAGAACCAAGAACTAATAGCAAAAATTTTGATTTAATAATTCACTAATTACAAATTAAAAGTATAATAAATGATTTGAATGCTGCAAGAAAATTTTTTTAATAAATTTATAAAATTCTCTAAAAAACCAAATAGAAGAGCAATATTTTAAATTTTAATTGAATAAAATCTAATTTTTAATTATCTTTACAATATTTTTTTAAGCCCCCTTATGTAAAACTTATAGTTAAAATCCTAAACAATTGGAATTAAAAGTTCTAATCTAAAATAATTAGAAATAACAATCTTAAAATAATAAAAAATAATTAATTAAAATATATGCCTATATGATATTCTTACTAGAAAAAGAATCTTATCTACATATTTGGATCACACTGACCAACTTTTAATACTTTTTAAAACTCAGTTTTATACTTAATTTTATATTTGATATTAATCTTAAATCTTATTCAGTTCAAATTTCTTGAATCAATCCATTAAGTGTTGCTTTAATTTTCTTTGCTTTTGCTCCTGTAATTAATTCAATTAGAATGTGCTAAGAGTCATTATGAGTTTATTGTTAATTCTCATCAATGTACTATAACACGAAGTATATGTGGATTGGAGACAATAATGAGATATGGTTCTTTATTGATGGTCGTAACATTCATTTCTCATGCATGAAGTTCAACTTAATCATTGGTTTACACTTGGGCCACTTTTAACTGAAGATCTTGTCAAGAGTACTTGATTAAAGGATGATTAAAAAAGTCAAATGGTCTATAGCCTTCAGATATAGACAATGTTTATGCAATCTTAATTTTTCAAGCATTCTCAACTTAAACATAGTACAATTGATGTTTTTCTACATTATTGAGAGGTTATTGTTAGGCAAAGAAAGTAGGAACCATGATGACTAATTGTTGAATATAATGACTAATATTGATCAATTTAACTCTTATCTATGGGTTAACATAGTGTGGAAGTATACTTTTGAGAGTTTACATTATTTAATCCTTACATAGTATGCTAAGTACAAGAAGGACACACCGAGTTTAGAGGTGACTAGTAAGAGTTTCACAAGAAAGTATAATTTTATGGGGATGCTTCTTATATTTTAGGTTTGTATTTCCAAATTAATCATACATAAGTTGCACTTTAGATTTTATATTATACTTAACAATAATTAAATTCTATTATTATATAGGTGTAGATCTATAAGACCATTGTCAGTGTCCAAGGAAATGTAGTTATCAATATGAACAATGATATTCTATGTATTTAGAGTTGGAAGATCGAGAAGAGGCATATTACCTATTATTCCTTACATAAGCATTTGTTCTCAAAGGATTTAATAGATGTCTTAAATTTTATTTAACTTAATTGAATTTATCATGTTGTAAAAACATATTCTTATATTATAATTATGTTTGATATAGCCTCCTTAAGTGCTTTCGGTGTTATAATTGGAGCCAGAAAATATGGCTCGAAAATATAGCTGGCAATTATATAAGATCAATAAACTTGAGGGTGCATACAGGGATAGCTTGTTCTTAAAGCCAATCGTTCATTCAAAAGTTTACCATGTAATTCACAATGACTCATGTGTAAGGAACAATGACATTAGTGCTAACAATAAATTCAAATTATATACACAATAAGTTTATTTTAAAGATAAATGTTTGTGTTGTATAATTTAATAATATTGTTGATATTTAACATAATGTATTGTAAAATACATTAGGGTGCACACCTCTACAACCGTGAGTAAGTACATCCGCGTCACTTTTGTTACTATCATTTCTGATATTTTCAACTCATGATCCCATGACATTTTTTATTGATGATCCCTCCATGTGTTCAACGATGATCCCTTAGCCTTTTTGCCATATGATTAGTAAGGGCAACATTATGATAAAGATTTCAGGCACTATATTGTGATGCTAGCAGATATGCAAAACCTAAGATAAGATATGACATAAAATTTAGAGAACTTAAGTGGCTAGATGATAGAGAATTTTGAGATCCTCAGAATAAAAATGGATGCAAAATTTTTTAAAGAGGTGAATATATTCTGTAAGGCCATTTAAGAGTTGATATAATTGTCCAACCATCCATAAGATTGCGATAACCCGCGTAGGTCACATACCAACTCAATAACTCAAGCAGTCATAATTAAAATATATAATATTTATGGTTGGTAGTTAATAAGACACCTTGAGGCTCCTGTGAATAAAAAATCTCATTAAATGTACGAATTACTATAAAGGCATTAGAATGATTTTTTTGTGCCATCAGTAAACACCCAAGACATGGCACTAATAAATACCCATCACATGCCAATGAAAGACATCCAAGGCAAGGTCATGATAGCACATCGCAGAAGTCAGTTCAAACAAATTTACAAAAAGGGTCTATATAAAAGAAGCTCGTATACTAATTCATTAAAGAAATAGAGTGCATTTTCTTCTAGTTTGCCGTTATATGAATATCCAAAAACTTAGTTATTAATCCTTTAATGCCTAGGCTTGATCATTTATATATTGAGTACTTAGAGTGATTAGACAACTAGAATGAGTGTATAAAAATGAATTTGGTCACCTTGACACTAAACTTGTTTTGCAGTATATCTAATGTAAACTCACAGTTAGAGGACATTGTAAGTAATATATGTATTATAATAGTTTATCATCGATAGCCATGCCTTGACTTATAAGGCATGTAACATTTATCTTATTATTTTCTCAACATATAAATGAGTATTTGTATCTAATTAGTCACTAACAACTATCTTGTCTTGGTCGATATATCAGTAATGTACAATTACTTCTTCATATCTATATGTATGTATCATATCATATTCTTAATAGTTACCACTTAACCAATATTTTTTATTAACCAATAATGTATTTTATTTTGTTATGTAGAGTTAATTACCTGCAAAACGAAAAGATATGTACCATGGGAGGTTATAATTAGGAACTTTGCCTCAAAGGTTAAATATACAACGACATATTAGTACGGAAGATTTGGAACAACATTGACATTATTTTCATTCCTGCAATGGTATGCAATGTTCATAAAGATTGCATGTGCCATGAATTTGCATGCTAGATAAATAATAGTTTATGATTCAACATCATTGTAACATTTCGAGAAGCAAATATTTGATATATTGAAGTCAATATTAAAGTTATTGTCTTAAGTCATTCAACAATGTAGGATTTCTAAGATGATGCAGGACTTGAATGATAGGCATACGCCTTTTAGATATACGCAACCTATTAATTTGCTTTGACAGACCATGAGCAATGTCGACTATGGAATATTTACATATAGATTCATTGAATACAAGGTTTAGGGTGAACATGAAATTTTTCATTTGGGCATGGGTCATTTTTTTGTTTAAAGGTGGTACTTGATTTATATAATGGACACTTATACAATAGTTAATATAATATGTTATAATACATATTATTTTATGAAAAGTAAACTCTATCCCATTTTACACATTTATGTTATTATGTTATATTTTATGTTAAATATATAATTGTAAATTCATAAAATCATAATCATTCGTTAAACATTATGAAAGTGAAATAACGAGATCGGGTGCCTAATTAAATTGAAGAATGAAACCACATTCTATCCATTTTAATAATTTAATGATCATTTAGAATATATATATATATATATATATTGGATAAACAAATGTATTTGAAATATATTATTTTAGAGGAGTAAACACTATTATTATTATTAATGTTTTAAGCATTAATATTTTTAGATTAACGAACTCTTTTATATCATCAAAATTCGTAAAATATATAATAAATTAATCTAAGTTAATGAATATGTTTTAATATTTGTGTTTTTTATGTTTTCATTAGTAATAACATATTAATCCCATTTAATTTTAACTCAACACATGAAAATGAAAATGAACATGTTATTTTATTATATAGTGTCGTGCATAACTATCTTAAGAAATTTGACAGAGTTTCTTTTAATAAAATTGACTTGCCGCACAATTTTTCACTTATAAGTATAATTGCAATGTTTTATATATAATATCTAATTCCAACAGCTACTATCCACAAACAATACATAATATAATATATGAATCAACAATAATCATAACAAAACTTAAATACTAGGTAACACAAGTTTATAAGTTGAAAATTTAAGCACATGTTTGTAAATTTAAATTTTACAAGCACTAAATTATATAATCTTTACAACTAGTATGCATTATATTTTTGTATATTGCTCTATTGTGTCCATGTTCCTTATGCGTGAACATATCCTAATGATCCCTTCCTCACTTGTGGATGGGATGTATTGATTTCTCAATCTATTTATAAGAACGTGACCTTTTGGTGATTTAACAATGATAGACTACTCCTCTTGTAGAATGTTTTAAAATCTTTGATATTCAATTAGATGAATCTCTTCTGCGTATGTTATAATAAATGCACCGATTTTATAATAGGTTGAACAAAAATTCCTATAATAGCCTCAAACGTAAATGTAAGAACATGAACAAACAATAGTTATTGCAATGGAAAGTATTTGCATTGGCACGTCTTTATATTGAAATTGACAACAACATCATCTCCCCTACCTTTGACCTTAAAATCAAAACAATAAATAGGATAGATTGACATGGTCAAGGAGGAAGTATCTTCTTCTTTACTTTATCTTATGTCGTTTCGACTAAAGAGATTTTATTGTGTTTGGATGTTTTCTCTCTTTTCTCATAAAATCAACATTGCAAAACTGACTGTATTTTTAAGAGAGGACATAAATCCTTCAACATTGCATTTGTCATACTTTAAAATATGTGTAAGTGATTTTTAAGTTAAAAAATCAAACTTCTTAATAAAACATGTTCTATTGGTCATAAAGTAAAAAAGTGCCTTAAGATCTTTCAAAAGTGAACATCTGTTATGTTTTAAAATAAATAAATCAAAATTTAAGTAATCTAATTAAATTTTGCATCATCACGTAATCAAGAGTTAGATAATTTAAATACAAGTTAACAGAAATATATCAAATATTAAGTAGCTGAAAAACTCACTTGATACATCTCCAAGTACTCAATCGCACTACTCATTCCTTGATATTCATATCATATTAACAAATTTTTTAAAGGAAAAAAAATGAATATGCAAAATTATAATGTTTCTTAAGGACAAATATCACTTGCCTAAATAGGTTTTACCATTACTCTTATTCTTTGTGATTCAACTTTTTTCTTTACTTTTTCTCTTTTTCAAATTTTGCACTTTCTTTTTATATGCCTTGCTTTATTGTAGTCAAAGCACTTGCTAACTGGTCTTTAAGATTTAGATCTTCCTTAATAGGTATCATTCTTGTTGCAAAATTTCTGCTTTGGCATCTTTCCCAACTTTCTTGTTTCTCTATAACATGTGCATTTTTTTCAAAAAAAACTTGTGGCTGAACCCTTTCTTTTAGCTTCTTTATTCTATAGTCTATCTTCAACTATATTCAAGGTTAGCTTTTTTTTAGAGATTAAGTAATTTACTGACACTACCAATATCTCTCAACTATCTAACAATGAACTAAGCAAAAATAATGCTTGTAACTCATCATTTAGAGTGATCTGCTAAGTAATCAATTGGTTAACTATGTTTTAAAACTCACTTGTGTGCTCAGCTATACTATGTCCTATGTTATTAATTAAGTTCACAAGTCTATCAAATTGGCATTGTTTTATGCTGTAAGCTACACATAAATCCCCTCTAAATTTTTTAAAAGATTGCCATTATTTTAAGTTGTAAGCTACACTTAAATCCCCCCTAATTTCTTTAAAAGAATATTTGTCGTAGTCTTCTTGTCCACATGGAGATACAAACTTTGATCATTTCATTGCTTGATAATAGCAACAGACTTTCTATGTAGTTTAGCCAATTGTTTATCATTTAACTTAGTGAGTTTTTTCTTCATCATCTTCAATGTGTTGTTGCAAGTCTCTACAATAAAGTAAATCTTTCGTTTTAGAATATTTGATTAAATAATTTCATATTTCAATTTAATCATACAAACTGAAGTCTCTTCCATTTAATTCACACAAGAAATAAACTCCAAGCAAACTATAATCTAATATCACTTATTGGGACGGAGCCATTAAAATACATTTGCAAAATAATTCTTCTCTCTTTATATAATTATAACAAGATTGTGTGCCATAATAATTAGCGCCCAAATAAAATACTACAAAAATTAAACCACCATAAAAGACATCAATTTTAATGTGAAAAATCCAAAGTGAAAAAATAATAGATTATAATCCAAAAATTAATTTCCACTATATCGAATAATGTGATTACAATCAAAGATCTTTTTCACAACAATACTAAAGACTCACAACATCAACAAATAATATTCTTGTCTCTCTATAAAACAAAAAAAATAAAAAGGTCTCACATAATGAGTTATAAAAAAAAAAAAAATAAAAAAAGAATACAATTACTTTTACTCGTTGCTCTTACAACTTTTTCTCTACTCTAGTATGTTTTTTTCCTCTTGACTTGCTTTATTTTATTTTTGTATGCTTTTCTATATTTTTTAAAAATCAAAATAAACCACCTTTTATATAAGTTTTTATTTTTCCTTTTTTATTCTTTTTTAACAAAGATATCTTTTTCATGTAAAATTAGAATTTCTATTATTGATTTAATTAAAAAGCCCTTTAACAAAGGATTCCTAATCTTTGTTGCATTGAATAACAGCCTCCTTCAGGTGAAAACCAACCAACAATATCTTCTCTTTCAGAATCCAATTTGTTTCTATCTAATTTGCAACAAAGAATTCCAGTTGTAAATTGTATGATTTTTCCAGCTTTACAGATTGCTTTTAAAGTGATCTCGCCGTATCGTTCCACTGCCTTCTTCAATACATATCAATTTCTGGGCAAATGAAAATACCAATCTGATAAATCAGGCATTATAGTTATGTCCATGATAATCAAATTGGGTATATGTATTCATAATACATAAACTAAACAACATAAGGTATAATATGAAACAAGAAAACCCATACTCATCAGCTCTTAGGTGAACTCCTCCCTTCAAGCCGCTTTCTTCACAACACATAAAACCCCAGTTGCATCACGTTGTCGTCATAAGTATAGTATTAGTACCCAAAAAAAAAGATACCTTTTAACTTGTAACAGGGAAAACCTTTTCAATAAATTCCAAGAAGCGCTGGGAGTAGAATGTGGGGTCAACTGCAGATATGGATATTGAATCAAATTGAAGAGATTTGTATGCGTGTTCGATCTTCTTAGACATGTTATATTCTTGCAATATATCAATTATTCCCAGGTACAGAACAACGTCATAACATTGATGAAATAGATCTTCTGGCTTCCCCGGAATTTGTTCTGCCCTTGCCGGCATGTTCACACCTAGCTGAATCTGGAGTCTGTTTCACAAATAATGTGTAAGAAAACAAACAATGAAATTTGCATACTGAGATTTCTAATAACTGTAGGTAACTGCATAATCTGTTACAGTCCTTTGAAGAGTATAATTAGAATGTTCCACTGTGCTATGTAGTTAATCTGTAGGGGATGATTTGATGCTCTTTCAATATTGCACGCAATTTAACTGGAGCCTTACATGGTAACAAATTTGAGGAAACCATCTTCAGCGCAAAGATATCATACCTTGCTGTACCAGGGAGAAGCAGATCCACTTCCTCATCGGACGCTCGCAATCGGCTACCTCTAATGTGAGAGCCTACAATGACGCTGTTGTCATCTGCTCCACAAGGTACCAAAACTAGTCCTTGTGGGTAGTTGGAGATTTCATCCTCTAGAGAATTTGACATAGCATCACCAAACTTTTCATATCAGATTATTATCCTAATAGGATACAACTATGCAAGCTATAGTTATAGTCAGCAAACCAGGAACTCAATTCAGTAAAACAAAGAGCTAAAAGGGAGAATATATGTTTACCACTTTTGTGTTGTATAAAAGTAGCTCACAGCGGTTATACATTGCTTATTTCTTTTCTTTTTTTATTTCAAATTTTGATTACTTAAAGTTTTTCAGTCAAATATCTAACAGGACCTCGCTACGTCAGATCTATTATACTGCAGCCTGGAATTATGGACGATATTGTAATGACCCTTTTTAGATATTTTATTGATTTAATTTACTATTTTAATTTTAATTTTAATTGTTAACATTTATTTGAGTCATTCTGTGAATGGCGGGATTGGTTAGGTTATTGGATTTTATTTATAAATAGCTTTTGGTTTTATGCAAGGGATATCAAGAAACTACCAATAAAAATACCCTTATTGGTCAATATTGGTGTTTTCTTCTTCCTGGTTATTTCACACATCTGCTCCCATAAAATTTAGGAGAAAATTTACCCACATAAACCGCTAGTGGGAATTGAATCTCCTCCCTTCAACAAATTATATTATTACTTTTACTTAATAGCTCTTCATTTCATTACAGTTATACCTAATAATCACATTCTTATCAAATCCTGTTAATTCTTTTCTTGTGAGTTCTACCTAATAATGGCATCTTTTTCTGCACTTCTACTACTACGTAAGTCACTATCAATGAAAGGATATTTCTGACAATTGAGTTAATCATTTCCTCTTGAATCATGTACTAACATGACATTAAATGTTAAGCAAAATGCACACCTTCCTCTGCAACAATCCCCAATCCATCTTCTCTTATACTAATGAGAGACTGCAGGTGCTGCGGAGCTCGATAGTGCACACCCAATAAAAGGCTGTAATCCATGATATGCTGAGCTTCCAAAAATTTGCTGTCAGTCTCTATCTGTCTGTATAAAGACATATATTGTAAGCTAAGTGACAGCAAAAAGAGAGAATGATGTGCATCAAATAAGAAACAAATTATTTTAAGTATAGCTTAAAGCACTAATTTTAGAAAAAAAGAGTTATATCAACTGTCTTATAGTTGGAAATTCTTGCAAATAAAAATTGCACCAAATTTGGCATTTTTCCATTTTTTTTTTCTAATAGAATAAATACCATGAACCCCACCCCAAGCACATATACAAATTTAACCAATCCCAATATGTTGGTGTGCGGGGATTCAAACTCTAGACACTTGCTTTCATTGCAAGAGGATTGCCATTTGGGCTATCCTTCCCAATGGAAATTTTCCGATTGACTATGTTTAACATAACATAAAGCCAAATAAAATTACTACTCCCTTAGAATGTTATAAGTTCTATTACCTCAAAAGGAAACAAGAAATTATTTGCATTAATATTATTCAAACTGCCAGACCTATGATTAATCAGTTTGAAAATGAGATACAGCAACCTAACAGCTTCAGAGTGTCACTTACTTTAATAAAGCCTCTCGCCAAGAAGGTTCCAAATAAAAGGAGTAGTTAAGATCTAAATCTTTAAGTGTTGTGTTCTCGTCAATTTCAATGTTTTCTGTTGAACGCCCTAGTGATGAACCCTTCAAATCAAATCTTCGATGGATCCTCAGTTCTGTGCAGAACATATTTCCCATCACCACAAAGCGAAACTGCAATTCAGGGGTTAGTCTACAACTATTAACTTATTGTGGGAAAAAGAAAAAGGCATCCAACATTTTTCAAAGCAAGCTCCTTGCATGATAGCAGTGAAGTAAGCAATGGAAACTCCATTGTAGAATAAATAAAAATGGATCTTTCCAAAAATAATTATACATATCCAGGTAAAAGGGGCCCAATACTAAGAAAGCAATGGTAAACATTGTACATTACCTTTTGACCACTTGATGGTTTGATCCTGTGAAGACCAAAAAATTTTGTTATGAGCGTATTTTCATACGACCTCACATGATGATGATAATTTGGGAGCATTCTTAGAAGAACCTACAAAGCATACCTTGGTCACTAGAAGTTTAAATCATCAAAAAGGGAAAAAGATATTGAGATGTAGAATTTTCAAACATGGAAAACGTATCATGTTTAATACAACAATTCTCAACCTAAAAATATAAGTAAAATGAAACATAAAAGTATGTTTTAATTAGTTATCTTGAAGTTGTGCTTTTAAGCATTCCTCTCCAATCAGTATGCAAAACAAACTATCATCTCATTAAGGAGTTCTTTGGTCAATATATATAACTAAAAGTACTTATTGTCTTTATATCATTGGCTCATCATTAATCTGCAGATAGGTTACCCTTTCCCTTTCAGACTGAGGTGCAAATTTTTAGTCTACGAAGCACTGCTAAAAATGAATAGTTGGCATTAGTAATTACAATTGAAACTAATGACCTGTAACTTTGTAGGCTATAATCATTTATTATACTAATTTCCCTTCTTTGGAAAGTGAAAAGCCAGATATGTCAAAAATAAAAGCTCGAACATGTTGCATGAAAATGAAAACTGATTGAAATCATCCCTATCATATATAGTCTACTAAACCCAACAATCATTATAGAAAGCAATATCTCCATCATAAAGTGGGATCCTCTAAAATCAAAGTTAAAATGCTGAAAAGCATAGAAGGTCCCAAATTTTGTTAACATGATTCAAGCATTAGTTGCCTTAGATAAAAAAAAGCAAGTAAATGGCTTTGACCAAATCTAAGGCAATAAAACTTATATAACCATATTCACCAATCAGGTGATGCAGAAACTCTAGTAATTGGAAACACGAAGAGAATTTCTCTCAACCATCCACTTTGCTACTTCAGTAAATTCTGAACTAAAGTCTATTTTCCAACAGAAGCACAAATCATAGTAATTAGCAATATTATACTCATTCAAGCATCAAAATTTATAACAATAGAATGGACCAAAAGAAAGACAAAAAAAAAAAGTAAAAATAAAAATTTGAGTTCTATATGCAATATGTAACCACAGCAGACAATAAATGCACAAGGTTTTAAAATTGAGATGTCAAACCTTCACTTCAGATTTTCGGAGTGTCTTAATCATGAAGCGGTCATCTTGAGACAAGAAAAAGATACTACCACTCTTCCCAGGAGAAGAAAGTTCCCTGAGAGCATCATTTCCACAAATGGACATCATGTAGTCAGCAGCATCAATCTTGAACATCTCCCTTAAATTCCTGTAATGAGTTTTAACAAAATGTATAAGACCAACATGGAAAAAAGGATAGCCCAAAATCCAATGATAAATATATAATATATTCTTTCAAAGCTGAAGCAAAGATTATAGATTAATTGATTAGTCAATAACTGTTTTTCTTCTCCTATTGTTAGAATTAAAATAGAAAATAATTTATTAAATTGTCTTCATATTATTATGTCTGGTATTATTAGGGTAGGATTTCTTATCAGAAAGGTATTGGCATTTCTAATTTGTTTTGGTGTCTCTGATCCTATATAAGAACATGTTTTATTTACTTATTATAATCACAATTGATACAATAGCTTATCGTCTCTAATAGGTATTAGAGGCAAGTCTCTCTTTGGTTCCGCCTTCTTGATTTTCTTAGTTCGGCTCATGCAAAAGGGTGCATGCGCTGCCCCAGCCCCAACCTAAAGGTATAGTTTAGTCATTAGTGTTATTCTTTTTGCTTGGCTGCAATCTTAGTCCAGCATTTTGTCTTTTTGAAAATTTTATTTGCTTTGCCATTCTTGCACTGAAAAGACCATAAAATTCAGCCATTGTTTGCCTCAAGCAGACGTACATCTGGCAAATTTACAGTTTGGCACAGTTTTTCTGTTTATGTCATTCATAACCCACCAATTAAATTTCAATAAGCCCTAAAATTTTTGAATAATTTTTTTATACTTTGAATTCTCAAAACTCTATAATCTAAGTCTTTCAAGATTTTCTTGTCTCCATCCCTCATAAATTTATCATCTAGATTTTATTTATGATCATTATTTCTTAGGCTGTTTGATTTTTGGTTTTTCCAAACTTGTTCTGAAACAAACCTGAAACAATGAGATATATGGGGAACAAAAACCTTTAGTAGAAGATTATATACTAACCTGAAAACCATGGGGCAATAATCTTTCCACTTAAAATCCTCTGACTGATGAGTTGGTGTTAGTTGAGATCCTTCTTTGGGAAAATTCATCCAAAAGCTTGCCCGGGGACCAAAGTCTGATGCCCGAACTTCACGCCTCTGTACGGGTGTAATTTTCCCTACAGTATATCTGATTACAATCTAAGCATGTTACAACTTTTGAGATTTCCAAAAACAATGTAATGAAACATATAGCACATATGACACTAGCACTGCTTGTATAAAAGTAAATCGTGTATTTCCTTGGGTTACAAACAAAGAACACCAATAAATATTAGTCAGCAAGCAACTTGTATAAGTAATAGCTGGAATACATGCCAAGCATATATACACATCATTGTCTTGTAAAAGAATGTGGGTAAATGGTTATTAAGAGAAAGCACAGCTCTTAAGAAAGGTCTAATAAATGTGAAACAAGAAGCAATCTAAATGGTGACATGGTAGGAACTAGCAAAAAAAAAGTGGTACCTGATTCCAAGCTGCAAACTGAGCATTAAATCATAACTCCAATGACCTTTAATGATCATTTCACCAGGCCTCTTAAACTCTTTAACTAGTTTCTTCTGGCGCCGTTTTTCTCTTCTAGAGGCTCGAGAGAAACTATTATTTAACACAAGTTCACTTATTAAAACACCTTGCATATATTCACGTTCCAAGATTGGTGGCACATTTGTGTCATTCTCCTTCTCCATGCCTTCTGAGATGGATTCAGATAACTCTAATGATGAATCATGTCCAATTACTTTTTCAATAGATACCTCAAGACTCCAACGCCTTTCCAGGGAAACATTCCTGCTGCGAGACTGCTCCAAATTTATTAAGTTCCCTTTGGAGAGTTTATCAGCTGAAGTACGTCGAGATCCCCGGTTCCTGGCAACCTTTGCATTTTCCATAGCTGCATTTGCCATATCGTTTGCATTTTGCTTTCTCATGTCTGGCAATAGTCCTCTTTTTCTCAAAGCATTAAGGTACATTTCCTGTGATGCTGAAAGCCGACTGCCTTTTGGATAAAATGATCCTTTTCCATCCTTCAAACCCCGTGACCAAGTCCCAACATAGCAGCCACCATCTCTCCATGTATACACTCCAAATCCATGCATCATACCATTTAGCCAGCTTCCTTCAAATGAGTCCCCATTTGTCCAAGTAAGAGTTCCTTTCCCAGACATTTTCCCTACTTTCATATTTCCTAAATAAACATTTTTGTTTGCCCACGTATACTTACCAGGTCCTTCTGGTGTTCCCTGGATCCAAGATCCTTCAAAGACATCTCCATTAGGGTAAACTTGATATCCTAACCCATGTTTTAGATTCAATCGCCACCTTCCCTTATAAGTCAACCCACCAGATTGAATATAAGTTCCCGTACCATGGATATAACCACCTGAAAATTCACCCTCATAAACAGTTCCAGAAGGCCATTGGATTTTTCCATTCCCATGCCTCATCCCACGTCTCCAATCACCTTCATATATGCAACCATCTGACCATATATATTTACCTGGTCCCTCTGGCACATTCCCAAGTAATGACCCAGAATAAGATTCCCCACTGGGGAGTAAGAGCGCCCCAACTCTGAAGCCGGTAATTTCAGAACAAGCATGGGCAGCTTCACCATTGATTAATTCAGATATGTGGTCTCTTTCAGATATGTCAAGAGATTTTGTTCTGTCTGCACAAAAGAGTGCTCCTTCAACATTACCAACAATGGCCACAGGGCCAGACATGCATAATGCCCGAAAGGTTACAATTCTTTCAAGATAATGACTAACTATATGACAATTTGATATTTCATAACAAGTGCTTAATATGGAATTGTCATGATACCTTTGAAACTCCCCATCCTGTGGTCTACAAAAAGGAAAGAAGACAAAGACTTATCAATGCTGGCAGAATAGATGATTTGAAGAGCAGAAAATAATTTCCAAAATGGAGTCCTGCTTCTTAGTCACAGATTCATACTTGCCAAACATATTAAACTAAACACACAAAAGGCACTTTCAACCAAATATCCTAATTGAAAGGTGCAGCAAGAACAATCTATGACACCAGAGTCAACAAGATTACAAGAATATATAAGGGGAAAAGAAACAATAGAAAGTGGAGCAAAAATTAACAGTCGACTGTGAGGCAAAAACAGGATGCCATGTGTGTTTTGTATAGGACAATATGATTTTCAAGTTTCTATTAAATTTTGAAACAAAAACTATCATATCTATTTGAATATTCTTTCTTTACAATTTTTCAGCCCCTCTAATCAGAATGCTGAGTTCTTATTTGCCATACTTTTGACAGTTATGCTTTCTTTTTCTTTTCTTTTTTTTTATAAAGAAGATAATAATAATAATAATAGTCACTAACAAACTTTTTGGAAATGCTTTTTCCAATCATGTTCACGCAGTCTTGTTTCTAAAAGCAAGAGAAGAAATAAAAACTTACAAAAATAGTCTTGTAAGTTTTAGATGGAGCATAAATTATCACATATGCAGATAATTTTCGGAAGCTATACAAAATTTGGTAACTGCCCAAACGTTGATTATATTTAAATAGAAAGAAAACTGAATCCATTTTAGCTATAGACACAAGTGAAAGAGATCATCAACAAGAGGGAGCATCAAATCCAACAGCAACAGCAACCCATTCAAACGTACAATTTGAAACACAAAGGTAATAGATTACAAAACAGAAATAAGAAAACCATAATATCCTTTCGAACTAGAATACAAATACAACAGCAAGTGAAAAGAAAATCTTCAAGTTCCCTGCTGAATCATGTAAATCAAGATAACATATAAAGAGAGAGAAAAGAACAGGAAGAGTACCTTCCTAAGGAAAACAAGTTGCAGAAACTGTAGGTGGTGAAGTGGTAGTTTTGTGGTTGTTAAAGAGAGTTGCCAATTACTTAACCAAATCTTTACTTCAAATTCTTCCAGTTGCAGCTTCTTCTATTTTATGGTTTTTTTGGAGCGCGTGGATGATGATGACTTTCCGGATCGAGTCGAAGCAAGCAACTTTTCTGGCACGCCCAACCCAACTCTGTTATTCTGAGCCCCACCCCATGGCACTACTCGCCAAAACTTTTGGTCGACATACATACAGTACGGACGCCGAACCAGAGCAAGCTACATCTACAAGAAGAAGGACACAAAATCGAGTTAAGGTGTTGAATATAAAATCATGTAGGAATCTAGTATTAAAAAAAATTAAATAATAAATCTTGACATTTATTTACCCAAGCATTTATTTAATAGTTATATTGTTGAATGATATCCTAATTATCGAACTTAATTAACAATAACAGAGTAGGTGCCC
>CP135576.1:159947-177054 GCA_032401905.1 Swietenia macrophylla | reverse complement strand
GCGTCGGCAGCGTCAGATTATGACAGCTTAGTCAGTTGCATAACTAATTATTTAATTATAGAAAAACAAATGTCGGTTTGTAATTGCATTGATGACGTTTATTTATTTATATAATATGTACATGTTCTCTTGTGCCGGCGGCTGGGCTACCGACCATTTCTGAATACAATTGTATTTATAGTCAGTGGTCTGTGTAGTAAGCTGAATCATCTGATCACCTATCATGCATGATTCCTTTGAAAACATTTCTTCAAACTGGGCCATATGATATAATTATTTTGTTTATTCCTATTGGGTCATATGACAAAATATCTCACCGCATATTTGTATGGGGTATGATATTGATATGATTTCAGATATATTCATGATAATTAATTAATCAATCAATTATTTCAGCTAAATATAATAATATTAAGTAACCATCATCGTGTTTTTGTTCATTTAAAGTTTTTGAGACAAAAATCTCCCATCATTAACGTGATTGAATGCCAATTTTAAAGACAATATATGTCCTTTTTACGAAGTAATTAGATGATAAATCTTACTCTATATGACCAATCAAATGAGAACAAATATTTTAGTTATAAGAATAATTTATTAGAGAAAGTCCTCCACCCACCCCTATCTACAAAAGATGGGCAAATATGCACTTCTAAGTTATCCAACCAGATAGCTTTTCACAAATTAGCTAGTGCTCAGCTTAGCTAGGCAATAAGGCAATGACCCTCCAATTTTAATCTCTCGAATCCTAATCCTAAGATAAATATAGAACTGAGATATAATATTAAACATTTCTCCTTCAACCGTATTAAACCACTAGCTCTTAAAAATCAAATTCCCAACACTTCTAGCTAGCCATTATGATGTAAAAGTTAATGAAATAATAATTATTGAGATTTTTAAAATTGATATTTTTTAAAAATATATATATATTTTTGGCACATTTCAAGAGACTCAATATTGTTATGTTATTTTGTATGTTTTTATTTAGTAATTTTTTATTTCTATGTTCTTTGTTTTTTTTTTCACATTTTACAAAAAGTATTTCTATACTTTTGTTGGTACAACAAATTAACCTATTATGTGAACACTATGGTTTTATTGTTTACCTGTAAAAAATTCAAACTTACTAGTAATTTTAGGTAAACTTAAAGCATATTTAGAAAACTTATGTTTGTAAATCTACAACTCAAAAGAAAGAAATTTTTTTTTTGAGAAAACAAGAGTTTTAATTAAAAAATATTTTTTATTTAAAGAGATTTATTCATTTTTATTTAGAAAACAAAACATTTATTTAAACAAAGGCAAGGATTTCAACATAAATATATATTTATTTTCTTAATTAAGTTAAGCTTTGAAGACCCCAGTCGTTGAGCCTTGTGCATGATACTTGTTCTTTAATCTTCTTATTTTTATTTTCTAAGTTGTTCATATATCCATCTATACTTTAAAATGAAAACAATTTGGTAAAAATTATAAGTTTATAATTTTTGTTTTGTTAAATTAAAAAGTGTTCTCTTAAATGTAATTAAGATATTTTAATATTACTCTTTAGGAGTTGAATAAAATATTTTTTGGGAGAACAATTTGTACTTATTAAAAGTAGTTCAATAATGTCTAGTAAAGAGATCTTATTGAATTTGTTGAAGGAATTTTAACACCAGCAAATTAAGGAGATCTTACTAAATCAAAAGGATTTTGATTGTAAAGGTAAGAGATCTCGATGAACTTGTTCAAATAGAAAATTTAAATCAACAATAAAAAAATGAAGTGGGAGCCTTTATTTTTGTTTAAATCTATTGATGTTTGCATCATTTTGATATTTTAGTAGATTATTTTCTCTAGATATGGCTTTGTAGATGTAGGATTAAAAAATTCATCATACGTTAAAATTATTTTTCTCTTTTACTTACTTGTTTTACGGTTTGTTATTTTAATTAATTAGATAAATTAATTAAAACTAATAAATACTCGCAAAAATGAGTCTTTTAATAATTGTCATTTGCCTATCTTATTATCATTTAAGCATTTTGATAGTTTGCAGTCAAAAGGCTGAGCTTTTTTAGGCAATCAAAAAGCGTTTGTTGCTGTATATTTCTTTATATTGATGGATACAAGAATTACACAAGCACACACACATGCAAAGACACACACACACACACACATGCAAAGACACACACACACACACACACATACATATATCTAAACAAGCTAAGGTGAAGGAAAGACTGAAACCCTAAGACTATACAAGAATTTTGTAAATTGCAAGATAAGATAATATAGCTATGAATTGTATAATGTAGATATTAAGCTTGTCATATATTTTTAACATCTTCAAATACAATCTGCAGTTGTGTATCAAAACTCTATAATAAGTTTAACTCCTTACTTAACATGTTGGTATACAACTCCTTTGCTTTTATTTACTTTGTTTGGTGCTTAAAATTCTCTCTCAAGCTTAACTGGTTGATAAAATAGTTAAGCTTGCTATTAAGACAAGTAAATTTCTCAATTACTAAAGGTTTTGCTAGTATGTTTATTGTTTACTCTTTAATAAGAACATTTTTAATCTTTAAATCATTATTCATCACCTTTTCTTCTATAAAATGCACATTTATTTTGATGTGCTTAATTCTTTCATGAAATTAGGGTGGTTAGATGCTAAGACCACTACTTGTAGATTGCCATACCAAATGATTAACTTGTGATCAAATTTAACATTCTATTTATAGAGAAGAGATTTTAGCTAAATGAATTCAGCATTTATTTATGCTAATGTTTTGTACTCAAACTTTGTACTAGACTTAACTATCACCCTCTTTTGTTTAAGAATACCAAGACACTAAGTTACCACATAGAAATATAGCATACCCAATGATTGATTTATGTCTTCAGCCTATTTAGCATTCAGGATGCCTATTAGTTCATTTTTCCTCTAGCAAAAAAGATGCCATAGTTTGAATTTCTTGTAAATACTTTAATAGTTCCTTACTACCCTGATTATTTTGGCTCCTTTAAGTATTGACTAAGCTTATTAATACTAAATGTAATTATTGGCCTAATAATTGTTGCATATTATGGAGCTCTAATTTTGCTTTTAAATAGTTTTTTGCTTGAAAATTCATTCTCATCTTCTGGAAAGTTTAGTACTAGTACTCATTGGCATTTAATTTCAATTTCACCCTTCAATTTTAGTCTTTCTAAGTAGTTTGAGATATATTTAGTTTTTAAAAAATAAAGTCCATTTTGATCTCTCTTTAGTTTCACTCTAATAAAGTAATTCAATGACTTAAAGTATCTTTAAGGGAAAACTTTTATTCAGCTTGTCAATTATTGAATTGACTAAGTCTTTCTTAACATTAGTAATTAAGATGACATCAATAAACTATCAAGAAAACAACATTTTCACCTTTCTTTACACAAAAAGTGAAATACCAAATTTTAAATTAACAAAACCTCATCGAGTTAAAATAAATTTTAAGCTTTTTCTATGAAACATGAGGGGCTTGTTTCAAATCATAAAGAGCTTTTCTCAATCTACACACAAAATCAAATTTGTTCTAATTTTCAAATCCTTATAGTTGTGACAAGTATACATTTTATGTTAAATCTCCATTCAGCAAGACATTATTCTCACTAATTTGTTTTATATGTTAACTAAAATTCACCATAAGACTAATTATGACTATTATGGTAGAGGATCTCATTATTGGATTGAAATTTTCAAATAATTAATGCCAACTATTTGATGTTAATCTTTAGTAACTAACTTGGCTTTGAACCTTGCAATTGATCCATCTTGTTTATGCTGACCTTTATAAACCTTCATTTACTTCCAACCAACTCCACACTTGCTTTTTAGGTACAAGTTCTTTTGTCATTATTTTCTTCCAATTCACATTTTCAAGTGCTAAGCTTGTAGTTTTTGATAATGGTTCTAAATTTGGATTATGTTTGATTAATAGGTAGATTTTTCTCTTGTAAAATTTAGATTTTGACCAGTAATCATTTGATGGATCATGCCTATTTCATGTTCTTATTGTGGCAATATGTGTCAAAGGATTAAGTTAGTTTCTATTGTTTGTTTAGGTGGAATTTCAAGCAACTCTCTCAATGTATTAATTGAACAATTTTAAGGTTCTTAACTTTTGTTTTAGTGATTGGATCCAAGTGAATCTTAAGAAGTTATTGGCTATACTGAAATAATATTTATAGTCGTTTGTTGAACTTATAGGTTCAACTCCCTTAGAGTCTGCATACTACAGTTAAAAAGGTATTTTGGTTCTACTTTAACTATTTTTAAAGTTTAATTTTTCTTATTTAACAAGTGTTGCAAAATGAGATAAATTATTATAACTTAATAAGATTTTTTTTTTGCAACTTGGTCACTAGAATACCTTTGTCTTTTATTAAAAATGTTCATGAAATTTTCATCTTTTTTTTTTTCTACTATTGACACTAATTGTGAACTAACTCAATGAAGACTATTACAAAAAGTTGATAAAGAAACATATGACACCAAACTAGAACTCTTTAGACTGATGATGACTTTCTAATCTTTCTTTAACACTTGAGTAAGTAAAAGACCTCTTGTAGTAACTCATTCTAACAAGACCATATAACTTTTGTCCTTCATAAATTATATATATATTATCACAAAATTTAACTATTAAATCATTACCTAAGGTTAATTTCGAGATACTAACTAAGTTCTTTATCATTCCAAACATTATTAGTAATAGTCTTATTTGCTTTAATTTTTTTACAATCAAATTTCAAGAGTTGTGCATATGTATCTTTAAGAGACATGCATTCCATTTTAGATGCGATGTTAACACAACTACAACATATTCTTGTTCTATGCCTCCTAAGAGGCACTATATTATTTCCTTATCTAATATTGGCTAGTTGACAATGTTGTGATATCATAATTATTGACTAATACAATACCTTTCTTTAACGTTTAGAGTTTATTATTTAGTTGACGTATTTTGGCATAAGATTGGGATGAATATATCCTTGCTACTAAGTCTTTAAGTTCTTGGATGTGAAACAACTTCTTTGGGTTGCTCAAACTCTGTGTTATGGTGGAAAATAACCAACTAAGGAGAAATTGGTCTTGCTTTCTCCCATATAAATAAGTTAAGTTTTCAATATCAATAATGGTGGTTTTTCACTTCATTAGCAACTGAGTTATATCTCTCTTATGTAACTTTTGAACCATTAGGAAATTCTTCTAAATCATTGTTTTTTATAGTAAGAAGTACTTATGCTTTCTAGATGAGAAAATTTTTCCTATCTAACTTAAAGGAAAAAAAAAAAGAAGTCATAGTGGCTTAAAAGAGTAGTTGTCATAATGTTTGCAGTTCTAGTTATTAAGATAAGAGAGAAAATAGTTTTTACCATTAGAAGAGAACTTACTCTAATACCAAGTTAAAGAGTTGACTTTTTTTTATATATAATTAAGATTGGTTGATATTGTATATTTCACTATATTGATGAATACAATAATTACACATGTATATAAACACAAGAATTTTAAGATAAGATAATATAGCTATAAATTGTACAATATAGTTACTAGACTTATCATTAGTTTCAATAGCCTCCACATAACCTGTAATTATGTAATCCACTCTGTAGGCGTTACTTCTTGCATTATAGGTTGATAGAATTTCTTTGCTCTCATTTGCTTTTGTTGGTTTGCTTAACATTTATTTAAGGATGCCTTCAACCATTCTCCATTAACCATAATGTTGGATTTCCATTAGTGATAATGCATGCATGTATCTTCAGACAAAAGTGAAAATATCACATCATATAGATTTATAATCTTATTAACTATATATCTACATATAGAAACACATTAGAATATTATACCTATAAAACTTATTGCAATTGATTAAGAATTTCTAAGATCTAATGTTGTGGCCTAAAATAATTAGATTATATATTTGATGTCAACACAATAATAATAAAGTCAATGATAATATAATTAAAAATAGTAATAGACAACAATGGCAAACTAATTCCATTGAGTATTTACACCCAATTTCTTTTTTCTTTTTATAATTAGATCAACCTTCTCAACACAAGTAAACAATATGGGATATGTTGGTCCAATGCCATTTCATCATTAATTAGTACATATTTTTTTTTATATTAGAACTAATTTTTCTTTGATAAATTAATCAAATTTTCCTAATAGATGTTACTCTACACAATCTAGAACTTACAATTGTCAAATAAATTATGTTGAAATGATAAAAATTGAAATTATCGAGTACTATAAGCAAGATACTTAAAATTTGTAATCTATGCTCATTCTTTTTGGTTTGGAATGACTTTCTCTTTTAAATAATATCTAATGAGACGAAATATTATATCCTTATGCTATAATAAAATGGTAAATATAAATACAAGAAGAAATTAAGCTCAAAGCTTAAGAATTGTATACTTATTTTTTTTAGTTAATAACTTTTTTCAAGGTGCATAAAGCTTTAAAAAATTTCATTCCCTTCCCTTTATTAAAAATATTATCAAGTTATGCCAACAATAAAATCATTAACAAGTGCAAATGATACTTGATTGTTGGATAGAATTTATCATAGTTGATATTAAAATATGTATTGAGTTTATCATTGAATAGATAGAAGTTTTCAAATCTTAACTACAATGAAAACTTTAGTAAAGTGAAAGTTGTTGGTGTTATTAATAAGTATACTTCAATACTTGAGTTAGTTTTTTGTAGGTCAAATACTGAAAAGAAGAGAAACTTTTTATTTCTCATAATTGATTTTACTTCCTATTTTGGGGTAATTTTTCTTTTTTTAAGTAATGGTGTAAGTGGCTAGTAATAGTTACTAATTTTGAAAAAAGTGAAGTTTAACTTCAAATATGATTGCTCCTTATTTTAAGAAAAGAAAGTTTAACTCATCTAATCTTTTAACTAAACAAATCACTTTATTTTAACTTTTGGTAATTTAGATTTATTTTAGGCTTTACTTAATATTTACCCAAACACTTTTTCCATAACCCATTAAATTAATTAGGTCATTAAGTTAAAAGGTTTAATTGAATCTTTGAAAGACTTACCCTATCTTATTTTTTATAATCACTTGTAAAGATTTGAAATGTCATTTTTCTTTTCGATAACTTTTTAATTGATTAATGTTAGTCAAGTGAAATTGGGTTTAAATTGATAAAGATAAGATTTGCTTATTTATTTAGTTGAAATGGATTCTAATTATCATATTACTTTGAGTTAATTGTCTTGTCTTATATATATAGATATATATATATATATATATATGGTATTTGTAAGATATATATATATAGATATCTGTATATATATGGTATTTGTAAGATATGTATGTATGTGTGTGTGTATATATATATATATCTACATATATATATATATATATATATGGTATTTGTAAGATATTTTTATGGTCTTATTTTACTTTTTTTAATATAACTGCTTAAGTTTCTTGACCCTACATTAAGGTCAATTATATGAGACTATTTTATCATTAAACTAGATTGCACTATAAATCTTAATAATTTTACGGGCTAACATAGACAATGTCTTGACCATTTATACATATCTCAATCATTCACACATAATTTTTACCATTAATTATAGTTATTAATCTCACAAAAAATTTTTAAATGACATTTAGTAGATTAACTTGTCTTTAGTATAAGGTTAGAAGTTTTTTGTATGTGATGACTTTTCTAAATGGTCCAATTAGTTGACAAATGTGGCCCAAATATAATACGTAAGAAAATTTTTAAAAATAATCACTTTTATTTTTTATTTTATAAAACCAATCATCTTTATGATTTATTCATCAAACAAAAAAATAAACTATCTTTTAACAAAAATATTTCTTAATTAAATAAAGTGAGTTAAGTTAGTTTTGACCATCCTATTGAAAAAGGTTGTATTTGCTGATTTTTGTAATAATAACTTCTATCGCACTAATATTAATCGTATTTTATATATTTTAGATTTATTTACTTATTTTTTAGAGATACTGAAATATTATTTTATAACATTTTAAAAATTTTGTTTATGTTTTAATTACGTAGTTATGTTTGTCTAGCTGTATATATTTTAGTTTCTTTGATAATGAATTATAAAAGTGATTGATTTAATAAAATAAAAATAAAAGTAATTGATTTTAATAAATTTTCAAACATATAATGGATGCGAGTAAAGCACAACAACCAAAATGATATGTGAACCAGGTGCGGGTTAGTGGAAACCATACAAAGCTGGATAGGAACTCGTATTTATTTACTAATTAAAAATTAAAACCAAATTCTAATCTTCATTTGAAACCCTAGTTAGAAAACTAGATTTACAAGATGAAATTATTTTTCTTTCTTGTAAAGGCTTAATACAACCATAAGAGTTAAAGAAGAGCTTTAGCTCACACACACACACAAAAAGCTGATTTTGTAGACAATAAGGAAGAAAAACACTAGAAAACAAAACATGAAAATGATGCTAAACATTATAGGAAAAAGCTGCTGATCTTGAGCTGATATACTAAACAAATCTTTTGGTAGAACTTGTATAACGGAATGGATGCTTTTTCATTGTATAGAACAAATATGTTTATTGTTGTCATGAAGATCTATAATGGGCCATATGTCATTTTTCAGTCTAACGATACGACATAATAACTACTAGCATTGCCGAAAGTATCAATGCATTATTAAAAGATGCACGTATTTTTTAAATTATGGTCTTAGCAGATTGGATACGATTAGTGTTGTAGTATTGATTTTACGAGAGAAGAGAAGAAACTACTAAATATAATGAAAACACTTTAATTAGAGCAGTAACTAATAAAGTTAAAGTGGAAGATTATACCTCTATTACACTATCAGTCTATCCAATTTCATAATTTGAGCTCGAAGTTAAAGGCAAAAAAGAAATTATTATGATTGATCTGAACTCAAAGACATGTCAGTGTAAACGCTTTAACTTACAACAACTACTATGTGCTTATGCAATGACAGTAATTAAACATGTTCAAGGTTGGTATGGAGATTTCTATTAAAAATATTATAAGAATGACAAATTTCTTGTAACATATACGCCAAAAATTTATCCTGTTAGAGACCCAAGATTTTGAAAAGTTTCAAATAAGGTTTGAGCTATTGTTGTAAAACAGCCAATAAGTCATATTTTATCTGGTCGACTAATAAATTTACGCATCCCATCTTTAGGAAAGAAAATTACGGTCCGAAAGTATTCTCGTTACAAGCAACACGAACATAATCGTGCAATATGTAGAAACCTGTTGAATTCAAACAAAAATTACTAATTAAAGTTTAAAACTTTTTACTTATGTTAAATATAACTCTTTATATTATTTAATAATATTATATTTAATTTTTTATTTTATTTAATAATACTGTATTTAATTTTTTATTTTATTTAATAATGTTATATTTAATTTTTTATTTTATTTAATAATGTTGTATTTAGTTATTTATTTTACTCAATAATATTGCATTTTGTTTAATTCAATAATTTATTTACAAATATATATATATATATATATATATTAATTATATGGGCTAATTGGTGGATCATTTGAATGGGTCAGTGGTTCCTCTACACAGTTTATTAACAAGTATGATAAATTTATTAACAATAAAACTATTAAAAAAATTCACAACACCAACTAAACATCTACACAGTTTATAAATTAACACCAAAATTATCAAAAAACTTACAACACTAATAAAACATTTTCACAGTTTAAAATGTAATACCAAAACCAATAAAAAACTCACAACACTAATCAAATATTTCTATAGTTTAAAATTTAACACCAAAATTATCAAAAAACTCACAACACCAATTACATATCTCTACAGTTTAAAATCTAATACCAAAACCAATAAAAAATTCACAACACTAATCAAATATCTCCATAATTTAAAATCTAACACTAAAATTACCAAAAAACTCACAATACCAATCAAATATCTTCACAGTTTAAAATGTAATACCAAAATTAACAAAAAAACTCACAACACCAATCAAATATCTCCACAGTTTAAAATTTAATACTAAAATCACTAAAAAACTTACAATATCAATTAAATTTAAAATTTAACACCAAAACTAATAAAAAACTTACAACACTAATCAAACATCTACACAATTTAAAATTTAATACCAAAATCACTCAAAAACTCACAACATTAATAAAAAATCTTCACAGTTTAAAATCTAACATTAAAACTAATAAAAAACGCACAACATCAATTAAACATCTCCACAGTTTAAAATTTAATACTAAAACTACCAAAAAACGTACAACACCAATCAAATATCTACATAGTTTAATATTTAATAATAATAACTTGAATGGGTGAGACATGAGGTGATAAATGCGAATGACTAGACATCTGAATCTATCTACAAAAGTATGTTGATAACGCATTAATTTAGTTTATAGCATCATGTTCGATTATATGCATGTCCTCTCGTATATCACGAACATCTGCACTCAACGTCTCAAATTAGTTAATCACAACTTTCTTCAACTTATCGTCGTAATATGATGGCAGTGCAAGTGAATGATGTGATGATGATGCAGAAGAATGATGCTGTGATAGCACAAAAAAATAATACGATGGTGGTGTAGGAAAATGATGCTGTGACGATAAAAGAGAATAATATTGTGGCGGCACAGGAGAATAATATTATGGTGGCACTAGGGAATGATACTATGATGGCATATGAAAAAGATATTGCGGCAACACAAGAGAATGATGCTGCGGTAGTGTAGGAGAATACTACTGATACGAACCTCGCTAAGAATAACGAGACCTGAACTTAACAAGGAACCCGAGATCATTCTACGATCAGATTTGAATGGAACCTCGATCCGTTGTTTATAAAGAAACAACAACCTCGGTATAATGTAGACGCCACAAACGGTGATAGAAGTCCGTTCGATAAGTCACTGATTAACGCCACAAGAATAATTTTTGATAAGTTCGAATAGTTTTTCAAAGAACCAAAGAGAAAATAACTCTCAAATTTTAACTAATGAATTCTGATTATTTCTTATTTAAAGGGTGCCTTTTTATAGGCAAAAATTGTAGTTTGTACTTACTTAAGACAGAAAGGAAAACTAATTAATTAAATAGACTTATAAATGAACTCAAACACTCCAAGGAAAGCTAACTAATTAGATAGACTTTTAAATGAACTCAAACACTCCTAAATATTTCTATTTTACTTGCTAAAAAATCGAGTTTAGATTTGGTCAGACTTTTCTAGAATTTGAATCATGCATATCCATCTTTGCTGGATATGTGGACCAAGCCCAATGGGTTTCCACGAATTTACTTGAGTCCAAATTTCTTGAATTAGCCCGTTAAGTGCATATTTGAACTTCTTTACTTGGGTTCTCGTAACTGGATCAATTGGAACTTGAATTGAATTCTTTGAAGTTGTGTCATGATTTGTATCATTCCCCTTCTCTTGAAAAGAATTTGTCCTCAAATCATCACCTACATCAAAAAGACTTAAATCAGCAACATTAAAAGTAACACTTACATTATACTTACCTGGTAAATCTAGCTTGTAAGCATTGTCATTGATACGCTCTAAGATTTGAAAAGGGTCATCTCCTCTTGGAAGTAATTTGAAACGCCTTTGCGTTGAAAATATCTTTTTTCTCATATGTAACCAAACCCAATCTCCTGGTTCAAAAACCAACTTGCGACGCCCCTTGTTGGCTTGTTTTGCGTACTGCTCCGTTTTTCGCTCAATGTTGAGTCTTGCTTTCTCATGAATCTGCCTAACAAATTTAGTTTTCTTTTTGCCATCTAGATTAACTCGCTCAATCATTGGTAAAGGAGATAAATCCAATGGAGTTAATGGATTAAATCCATACACAATTTCAAATGGAGAAAATTTAGTAATAGAATGAACAGTACGATTATAAGCAAATTCAACATGTGGTAAACAATCTTCCTAAGTTTTAATGTTCTTACTAATAACAGCCCTTAACGAAGTAGACAAAGTTCTATTTATCATTTCGGTTTGACCATCAGTTTATGGATGACAAGTAGTAGAAAATAATAACTTAGTATTTAACTTACACCACAAAATCTTCCAAAAGTAACTTAACAACTTAGCATCTCTATCGGAAACAATTGTTCTAGGCATACCATGTAATCTCACAATCTCTTTAAAAAATAAATCAGCAACATGTGAAGCATCATCCGTTTTGTGACATGGAATAAAGTGTGCCATTTTAGAAAATCTATCCACAACCACAAAAATTGAATTTTTACCACGTTTACTCCTAGGCAATCCTAACACAAAATCTATAAAAATATCAATCCAAGGCTCACTAGGAATGAGCAATAGTGTGTATAAACCATGGGGTTGTTTTTGGGATTTTGCCTGCATGCATATGATACATCTATCGCAAGTTCTCTCAACATCTCTTTTCATGTGTGGCCAAAAGAAGTGTTCTTGTAAAACAACTAATGTTTTAGCTATCCCAAAGTGTCTCATCAATCATCCACCATGTGATTCTCTAACTAATAAATCACACACGTAACAATTCGGTATGCACAACTTATTTTCTCGAAATAAAAAACCCTCATGTTTAAAGTACTTACCATTAGGGGTCTTTTCACAAGCTATATACTCTTCACTAAAGTCAGGGTCTGAAGGATAGAACTCTTTAATATGTTCAAAACCAAGCAATTTAGCATCAAGAGTAGAGAGCAATGCGTACCTGCGAGAGAGTACATCTGCAACCATATTCTCCTTACCTTGTTTATATCGAATGACGTATGGAAACGTTTCAATGAACTCCACCCAACGAGTATGTCTTTTGTTTAGCTTATGTTGTCCTTTCAAGTGCCTCAATGATTCGTGATCAGTGTGAATTAGAAATTCCTTGGGTGAAAGGTAGTGCTGCCATGTTTTCAAAACTCGAACCAATGCGTATAATTCCTTATCATAAGTCAGGTAGTTTAATGCTGCTCCACTTAACTTTTTACTGAAATACACAATCGGTCGTCCTTCTTGCATAAGTACAGCTCCAATACCTACACCAGAAGCATCACATTTGATCTCAAATATTTTGTTAAAATTAGGTAAAGCTAATAAAGGTGCATTTGTCAATTTTTGCTTGATGAGTTGAAACGCCTTCTTTTTCTCTTCTCCCCACTTGAAACCAATGTTTTTCTTTATTACCTCAGTGAGCGGTGCGGCTAAAGTACTAAAGTCTTTCACAAACCGTCGGTAAAAACTAGCGAGTCCATAAAAACTTCGTACGTTACCTATGCTCGTGGGACTCGGCCATTCTTGAATTGCACGAATTTTCTCTTCATCAACCTGTATTCCTTGTGCACTCACAATGAAACCAAGAAACACAAGTTTATCGGTGTAAAAAGTGCATTTCTTTAAGTTAGCAAATAATTTATCTTTTCTAAGTACATCTAAAATCGATTTTAAATGCACAATATGATCATCCAAGTTTTTGCTATAAATGAGAATATCATCAAAATAAACAACAACAAATCTGCCTATGAATGCACGCAATACATGGTTCATTAATCGCATAAATGTATTCGGTGCATTAGTTAAACCGAAAGGCATTACTAACCATTCATACAAACCGTATTTTGTTTTAAAGGCAGTTTTTCATTCATCACCCTCTTTCATGCGTATTTGATGATACCCACTCTTCAAATCAATTTTTGAAAATATACAAGCTACATGCAATTCATCTAACATGTCGTCGAAGCGAGGAATAGGATGTCGATACTTTACCATAATGTTGTTAATCGCTCGGCAGTCAATGCACATTCTCCAAGTGCTATCTTTGTTAGGTACAAGTAAAACTTGAACGGCACATGGACTCATGCTCTCCCTCACGTAACCTTTTCGCCATCAACTCACTTACTTGCCTTTGAAACTCTTTTGTCTCCTCAGGATTGCTCCTATAAGCTGGTTAGTTTGGAATTGTTGCACCAGGTACAAAATCAATTTGATGTTCAATCCCTCGGATAGGAGGTAATCCCTGTGGCGTTTCTTCGGGAAAAACATCCTCATATTCCTGCAAAAGAGAAACCATAGAGTTAGGCAAAGCAGGATTAATCTCATTAGTATTTAAAAATGCCTCTTTGTATAAAAGTACAATCATTGGCTGATTTAAAAATTTTATTCTTTTTATTTTACTCTCTTTTGCATAAAAATTTATTTTTCTCTCTATTTTATTTTCAATGACTGAATCTGCACTCTTTTTTTTTTTCTTTCAATTTTTTCTCTCAAATTGTCACTCATTTTCTTTTTATCTCTCTCTTTCTTTTGATCACACTCCGTTCGTAACCATACTTGATCCTCATACACTTGTTGCGGTGTTAAAAGTACAAGAGTGATTGATCGTTGATTAAGTACAAAAGAGTACTTGTTCGTAAAGCCATCATGCTTTACACGCCTATCAAACTGCCATGAACGCCCTAACAACAAATGTCCAGCTTGCATCGGTACTACATCACACAACACTTTATTTTCATATTTGCCAATCCGAAATGCAACTATCACCTGCTTATTTACCCTCATCTCTCCACTATCATTTAACCACTGCAATTTGTAAGGTTTAGGGTGCTTCAACGTGGGCAGTCCTAATTTTTCCACCATTATTGTGCTTGCAACATTGGTACAACTACTACTATAAATAATCATACTACACGCCTTGTCCTTGACGTGGCACCTAGTATGAAAGAGCTTCTCTCGCTGCACTTCTTCAACTTCTTTTGCCTGCAAGCTTAACGCTCTCCTAGTTACTAATGTCAATGCATCAAGGCCTAAATACTCCTCCTCGGTGATGTTTTCCAATAGCGGCATGTCATTGGTGTCAGAATCTTCATCGTCAGTCACAATGTCACCATTATCTTGTATCATCATAACTCGCGTATTTGGACATTGACTTGCTATGTGTCCCCTGCCTTGACATTTAAAACATTTAATGTCACGATTTTCAGAGGTAAAAGTGTTAATTTTACCTTGAGAAATGTGGCTAGTGTTCTCTGACTTGGGCTCAAACTTGTGCTTGGATGTTGCGGATGTTTACAGCTTGTCTTCTTTCTTTGTGGAATTCGGTTTTCAAAAGAATGCACTTGAACTTTGATTTAGACGTGCACTGCCCCTTCTCTTGAGTTGGCGCTCAATTTTGATGGCCATGTGAACCAAATCCTCTAATTCCACATAATGTTGTAATTCCATCGCGTTTGCAATTTTTCAATTCAAACCACCCAAAAACCTAGCCATAATAGCTTCTCGATCCTCCTCTATATTCGCTCGGATCATGGTTATTTCCATTTCTTTATAATAATCCTCCACACTCTGGTTGCCTTGCGTAAGGTTTTGTAATTTTTGATACAACTCCCTGTAATAATAGCTTGGAACAAACCGTTTTCTCATCACAGTTTTCATCTCCTCCCATATTTCTATTAGACGTTCTCTATTTCTTCTCCTACTTAAAGCCAATTGATCTCACCAAACAATAACATAATCAGAAAATTTAATGGCTGCAAGTTTTACCTTCTTCATTTCGGAGTAGTTGTGGCAATCAAAAACTAGTTCCATCTTCTTTTCCCACTCAAGATAAGCCTCAGGATCATTCTTGCCTTGAAATGAAGGCACCTTCATCTTAATGCTACCCAAATTATTATCCTCCCGATTCCAATCTTTTCTAACACATTCAACCCTCCTATTGCTGCCTACCGAGTGTCTATCTTCTTTTTCAAAACTGCCATCGTTATATTCCTCAAAATCTTCTACTGTATGCTGTTGTTGAGCGCTTTCCCTTCGATTCCTCCGATTGACATTTTCTAATCTATCCAACCGTTCACTTATTTGCTCTAGTTCCAGCTTCATCATCCGTCTCATCTCTCCCACAAAAACCTCCATGTATAGCTTTGAATTCATCCCTGTTTGTGCTTCATCGTGGTCGTGTTGTGACATGCTTTCTGTAGGAGATAAGTTATAAAAAAAGGACCTCACAATTTTCTCCCTTATATGTTTACACTCAAGAATATGAATCACTCTGCACTCATGTTTCACTCAAAAATTTGCGGCTTTTATTCTTTTAATGCTCTCACCACTTTTGCCTTTTTCCACTCAATAATTCTCTTTCAATTCTTTTGAAACTAACAAACAATAACAAAAAATTTCTTGCAACAATTCTTCAAGACTTACTACGGTAAAATAAAGGCTGAAAATAAGGTCGCATCACGGATTCTAAAGGTTTTAATTTCGCACAAAGTATTTCAATTTTACACCCACTGATTTAGAAATTGAGAATCACAAGGAATATATTAGAATTTGATACACAAATATTAGGGTGTTAATGACAAACTGAAATATGAAATTTTCATTTTTTTTCGTTTTTTTTCCACTTTTTTTTTCTTTCTCTTTTTTTTTCTTTTTTTTTTTTATATATCAAAAATTGCGAAAAAAATAATAGATTGCGAAAAGAATAACAAAAGGGATAGGCAAACCTGACGCTAGAATAACCTTTGCTCTGATACCAAATGATACAAACCTCGCTAAGAATAACGAGACCCGAATTCAACAAGGAATCCGAGATCGTTCTACGATCAGATTTGAATGGAACCTCGACTCGTTGTTTATAAAAAAACAAGAACCTCGGTATAATGTAGACGCCACAAACAGTGATGGAAGTCCGTTCGATAAGTCACTGATGAACGCCACAAGAATAATTTTTGATAAGTTCGAATAGTTCTTTAAAGAACCAAAGAGAAAATAACTGTAAAATTTTAACTAATAAATTCTGATTGTTTCTTATTCAAAGGGTGCCTTTTTATAGGCAAAAATCGTAACTTGTACTTACCTAAGACAGAAAGGAAAGCTAACTAATTAAATAGACTTATAAATGAACTCAAACACTCCAAGGAAAGCTGACTAATTAGATAGACTTTTAAATGAACTCAAACACTCCTAAATATTTCTATTTTACTTGCTAAAAAATCGAGTTTAGATTTAGTCAGACTTTTCTAGAATTTAAATCATGCATATCCA
>CP135576.1:125387-159927 GCA_032401905.1 Swietenia macrophylla | reverse complement strand
TATATTAAAAAATCAATGTCCTAAAAGAATATATAAGATTAAGTAATTTAAATATTATTTTAAACTAATTTTTAATTTAATTATTTAACTAAATTAAAAAAATTCACAAAAAATTAATAATAATTTAAATGTAATTAATATTTAATTAATGATAACTATAGCTTAAAAAATATTAAATTTTAGTTATTTATCATTATTTTCAAATAATATACCATTAATTATAAATTTTGATTATTTATTATTTATATTTTCAAACAATATCTTACAAAATATAAATAATTTAATTAATAAGTTAATGTCTTAAAAAATTGACATTAATTTTTTGAAAATATCCTAAATATTAACATTAATTTTTTAAATATTATTTTTTATTATAATTGTTTAACTAAATTTTAGATAAATATAATATAAAAAATCATACATTTAAATTATTAAATAATATAATTAATTAATAATAATTAAAAAATAAAAAATTATAAAAGAAGAAAAAAACTATTGGGCATGTGTCGCGTGAAGCCATAGTTGACATAGCTCTAGTGTCACATTGCATGTGGGAAAAGGGTAGTCTTTTGACTTTGACACTTGTAACACATGTGCCAGTGTGCATCACTAAGGCCATGCCAGCCCTAGTTTTACGTGTTCTAGCGCGTGCAATTAGTTTTACGTGTTCTAGCACGTGCAAGATACGCACCAGAGTTAAAAGATTGTTTTTTAAGTTTTAGTCATTTTTTTTCGTCCAAATCATTGAAAATCTTTTCATTTACTAATTTTTTTAATAATTTAAGCATACATTTTACAGTATTTATATATTTTAAGTATTATTTTTTATAATTATTATATAACTAATTATAAATTAATATACATATAATTACTTTTAAATTTATCAATAAAATAAAAATTAATAATATAAATAATACTAATCTTTTTTGTTGTTATTGTTATTAAAATTTATTTTTTAATATGTACATGTTTGTTTTTAAAATTGAAGAAAAAAATGAAAAGAGATGAAAAGAAGTGAAGTGAGGTGAAAAGAAATGAAAGGTGAAATTTAATTTTAAAGTAAAATTATTAATTTAATTTATTTATTAAGATAAAATATTAAAATTAATTATTATAGTAAAATTTTTTTAAATTAATTATAAATATAAAAAATATTAAAATAAAATTATTTTCAAAATTTTTCCTGGGTGCCTAATTTTGCTTAATGAAATTTGTTCCCCGTTTTCCTTTATTTTGTTATTGAGAGATGAGTTCATATTCGATTTTTATTTTGTTTTCCGGGCTTTTGAAACCGAACGTCCGCCCGGATCCGGATAGAGTAACATCCGGGTCCGGGTGAGAGCTCACAAGAAATTGACACGGATCCGTACTTTAGCCATCCCTAAACCTAAATAAAACCCTCGGAAAACTTCTGGGAAGAGGGGAAGAGAAGGTTTGAAGCAGCAAACAGCAATGGTGAAGGCGTACCTAAGGTACGAACCGGCGGCTGCCTTTGGTGTGTTAGTTTCCGTTGATTCAAACATCACATACGATAGTTCAGGGAAACACTTGCTCGCTCCTGCACTAGAGAAACTGGGAGTTTGGCACGTACGTCAAGGCATCTGCATCAGAACCCTAGTTCCTTCTACTTCCTCACGTGCCGTCACTTACATCGCTTCTTCTTCTTCTTCTTCTTCTCTGGTACTTCTATTTCTTTACGAATTCAAGCTTACAGTATTCCGCGTAATTAGCTAATATCTTTACTTTGATAAATTACTATTCATTGTGGTTAACGGAAATTTTGATGCGTGAGAAATGCGAGCTTAGTAGTTCGTTTCAGCTTCTTTGTGGGACAAATAATGAACAATAACAAACCTTCGAGAATTCTTGTTTTTGTTTTCTGGAACTTTTAAATTTTTTTTGGTCAACGTTCTTGCTTGATTCTGTTTTTTAGTGTATAAAACTGTATTTGGCTATTTGTTTGCAAGAAGAAGCTTATATCTTATCAAATTTAATTAGCACTAGGGGTGATTTTTGGATTATCACATGATTACATGCTAATAAATAGCACCTGGAGTGCTTCACGGGTAGACAAGACATTATAATTATATGCTAAAAAGCTTATACACTGTGGAACATAAGCAGTTTTTTTTCTGCACTGCCTAAAGGACCCTTAGGCATCTTTGGTAGTGCTTTTATTGAAAAACTTTTGAGTGATTTTCAATGGGCTTTTCATAATGGAATTAAAAGCTTGTTTTGGTTAGAAAAAATGATAAACTTATAAAATGCCCTTCCAATTATTTCAGAAATGCTTTCTTGAAAATGTATCTATTAAGGTTTTTCTTTTCAAAGCATTTTTCATGAACTCTATAGAGTTGATGATAGAAGGTTTCAGCTATTTGAAAGTGCTCTTAATGGTGAAAAAACAATCCTTAATTCATTTATTTTCTGTTGCTGAATTTGCAGTTGCAATATTCTTCGTTCATTTATTTTCTAGTTCTTTACTATGTAAAAAAGTGAAAATGGATGTGAATGTAGGTAGCTAGTGGGTATGCAGATGGTACTATAAGAATTTGGGATAGTGAAAAAGGAACCTGTGAGACTACATTGAATGGACATAAAGGGGCTGTAACTGTGCTACGGTATAACAAGCTTGGTTCTTTGCTTGCATCTGGCAGCAAAGATAATGACATTATTTTATGGGATGTGGTTGGAGAGACCGGCCTCTTTCGTCTTCGCGGGCATCGTGACCAGGTGTGTTACAGCACTTTAGTTGTGCCCCATGTACTATGATTGTAGCAGGATTATTTTGCTGCTTATTTGGTGTTGATATGTGTGTTTGCTTTATGTGTTGTAGGTGACTGATCTTGTTTTCTTGGATTCTAATAAAAAGCTTGTTAGTTCCTCTAAAGATAAATTTTTAAGAGTATGGGATCTTGAAACCCAGCATTGTATGCAAATAGTTAGTGGTCATCATAGTGAAATATGGTCCATTGATGTTGACCCTGAGGAAAGATACCTGGTCACTGGTTCGGCAGATGTGGAACTGAGATTTTACACTGTTAAGCATGATTTAGATGATGGGCAATCGAGATCTGATGTCAGTGACAGTGGAGATACATACTCTCAGGATAAATGGCGAGTTCTGAAGCTGTTTGGTGAAATTCAGCGACAAAGCAAGGATAGAGTCGCAACTGTGAGATTCAATAAGTCCGGTAGTTTACTTGCTTGTCAAGTGGCTGGGAAAACAGTAGAGATATTCCGTGTATTAGATGTGGCAGAAGCTACTCGTAAAGCAAAACGGAGGCTTCACAGGAAGAAAGAGAAGAAATCTGCGAAAGTAACTGTTGAAGTAATTGAAAATGGAGACACGAATCAAAGAACTGAACACAATGGGAATAACCCTGTGGTTACAGTCCCTGATGTTTTCAAGTTGCTTCAAACAATTCGAGCCAGTAAAAAGATTTGTTCCATTTCTTTTTGTCCAATTACACCAAAGAGTTCGCTGGCTACGTTGGCATTGTCTTTGAACAATAACTTATTGGAGTTTTACTCTGTTGAGAGGAGTGTAAATACAAAAACTCTAGCTATTGAGCTCCAGGGACACCGTTCTGATGTCAGAAGTGTTACACTTAGTGCTGACAACACCCTTTTGATGTCAACGAGTCACAATGCGGTGAAGATTTGGAATCCAAGCACTGGTTCTTGTTTGCGAACTATTGATTCTGGGTATGGACTTTGTGGTTTAATAGTTCCTAATAACAAGTATGCATTTGTTGGAACTAAAAGTGGAACAATAGAAATTATTGATATCGGGAGTGGCACTTGCATTGAAGTAGTGGAAGCCCATGGTGGCTCCGTTCACTGGATTGCTGCCATTCCAAATGAAGATGGTTTTGTCACCGGAAGTGCGGATCATGATGTTAAGTTCTGGGAGTATCGAGTCAAACAAAAATCTGGCCAAGTGTGTCCTTCATACCTTCAGTTTGTGATTATGTGTTTTATTTATTTTTCTCATTTTACTTTTTTTGCTTCTGTCATGAGTTCCAAGTAAACTTATCATACCTACTATACAATGATAATTTCTAGTAAATGTTCGCTTTCTGTTTGTGTTTTCATTTGAGAAACAGAACACTTCCGGACTTGTATATGCATGTCTAGAAGTATCTGCATCGTTAAGTGTGAGAGTGACAGATGGATAACGTTGATATGTGAATTCAAGTTTAAGGCCTGTTGTGATACTACTAATGGAGTGGTATGTTACTTTGCTGAGATAGGTCTTTGTTGTCGACCTCGCAGTACATAGATTTATGTAACTTTCATCCCACATTTATGTATTAGGTACACTTTTAAAATCGGCGTTTTGTCATAGAACTGTAAGCTGAGTGGCAAAGATGATAGATTGTACAGTTTTTGGCATGGACCTCTCACAAATCTGCATTTTCATCCCACATTTTATCTATTAATTACAGTTTTATTTAATTGAATGTCAGACTGGATGTAGTAGAGGGTCTTTTTTATTTATATTTATGCAATTATCATTTTTTTCTGTGCAATTTTTCTTTTATGATTGTTTAATATTATGATATCTTCCTAAAATTCATTGCTGCTCATATTTTTAAATTGTGATTCTCATTTCTTCCTTATATGATATGTGATATGACATTTCCTATATGGTTTATAGGACTCAAAGCCTCTCTTCTTGTCAAATGTACGAACTACAAAGATGAATGATGATGTTCTAGCTGTTGCTGTCAGCCCTGATGCTAAATACATTGCTGTTGCGCTATTGGATTGCACCGTGAAGGTTCAGTTGATTTCTTCTGCCTTGCCTACTTTTAATTTTACTTTATCTTCTTTTTTCAGTTTGATGGCTTCTTGTGTTCAAGTTTTCTGAGTCAACTTGCAAATCACTTGATTTTCAAATTCATTTTTTTAAGCAAAGGTTCCAGTACAGTAATGACAATGGGGTGTGGTGATAAAGAAAGAAAATTTGTTTTCTAGCAATAATTTATGATAAAACCACATTAAAAATTACCTGGTTTTTGGTGAAGTCATAAATTGAAAAATCACTTAATTTTTAAATTCATCTTGTTAAGTATAGGTATACTGTAGTAACCTTTTTTGACTACAGTAATAACAATGGATGTGGTGTAGTAATGGATGGAATTAAGTTGTTTTTCTGGCAATATTTCATAATGGAGTTATATGTGAAAATACCTGGTTTGGAATTGTTACAATCAAAATGAGGATTGGGAGGAAGATATTGTTTCTGTAACTTCCTTTATCTAATATAACACCTCTTGGTCATAGGGAACTTGTATCCACGGCAATGGTGATTCTATCTTTGTGTTTTTCACTTGGAGTCTTGTTTTCAATATGATATCATTTTTATTTTCTACTGCTTTCTATCACAGTAATCTTTTTATAATTTTGATGCACTTCTATTAACTTTTTTATTTTTTTGTTATGTATTTTTCTTTCAGGTGTTTTTTATGGATTCACTCAAAATTTTCATTTCCTTGTATGGTCATAAGCTGCCTGTTCTATGTATGGATATTTCATCAGATGGAGATTTGATTGTGACTGGCTCAGCAGACAAGAATTTGAAGATTTGGGGTTTGGATTTTGGTGACTGCCACAAATCCATTTTTGCTCATATCGATAGGTGCTATATTTTAATAAATGAATATGACAATATAAAAATTTCCTTTTAAGTTTGGGTGATCTAAGTGAAACCTCATTGAATAGTTTTGTTTATAGAAGCTTTTTCTGTGACAGTGTCATGGCAGTGCAGTTTGTGCACAACACCCATTATATGTTCAGTGTTGGAAAAGATTGCCTTGTCAAATACTGGGACGCCGATAAATTTGAGTTGCTTTTAACTCTTGAGGGGCATCATGCTGATGTTTGGTGTCTTGCAATCAGCAGTCGTGGTGATTTTGTTGTCACTGGATCCCATGACCGGTCCATACGTCGCTGGGATCGTACAGAAGAGCCATTTTTTATTGAGGTATTTTCTTGTTGTTTCTGCTGCTAGACTGTTTCATGCAGATAAAACTTTTGTGGTAGTTTTATTTGTTGAAAATGATGTATATTAATAAAACAAAGAAGGATCTGGTTGGTAGAAAGGATGTAGTGGTTGATCTTTTCTCCTAATCCTACAAAACTTAGGATCTTGAGCCTTTTTCTTTAATTTAGTTGTTATTATATCACGCCTGAGTGATGTCTCGAATGTGCAGGAAGAGAAAGAAAAGAGGCTGGAGGAGATGTTTGAGTCTGACCTTGACAATGCATTAGAAAACAGGTATGCACCAAGGGAAGAACTTCCTGAAGAGGGGGCAGTGGCTGTAGCTGGGAAGAAAACTCAAGAAACTATTACAGCAACTGATTCGATTATTGAAGCTCTAGATATAGCAGAAGAGGAATTGGAGCGTATTGCGAGACATGAGGTATATTTACATTCCCATTGTCTAGCCACCATGGTATTCACTTTCCAGGAAAACATAAGCATTACTTTTCTCTGCACCTGTGTTTTACCCACTTTAAGGAAATAAAGAATTGATAATGTTCAAAAAAATAAAGGAGATCAAGTGTTTGTGAAAGAAAAAAATTTATATGTAAATACCTAGTTGTTACAATAAACTGTAAGCAAACTGTTAACATGAACTTAGTGCATGCATAATGCTTTCATAAAATTATTTATGTAACTTTCAGGAGGAGAAAACCTGGGGAAAAGCTGCTGAGTTTCAACCAGACATGAGAATGCTTGGGCTGTCTCCGTCTGATTATGTTCAACGTGCACTTTCAAATGTTAATACCAATGATCTGGAGCAGACCTTGCTGGTAAGCTAGCGGCATTGAATTCATTTTCTTGTGATCCCTGTACAATATTCTGTTTTCTGCCAAAGGGAGAAATAAAAAATAGGGAGCTAAGATTGTCTATTTAATTCTAGATAGGTATTTCTTGCTGAGTTGAAGAGTTTTGTACTTTAGTTATTTTAGTAAATCACCTTTGATGAGTATTTGTGTACTTGATAAATCATTTTTTGCAAGTTAACTTTTTGAAGGTCACCTTTCCAATGCCTTTGGCCAGTGTGTTTCCAGTCGTTATCTGTATGAGTGCTTCTCTGCCAGTTCGTTTTTGTAAGATGTAGCATGTGGCCAGTGTATGTCCCGCTTCATCTTGCATGTATAATTTGGCCATGTTAAGGAAATCAGTTGTAAATATCAGCTCATTTCCCCAACTTGAATCAGCGTCCTGTCAATCGTATGTCTATGAATAATTCCCCTTAAACTGTATCTCATCCTTGTCACTGCAGCCGATCTCATTGTCTCATTCTCATAATTGCTGCATTTTGTTGGTGTTTTGATGCGTGTAATTCTCTGTTTCTATCAAAATATGCTGATTGTATGCTTACAAAAAATAAGTAAAATAAATGAATACTTATATCCACTTTCTGTTATTCTCTTACTGTGCGAATCTTGAAACTAAAAACTTATTAGGACAAATAAAAAGAAAAACAACCAGAATTTGGACCTTTTTCTTTTGAAGTGAAAATAACTAAGTGAAGTGTTCCAAAAATTCAAAGCCTTTTCTTTCTGGGCTAGTATTTAGTGTAATATGATTGTTTTTGGAGTGATTGAAACCTTCATTTTACATTCTGATCTTTTATCCCAGTGCATAACTGGATTTTAATTTTGATTTTTGGTACAGGCTTTACCATTCTCAGATGCTTTGAAGCTTCTGTCATTCCTTCCGGATTGGACTTCAAATCCCGATAAGGTTGTTTTATTTTCACCCAGGGATATGCAAAATTCTGAAGTTGCTATCACTTATGCTTGCATTTATATTTTAAATTTGCCTTGTCAGTTGCTTATCACATTTCATTTCATTTGTTGACTTTTTTCTCCCATCTTCTCTTTCTATTTGATAACTTGCATGCTTGTGAATTCTGTCTGGCCACCATCTGACATTTCTGTGACTTAAAAAATTCTAGATGTTTTGCTATGAACTTTCCTCCCTACTGCAGCAAGTTATAATTTGGAATGCCAATCTTTTTTTGTAGTTATTTTGTAGTATTCTCCATGAGCAAATTTTCTGTTTCCGCTGCAAGTTTATTTTTACCCGGGTAGAGCATATACATGATGTTATAATTTATGCACAGGTTGAGCTGGTTTGCAGGGTTGCCACAGTGCTTATGCAAATACATCATCATCAATTAATTACTACCCCATCCGCCAGACCTGTGTTGACTGTTCTCAAAGACATTCTATATGCCAGAGTCATGGTAATAATACTTTTTCTTTTTACAATGCATTGAATTTTACCTGGTGAAACGAGCAGTACAATTTTTAAAGAAGATAGTAGAGTTTGGCCAATCAAATCCAGTAGAATGCTTGTAGTGATGTTTGCTGAATATTTCCATCTGATGTTGTTTTTGACCAAATTTTTGTTTCATTGGTTCACTGTTAACAACCATATATTTCACATGATGCTATTAGATCTGAGATTTTCTTAAGCTTACCATTTCAATAAATTTTTCAGAAAACATATTTTTGGGATTAATGCTATGACCATTAAGACAATGGTCCGAAGAAATAAAATAAGATTACCATGATGGATATCATATCTTATTATTCTGCAAACATATATATGTCTTTCAAAGGGATTTTTATCCGACGGTCCTGCTAGACCATGTCTGGAGGGAGATCTGAATATGGTATTGACCTTTGATGTAGTGTTATATGGGTAAACCACTAAATTTGAAAACTTTATTTGCATATTGATAAGGGTGGTGTGCTTATTTGATGCATACATGTTCATATGAAATTCTGTGCACCAATTATTTATTTCTTATGGGGTAAAACAGTCGCATTAATTGAATCTCTGGTATTTTTGTCATTGATTGAATGTTGTCCCTTAGGATTTCGAACACAAAATTGCTAACTTGAAGAATGCCCCTTAGCTTCTTGTTGCTGGATATCCCTGTGGTTCTGTTGAATGGAAGCTGTATCTTTCATATTATTCTTTTTGTTTGTTTTTCTCGTTACTTTGAAAAGAGTATGAATGAACCACAACTATTAGCTTAATCATTTTAAATGTGAAAAATCAGAGCGTGTGTTGAATATTCTTAGCAAATTCCCTTGAAAGGGTTTTCTAATCAATCTGCAGAAAAATAGGTGGCATTTGACCATGTCTTTTATATTTCAGTTTAGATATCCATTAGGTAGTCCCTTCTGTGGTGAGGAATAAAGCTGAGAAAACTCAATGATTCATCACTGACTTGAGAGGTTCAAACTTGTTTCAGGAATGCAAAGATACTCTGGGTTTCAATCTTGCTGCAATGGATCATCTCAAGGTTTGTGCATTTTTTTTTTTAAATAAATTATTTCTTTGAATGTATTTTTTATCAGGAAAAGTCTTAAGACTTGTTTTTTTTTTAATCATTGAAATCAGCAATTGATGGCGATGAGATCAGATGCACTCTTTCGTGATGCAAAGGCCAAGTTGCAACAAATTCGATCACAGCAATCAAAATGTTTAGAAGCAGGGGAAGAGACAAAAACCAAAAGACAAAGAAAGAAGAAACAGAAGATCAAGTGATATACATGCTTGGTCATGAATCATGGTGCGTTACTTTTGAGAAATTGAATACTAAGCACCTTTCAAGACACAAATGCCTTGCTGACAAGTTAAAAATGCAGGTGGGATTTGCCAAACATTCAAGAAAATTCTTTGGTTCACACAAAACGAAGGGAGTTGGAAGATAATATAACAAGTGCAACCTCCTCCATCCAGGCAAGGCCAACTTGAGTTGAGAAATTTTGTTTCTTTTCTTGCAGCTCGTTTGAAGCATGAAGAGTTGAAGATGGTTTTGGTTTTATAAGTTTTGTTTCCTAATTTTGTTAGTTATAATATATGTAAAATGATATTTTATATAAATTTTCGTAATTTTGATAGAATTTATGTACCTACCCGTGTATCTTACACGATGCATGCAAGGTTGGTTTGGTAAATACCGCAACAGGATCTATAGACTCTTTGAAATCTGCTGCTGCTTTTCCGCTGCATTAGCAACTTGCACTTGGAATTCTCTGTCTTGTGTAAGTGACATCAAGAAATGAAGAATCTTTTGAGAGAACAAAATCGAAGAATGGGCTTATTACCTTCTTTTTTTTTTTTTGTGCTCCCGTCTTGGGAATTATATTGAAAGAGAAAAAATATGGGACAAATTAAATGAAACAATAAAGAGAAAATAGTTTGTTTGCTGTTGTGTTGTAAGTGAGAATGTGTTGCGTGCCTGGTCTGTCTAATCGTAGTAATGGCCCTCGAAAGTCTGGCCATATTGCCAATCCTCTGGGGCCCCAGCCAATGTGGTAACCAATGTACCATCAGAAGTTTGAACTCTGAAGGAAAGTTCCTTCCCTTGCATCCTAGTTCCTGTCTGTCATTTTTCACCCCCGTTTCTCGTCAAAGGTACCCAAGGCCCATCTTCGCCAGCAGACACTTCACAGTTTCCAGGAGAACGCTCCTCCTACGTTCCATACTGATATTATATTGAAGTAAGGATTCCCAGTTATTGTATACTTTGTTCCTCCTTCCTTATTGCAGGGAATCCTGCAAAATGAAAAATGAAAAATGCATGTGCTCCTTCAATTCAAGCGAAATAAGTGCTAGTTGTGCTTACCTGCGATATTCCACAGGAATAATCCCACCTTGTACTCCGCAATTTGCTCGAACGCAGGATAAGCAATATCAAAATGTTCACGTGGTGGGTTGCACCATCCTCCTTTATCACTTGGTTTAGAGAAATCTGGTGGGCATAAGTTTGTTGCTGTGATATAAACAGATGGCTGTCCAGGCTTACACCATTCAGGATGATCTATGCATCTGATCTCAAAACAAGCACCGCAGACCTTTCCATTTTCAAACAAAGCTGGGCTCAGTGCTGCTGTTGCAATTCCATATCCTTCTCTTTCCAAATCTTCGAAACCACAAGCTCCTCCAAATGTTTCATCGTCACCCTCGTAGAATGTTGCATGAGCATGTTTCCAAGGTCCTGGCTTGTATGAATGCGTGAACATTTCTTTACTTTTTTCAGTAGGATCTACTTTTGCCTCTACTGCTACTGGCTGTACTGCTGCTCTTGGATGAAATGTGGTGGAATAACTGCTGGTTCTGGTTGAACAACTGCTGAATGTGGTTCTACTAGTTCTGGTGTTGGTTGTGGCTGAACATCTAGTGGTTTCGGTGGAACAACTGCTGGTTGTGGCTGAGCATCTGCTGTTTGTGGTTGTGGTTGAACAACTGCGGCTTGTGGATCTACGGGTTTTGGTGGAATGACTGCTGGTTTTGGCTGATCAAGCGCTGGTTATAAGAAATTAAAAAAATAATATTAAAATTTTTTTAAATAAGATAAAAGAAAGATTCTTATTAAAATATAAAAAAAACCTGTCAAGACAACTTATAAAAACAAAAAAAAAAAAAAAAAAAAATCAAAGACACAAGTTACAAAAAGCTTTTGTAAAAAATAAGGTATGATCCTACCAAGATCAAACCAAAAAACTCTTATACTGACTTAAGCAAGCTAGTTGACACCTCTAATCATTATTCTATTTTATAGGCACCAATAGATAAATAAAGGGAATACCGAGTGATCAAAACATTTATATCAACAAGTCGGGTCCCAGAACAAATAAATTACGTGTTGAAACAAACATCGACACCCATCAATGTATCAAAACTCTATATTTGGCTAAACATTGTTATCATCTTATTATATAACTAAAATCATTCTCATCTATCTCAAAGAAACAACTTTCATCTTGATTTTTTTTTCTAAAATAACTTGAAATTTTTATATATTTTTGTTTTTTTAATTGTTATTGATAAGTGAATATTTGTGTCAAATTAATATCTTTTGATCAATTAGATTTAATATTGAGAAGAAACATATTAAAGTTTGAATATATTCAATTGGTGGGTAGGATAAATATTGATAGGTTTGGAGACTAATAATATATTTTATTTAATCATATTATTTGTGCTTGAAAGCAAATTACATTATCGATATATTGGTAATATAAATAAATTAAATTATACGTGTTGAAATTATATTATAAAGTACGAATATTCAAAAATTTCAGGAGGCACAAGGATATCGGGTGGTTCAAATCCCACTCATACCGAGTTAGTTTGGAGTTTGAATTATTTTCTTGTAATATGTATTAAAATAAATTATAAGAATACTTTTACACATTGTATCGCTTGTTATTAATTTAAACATTTTAAAAACATAGCACATGCTCTCTATAGTTTAAAAATGTCAATCTTAAGGGACGTCTATTTACACCCTAAAATTTCTCATATTTTAATAAAAATGCCCATATTTTAATAACATATTTTATTAAGGATAAGTTAACATTAATAAATAAAATTATATAACTCTTTATACCATGTAATATATATATCATTTAATGTACAATTATTTTATTTTAACTCTAAATTGTTTTTCCTTAACACTAAGAGAATTAAAGAACAACAACCTAGTGCTAATTAAAGCATGGAAAAAAAATGTGCTGCTGGTGAAACAAATTACAGTTATAAAGAAAAAATTGAGTAGTAATATATTTTAACTAAAAAAAAAATTGCGAGAAAGCTAAAAGGAAAACGTGCCTTTGTATAAAAAGAACAATGAGTAAATTTCATTTGAAAAAAAAAAGGTGCAGATATTAAGTGTTGCAAATGAGTAGATTTTGTTTTTGATGGACAACAATTAGTTAGATATTATTAACATGCATATATTATCGTCATCATTTTATTTTTGGAATTTTAACAAATGGAAGAATTTATTTTAAACTTAAAAAAATTTTTAAATGAATTTTTTTAAAAGAATTTTAACTAATTTATTTCAATTAGTTAGAATATTATTAGCATGAATATATTTACTTTTGGGTGCAAAGAGGAAAAAAATCAAAATACATTGCAAAAAACATTTAATTAAAGACTATTTTGATATTTACATGGATGTTTGAAGTAAAAATTATTATTATTTTAATTTTATTGAATTTGTTTGTCAAGTAAAAGAGAGTGTAACGTATATTTTAAAGTTAATGTTGACCAACCAACCGAAGTCAAGATAAATAATTTAGTGCAAATGTCAAGTAAAAGAGAGTGTAACGTATATGTTAAAGTCGATATTGACCAACCAACCCGATTCAAAATAAATAATTACATTAAAACCTTTATAATTTAGTACAAATGTGCTTTAATTTATATATTTGTAAATGATGCAAATATCCCAAACTTCCTATATTTTATAGCAATTAATTAGAGTACAATATATTTTTAATTAAAGATTATAAATTATTGGATAAATTTTTTTTAGAATTTTCAATAGTTTGTCAAAATAAAATATTTCTATTATCATTTAAGTCTTGTTTGGCATTACATTTGTATGGGACAAAATTAAGGAGGGCAATTTGATAAGATATTCAAAATATTCAATGATATCTGAAAAAAAAAAATTATGTATATTTGAAGTTAAATAGATATATTTTGGTTTTTAAAAGTAGACGTTCAAAATCAATTTTGGTTGGTTATACCTTTCAATAAGCAATAAAATTAAAAACTATTTTTAAAAGATATTATTTTTTAAACTGTATGTTTACAAATTAAGTATTTAAAAATAATTTATTTTTAAAATTTTTATGTATACAATTTATAAAATTTATCTTTTAAAAAATAATATCATTTTTAAATACTATTTTAAAAATATTATATTTTAAATATATAATTTTTTTAAAAAATACTATTTGTAAATTTAGTTTAAAAATAAATTTTTTCATTATTTTGGACAGTTTTAGATATTTGATTTTTTAGTTGATTTAGGATACAAATATTAAACATGTAATTTATCGAATACGGTTAAGTTATAAATATTGAATATTATTGGTTGGATATGGATATGGATTTGTTAAAATTTTCAGATCTTAATTTATTTTATTTTCACAATCTTACTTCATTTTATTAGTTACATAAACTTTAGAAATTAGTAGACTTTCTGATACAAATCATGGCACAACTTCAAAAAATTCAATCCAAGTTCCGATTAGTCCAGTTACAAGAGCCAAAGTAAAGAAGTTCAAAGATGCACTTAATGGGCTAATTTAAAAAGTTTGGACTCAAGTAAATTCGTGGAGACTCATTGAGCCTAGTCTACATATTCAGCAAAGATAGATATGCATGATTCAAACTTTAGAAAAGTCTGATCAAATCTAAACTTGATTTTTTAGTAAGTAAAATAGGAATATTTAGGAGTGTTTGAGTTCATTTATAATTATATCTAATTAGTCAGTTTTCCTTGAAGTATTTGAGTTCATTTATAAATCTATTTAATTAGTTAGCTTTCCTTTCTGTCTTAAGTAAGTACAAGCTACGATTTTTGTCTATAAAAAGGCACTTTTTGAATAAGAAGCAATCAGAATTTATTAGTCAAAAATTAAGAGTTATTTTCTCTTTAATTCTTTTAAGAACTATTCGAACTTATTAAGAATTATTCTTGTGGCGTTCATTAGTGACTTATCGAACGGACTTCTATCACCGTTTGTGGCGTCTACATTATACTTGTTTCTTTATAAACAATGGGTTGAGATTCCATTCAAATCTGATCGTAGAACGATATCGGATTTTTTGTTGAGTTCGGGTTTCGTTATTTTTAACGAGATTCGTATCACTTTCTTCTTCTTTTTTTTTTTTTTATCGTAGATCTTCTACTAGTAAAATCTTTATACGTAGAGTTCTAAGTTAAAAAATAAATAAATAATTGCTCAAAAACTAAACTAGCAAAGGTTTTTGGTTATAAAAAATAAAAAGAAAACTCTTCTAACACATGAAAAATTCATGTCGATCACGGGGACATAAAAAAGTACGAATTTATTATATATGGTAAAATAATTTTATTTAAATTCAAATAAAATAAGAATATTTTATTTGGAATGAATGTTATTATATTGTAGATAAATTTAACTTATGGACTATTTAATTTTTTAAGATTTTAGTATTTCATATATTTTACAAATTGGGGATATTTCTCATATTTTTAGATATATGGACTTTGTACATTTATACTAAACTATAGACTTTTTAATGCTTTCCTTTTAATTATTCAATTACGTCTTAACATCACTTCAGTTTTCATAAGAAAACTGTAAAAATATGTGATACGTTTCAAAAGCGTTTGAATTATTGTCCAAAATAGACTAGACAGACTTCAAGAATATAAAACCGGGAGGAGCACCATTACCCCTTACTTTTTTCCCACTTAGTTACTTGCCTCTCTGATTTTTCAGGATATGCATAAAAGTCATGGTTTTTTTTTAATTGTTATTTTTTATTAACATGATTATTTGGCATTAATTTGACTATTTCTAGCCACTTACCTCTTGGTTTCTTAGAATATGCAAATACCCTCTATTATTATTTTTCGTTATTTCTTTATTAATAAATAATTTTATTCTTAATACTAGATTAAAATTAGTTTTTAAAGTATTGTTTTCAGGAAGAAATTTTCGTCCTAGCTCATTCCTATTTTGAAGAAGAGATTCCGTCCTCCTCACCTGTCCTATTTTGGGGAGGGAATCCCAACCCTTCCTATTCCTCGATTTTCAAATTTTCTAATAATACAAATCAAACAACTTAGGAATTACAAAGCGTTGCATTTACAGAATTCATTAGAATAAACAATCTTTGTTTAAATAAATTGGAGCAAATAACACAAATTATTGATAAGTTTACATTCATCGAAGATAGAACAAATAATAATTCATCCTGGCTTGATTGCTTTTATTTCTTTCTTGATAAATAATACAAATTATTCATAAATTTACTGAAAACAGAAGAAGCTTTTGCCAATCCTAATTCAAATACCATCCAAGCTTGACTGTTTTCTTTCCTTCCTTTATTATTTTAATTATCTAATAAAATAACCTTCTCCAACATTATGGGATGTGATATTTCCTCCTTAATAACGGTTGAATATTAATATTTTCACTAGAAAAATAAACAATTTAATAAAGTTTTTGACCTATATATACGTGGTAATTGATTTTGATATTCGGCAAGCGATTTTCTTCTTTTTTTTTCGGAGAAAACAACCTCGATTGAGATGTTTTCATACGAAAATTTTGTATTTACCCAACGTATCTCCATCCTATTAATTAAAATTTGTTTCTTTAAAAGCATTTTTAGATCCTGAATAACTTATTCTATCAAACCATTTCTTTCTGTCCTTGGAAACCACAAATTGTAAAGGTAAAAAAAAGGACAACTAACAAAGTTAGACAAAATCAATCAGTTGCCATAGATGATATTTATTTTTCCAAATCTCCTGTGATTGCTGGACAATCTTTTGCAAAACCTTTTTTATTTTTTTCCCAAAAGCTTCAATAAAACAAAGACTTAAAAAAAAAAAAAATTTACGGGCAGAAGATGACAACATAATTAGCCCCACCTCTACACGTAAAAATACTAGACTTGTCGTCATAAGCATAACTATAAGCCTGAGGACATTGATACTTAAAAAACTTCGAATAATTTGTTGGCAGACATTTATCTGGAGCACCAAAATCACCCGTACAGCAATATTGCGGCTGATTAAAAGCCAAACATGCACTCTTGCATGCAATAACACTACCATCTGATCCTTTCACAGACAATTCAGGTGGGCAAACTGCATTAATGTTTTTAGGGCAGCTGGTGGAGGAACAGTTGCTGCCGGAACCGCCTTGTGGAGTGACCGAAAGAGGCAAGTTAAATCCGTCAACAAGGCTAACATCGTAAAAGTCTTGTCCACCATTATCTGCTAGGGTGAATTCAATGAGGGAAGCAGGTGGAATTGCGCCGGCGCCGTTGCATGCAACCTGGCCTGAACCACAATCTGCGGTGGTACAAGTGAACTTTCCGGATGCATCGGTGTCACAGTTGGTTCGACCCCAGAACCTACCGGACCATGCCGCAGGAACGTTGTTCAGGGTTGATGATGCTTTGGAAGCTAACTCAAAGCCTGTGCTAGAAAGCTGTGGCTTGCCCCCGCCAGCAAGTGTTCCGGGCCACACTGTGTACGGACAGTTGTTTGTAAATGTGAACGTAGCTGACCATGCTCCTGCATTTAAGATTATAAAGATCACACAGTAACTATATATTGCAACAAACACCAGCACTAAAAAATAATTATAAACGATTCAGCTAACTATTTACTGCTGAAGAAAAGAATGAACAAGGTAACAAGGCTAAATATTGATTTAATCTCCATTACTGAGAATTCTCCTGAATGTTTTGTGCCTGTGTTGTTTGTAATTTATGTGAAGGCTTGAAATGAGTGACAACGATATACATATATATAGGGCCTAAACCTGATAGAAGTCAAGAAAGGTAATAGAGTTCCAAGTGTTAATTGGTAATAATTAGTTATAGTTGAACAATAAATCTTAAAAATGGCAATTTTTAAGATTTTTATGGAAATTTTTGGAAATTTTGTTTTGAACTTATAAAAGATCTTTACGTAATTCTATTTTAGTAATTTGTTTAACCAGTTGCTTAACTATGTATTTTGTTTCCTTTTAATAATTGGCCCGTGAAAGTGATTAGCTGTATACATTTATTTTTATTATTGTGTTTTCCTTTCAAGGATAACTGTGGTTGCAGTTGCCATGTTAATATATATATATATATATATATATATATATATCTTTATAATCAAATAAAGAGTAGTATTAATAATATAACAATATGCACGTATTTTTATTCAATTTCCTATTATAAAAATATATGCAGTAAAAGTGACAAGGTATGATAAAACAAAATGATCCAAGCTACTCTTTGGAGTTTAAATAGTGGGTCATGGTATAAAATAGGGATAGCAATTCGAATTATTATGTTATATTTGTTTTTGTATTTAATTTATATTGTATTGAAATAAGCTAACTTGAACCCAATCTATTAATAATTTTATTAAGAAATAAAAATTTTAACCTATCATGATTATTGAATGATAAGCAAGCTCTAATTATGTTATTCATTTAATTTTTTTATTTATACATTATATACTTTTATAGTATTTATAATAATATTTTTTAAATACTAATCAATTTTATTCCAAATATAATTAGATAATTTTTAAAAATGAACAATATAATTGACAAAATTTTAAAATAAAAAAATGTTGTGTAAATTATGTAAACACAAATCTACGTTATTATAAACAAATAATATAATGATGAATTAATATCATTTCTATGAAGATTATATCCATTATCTAATTACTAAGTTAAACTATTCTAATTTTATCTAAATAAGTTAAATGTAAAGAAAGTTTATACTAAATATAATTAACAATTAAACTAAAATAAATAAAAATAAATTAAGAGTAACAAATAGAAAGAGTTTTATGGCATTTAACTTCATCAAACCTAATCCATAAAATAACTTCATCTATTTTTAATAATTAAAATCTAAATTTATAGTTAATAATCAAAAACATTAAAATTATTTATTAGCCTTTTTTAGGATTATAGTAAAATTATTTTAAAATAGCAATTCATTATTTTTATGTAATTAGAATGGTCAAAAATGCATCAAACATTATAGTTCTCCGCATTCAAACATTATAGTTCTCCGCATTAATTGAACAAAATATGAAAACATATTCCTATCTTATATAAATGTTGTGTCATTCAATACAAAAACTAAATCATATATCTTCCTTTTTAGGGTTTCATTATCAATTTTAAATTATCTAAACAATGGCCAGTTATTTAGAAGCATTAAGTATAATACATAATACTTAATTAATGAAGATAAATTTCAATCACATTAATAAATAAATATCATAACATCATAATTGATTACATCATAACTCTAGAAAATGAATTTAGTTCATAATCAAAGAAATAAAATTTATTCATTATACTGAACATCTTTGACAATGAAAAAAGAAGAAAGAAAGAAATCAAGTTTGAATTAAAAACCCAAATATTTTTTCTTTTTCTTTGAGCTCATTAAGTCTTTCTTCTTTTGTTGTAAAATTTGTTTTTTGGATCGAGAAGGGCAGAATAATTATTTTATAAATATGAGTTGAAAAATATTAATTTTTTGTAAAGTGTGTACAAGTCTATATAAGGATAGGATGGTTAAAAAATTATTATTTTAAAAATATTTTCTTTTTCTTATCTTTCTCTTCTCATTTTGTCTCTCTTTTCAGTGAATAGTGCTACTTTTCTCTGTGATCGATTTTGACATGCTGGTACCATTAGATTCCTCGTGCCACTATAATCGTAACCATATAAAGAACGCCATCATCAGAGTTGTCCTTATTGTTCACATGCGACCACAAGTTTTGCTAGCTGAATTTTTCATCATCGATTTGAGACATTTTATAAAAAATGAATTGACATTTCTGGCACATCCAAACTCTTACCATCATGCTCGATGCTGTGGTGTGGTCCTTCTTGACGAACTCCCTCATTTTTTGACTGTGAGTTTACTGGTTGACAAGTCTTATTGACAAACAGCGAGATTCTTAAGGATTCTATATCCAACAACGAACTGCTATAGGTACGTTCTACAAATGCGCATGTATCATTTCATACCAATTGAGATATTTTAGTTGTGTAATGATGTTTCAAAGTGAAGTGGTCAAAAATGTGTTTTGTTTATGTTATGACAATCGAAAATATAATTTTAAACATATGGATGTTATAAGGAGACTCTTAAAGTCGATACGAATGTGATGGCATAATTTGTTCGTGAAACAAAGGTTGTTAAAGCATGGTCTACTATTCTAATTCAGTTCGATTCAATTCACTATGGTACAACTACAGTGCTATGCATTACAATTTCTCTACAATAACTTACGTTTTTTAAAGAATTCTTTAATACACATGAAAAATTATTAGGGAGTGAATACTCTCTTTGAAATTGTAAGTACAAATTTAATATTTTAATTTTGTTAAAAATCTAATTTATATAAAATATATTTTAAATTTAATAATTTGATTTCAATTTAACTATTTGTAAAACAGAAAATACTATAGTTACTTAGAAATATATTTTAAATGAATATTAGAATAAAAATTTTGGTGATGGGTATATAGTATGGCTGTAGTACTACAAGATATAACCTATGGACAGTCCTATTTACAGGCCATATGGATGAGGTGATTTAGGTGGGTTTACTATCTGAATGAGTTGATAAAAAGACCACTTAATATCGGTGTCTTAAAAAGTACCATATCAGTCACCCTACCATCCCCAACTAACATTAGTGTGTCAGGCAAGTTTTAAAAAAAGAACTACATTTTTATAATTATTAATAAATTTTATTTTTTAAAATAAATTAAAACTGTATGTATTTTTATAAAGAAATACATTGATGGATTCGATTTTCCCCGGCTAGCATATAACCCAAATAGAAATAGCAAGTTTGAAAATATTTTAAAATTAATTATTTTAGTATTTGCACTCTTTTCTTTTCTAACAAAAGTATTTTACTAAATTCTAACTCATGGGGTATAGTTTATATATTTACTCCCTCACTTCTACATTCTGGCTCAAGATAGAGTAGTGACGAGCGCATTAGGAGTAGACTTACCTAACGTTCACATTCAGGTATGATATTCTCGACTCATAACTAAATTTTACGAGGTCTACTATGTCATTTGATTTATAAGATATATTTTGTATTATCTTATTATTGTATTTGAAAATTTTTTATTTGCAAAAATTTATGTTGGAAAAGCTTTTATGAATATTTTATAAATTTTGTATATTTAATTTATGATTTTTATGTGCTTATAGATGGGTTTTCGATGCCTTATAAGTTCTCGAAAGACATACCTTACTAGCAGAACGTAACTTGAGAGCATGTGATGATTGTTATATGAGAACCTCTAGGTCAAGACATGATAATTTTATTGGTATCAGAGCCTGAGTTTTTCATATTTTTGTTTTATATCTTAGTGGATCTCATGTGAGTAAAGAAAAAAAGGTTTAGTAAATAAGATTTTGAGCAAAAAAATTTAAATAATCGTTTCTTTTATAGGAATTATATATCTGCATGCAAGAAGGGGTAAAGGTAAACCCCATAGACAAGCACCTCTACTAGAAATTAGGTAGGAAAAAACATCACTTGTTCTTTAACTTTTACAACTAGAACAGTTTATACCCCAAGTACTATCTTTCACTCAACCTGGAGTCGGTATGCCTCCTCTTATAACGTTAGAAGCATGAAATGCCTATATAATGTATTGGAATGTGCAGGCCTTTGTTATAAGATTAATCAGGACATGAACCTTATCCTCATCCATTCATGTTACCCCCAATTGCTCTTACTGCTCATGCAACATAAGCTGAGACCTTCAAACATATTTTGAATTATTTAAGCTTATTAAAGAAGTGAGGCAACTTGGGAGCGAATCTTTTTTAGGTGCCATTAATGCGACAAGCTAACAGATGATAAAAGAAAGTCAAGAAAGATTTGATAGATATGGGTATTAATGATAAGGTTAAGTTTAAGGTAGTAAACCAATTATTAGATGACAATGCATTTATTTGATGGGAGAATATAGTTTTTAAATCTCCTAATCCCTTGACCTGAAATGATTTCATCATATAATTTGAGGATCGATATTACACTGCTTTTCACTGCAGGGAGAAGAAACATGAATTTCTAATATTGAAGCAAACAAGAATGACAGTGACTAAATATGAGATTCAGTTGAAGGAGTTATTAGATTTTGTTCTTGAATTTGTGATAAAAAAGAATTTGTGCACCAAATTCGAAGAAAGATTAAATTTGGAGATCAGGGAGAAGATGTCCCTTACAAGACATCAAAGTTATAAGAAAACAATTCAAATGGCATTGAAAGTAGAGAAACTAATCAAAGAATGAAGTTTTAAGGGATAGTTACAAAAGTAGAAGCATATTGTTTTTTCTCCAAGGCCACCATCGAAGGTAAAAGTAATAACAATAGATAGTTAAGTGGTGTTTTTTATACAAGTTCAGTTAGCATTCTACCATTCTCAGCTTGAGAGCAGAGCTCATTCTAACTTGGGTTTTTAGCTTTAAGATGTATACTAAGTGCTAAACAGACCTTGAGGTCGATAAGTATGCGAATTATAAGAGATCTCATAATGATCCACGTTCTTTGCCATTGAAATATTACCATTGCATGCAGATAGGACATATTCTAAAAACATTATTTGAATTTAATGAGATCTAAGAATAATAGTCTAACTAGCATAAGTCAGAATCTGATGCAAAGAAAGAGTTAGTTGATAAGGTAGCCATTGACTGTAACCGTTTGAAAATCAGGTGCAGTGAGTGCATTTGTTATTTAGGGTGCTCAGAGATCACAGAGTCGAGTTTAGACACGGGTATTTGCTTTGAATTAAGAATAGGCTCAAGTTAATCCAAATGCGGTGATAGGTATTATAACCATTTTTAATCATCTGGCATATATTTTTATTCATTGGGATTATATAGGATATTTGTCAACACCATATTTTATTATATGCCAATAAAGATCTCACATTGTTAGATGAAGAATTAGTTGTGCATACTCTATTCGGACAAAAACTACATAAGAATATGGTGTTTAGAGAATGTCAAAATATAGTAGGAGAGGCTATCCTAGAAGTCAATTTAATTATATTGAAGATGTAATATTTTAACGCCATCTTGAGGATCGATTGGTTATCCTGACACAAAGACACTGTAGATTGCTTTGCGAAAGAATTAGTATTCAAACAATTGGCTAAACTTAAGACAATATTAAAAAAAAGGCGTAGCCAACTTTAATCTGGTGTGATTTCAGTGTTACAAGCAAAGAGATTGATGTAGAAAGATTGCAAGGTATATCTGACATATGTAATTGACATATCAATGCAAGAGATTCAGTTAGAATATTTGCCCATAATGAATGTGTATTTCCTAAAGAACTATCTAGATTATCCCAGAACTGGAATTTGATTGCTATATTAATCTCATACTAGAAAACCACACTGCAAGCTACTACCTTATCACCTAGCATCTGCTGAGCTTAAAGAACTCAAGGTGTAGTTATAAAAGTTGTAAAAGAAAGGTTTAACTAGCTTAGAATGTTTTATTGAGATGCATCATTATTGTTTGTTAAAAAAAAAATGGTACCTTGAGATTGTGCATAGACCATCGACAACTAAATTAGGTAGCTGTTAAGAATAAGTATCCGTTGCTATGTATTAATGATTTATTCCATTAATTATGAAAAGCATGCATATTTTCCAAGATAGATTTAAGATTAGGATACCAGCAATTGAGAATAAAAGAAGTTGATATCCTTAAGATTGCTTTTAGAATAAGATATAGACATTGTGAGTTTTGAGTTATATCATTTGGGTTTACCAATGCCCTAATTACATTCATGGACTTCATGAACTATGTTTTTATCCATATTTGAATAAGTTTGTGATTATCTTTATTGACGATATCTTGGAGTATTCACGAGGAGAACAAAAACACGCTCAACATTTAAGAATAGTGCTTCAAACTCTAAGGCCATAATATTTACATAGAGTGTCAGTAATCATTTTGTCATATTAAGATCTTTGTTTTACATCTTGATTTTGATCAAACCTTTAGAGGGCATTAAATACCACTCTAAATTTTAATACTGCTTTTTACCTTTAGACCAACAGCCAATTAGAAAGGAACATATAGACCTTTAAAAACATACTTCGAACTTACGTGTTGGACTTCCAAGGTAGTTAGGATGTGCATCTATCTTTTATGAACTTTGCTTACAATAATAACTACAAAGTTAGAATAAAAATAACTCCCTATGAAGTATTGTGTGGGCAGAAGTGTACAACCCTACTTTTTCTAGGATGAAGTGGGTTAAAAAAAGATAAACAATATTAAGCTAATCGAAGCTGCAATTAAGAAAATCAAAATCAACTAGGGCAGATTCAAGACTTCACAAGACCGCCAAAAGAGTTATGCAAACAACCAACCCAGTAAATTAGAATTCATGCTAGGAGATATAATTTTTCTCAAAGTTTCTCTTTGGAAGGGAGTAATCAAATTTCGTAATAGAGGAAAGTTTTGTCCAAAGTACACTGGTCCCTTCAAAATAACTAATAGGATAGGCCCAGTGGCATATCGTTTGAAGTTGCCCCTAAATTTGGACAAAATCCATGGCGTCTTCCATGTATCCATATTAAAGAAGTACATACTAGATCCTTCCCATATCTTAGAAGCACTAACTATGGATCTAAAAGAAGAACTTAATTATGTGGTCCTACTGGTTCAAATTGTAGATTGGGCAAAAAAAAAAAATAATAAAATTTGAGGAGTAAGATAATTCCTATGGTTAAAATGTTATGGCCTAGCAACCAACTCGAAGAAATGACGTGGGAACCTGAGCATATCATGCAAAGGTAATATCCTTATTTATTTCAATAATATAACTGCATTGAATTTTAAGGACAAAATTTATTTAAAGCGGTAAAATTGTAAAACTCGACCTTCAGACCAGAGGATGGTAGAATAGACATTTTACAAATATGAGTTGTAAAATACTAATTTTTCATAAGGTGTGCATAAGTCTATATAAGAACAGGATGGTCAAAAAATTATTATTCTAAAAATACATTCTTTCTCTTCTCTTTTTCTTTTCTTATTATGTCCATTTTTGAGTGAATAGTACTATTTTTCGGTGATCGGGCTTTGACATTATTGGTACTATTAGATTTCTTTCACCATTATGATTACAATCATGCAAAGAATGCCATCATCAGAGTTATCGTTACTGTTCATGCATTGCTGCAAAGTTCATTGCCTAAATTTTCAACCATTGATTTGCAATATTTTTCGACATGTAAATTTGCACCTCCAGCACATTTGGATTTCTATTGCAATGTTTTTTATGCATTTTCTAACAAACAATAAGGCTCTCAAGGATTTCGTCACCATCAGCAAACTTCTAGCAGTACATTCTGCAATGCAAATGTGTTGTTTCATGTTAATTGAGTTGTTTTGATTGTGTAACAATGTCTCAATATAGGGCAGTTAGAAATGTATATTCCATTTATAAAACAAAAGTTGTTAAAGCATGGGTCTACTATTTTAGTTCGATTCGATTTGATCTAATTTGCTATAGTGTGCTACAATACAGTACACTATAGTATTGTTATAGTAACTTTATGTTTTTTTAAAGAATTCTTCGATGCAGTCAAAAAAATTATTTAAGAGTGAATACCCTTTTTAAAATTGTAAGTGAATATTTAGCATTTAAATTTTGTTAAAATTTAATTTATATAAAATATATTTTATATTTAATAATTTAATTTTAATTTATTTGCTTTTGAAATAGAAAACACTAGAGTTATTTAGAAATAAATTTTGAAAGAATATTTTAAAATAAAGAGAGCTACATTTTTATAATTATTAATAAATCCTATTTTTTTTAAATGAATTAAAACTGTATGTATTTTTATGAAAGAGTATAATGGTGAATTTGAGTGTACCCAGTTAGAATATGACTTGAATAGAAATGACAAGCCAAAACATTTTAAAATGAAGTAGGTATATTTATATATTTACCCCTCTTTACTCCTACATACTAAGTTCAAACTCAAAGTAGAGTAGTAACGCGTACTGGGAGTAAAATTATCTAGTATACATATTTGGGTACGATATTTTTGACTCACAGTTGAGTTTCATAAGATTCATTAGGTCATATGACTTGTAAGATATATTTTATATTAATGTATTTGAAAATTTTGTATTTGCACATACTTATAACGGAAAGAATTTTATGAATATTTTATAAATTTTGTACGTTTGATTTATGATTTTTGTGTATTTGTGGATGAGTTTCTGATGCCTTGTGGGTTCTTAAGAGGCGTATTTTGCTAAGGGGATGAAATTCGAGGGCATGCAGTAATTGTATGTAAGGACCTTTAAGTCGAGATATAACATTTGTTCTCTTTTTCTTCTTCCTTTATAGCTCTCTTACTCATTCTCTAGTGGTTCTTTAAAAACATCTATTTATATTTTCATTAAAAAGCATAAATTCTTTTTTTTTTTTTATCCTTATTTCTCATTTTGAAAATTTGTGACCTGACACCTTAACTTGGCTTCCGGTGTTGCATTCCTAGATCTATTATCTTCAAATCTCGCAAAATATTGTAACAAGTTACTAGAGTAAAGGCATTGTAGTTTGGTAACTGTAGCAATAGTGCAAAATTGAGAATTTAAAGTCTCGACACTAGTTGCTCTATCTAACTTTAGTCTATGTGCTCCAAAATGAGTTTTTAAGTTCAAATTTTATTCCTTTATAAATTTAATCCCTTGTAAATAAAAATAAAAATGAATAAAAGCATTCTAAAGAAAATTAAATAAAAGGATGAACTAACAAAATATTAAGAGTATAATAAAATTATATTAAAAAACATACATCAAAAAATTATAAAATAAATTTAATAAATAATAAATAAATTAGTACAATATAATTATTTAAATAGTTAATAGTATTATAAATAAGTTTATATGTTAATAACTTTATATTTGATACAATTATTAATCGTATTCTATAATATTATCTATTTAATAATTCTGTTGTTTTGTATTAAATCAAATTCGCAAATTTCATATAATGTACATGTCAGATTGGTGGATCGTGTCAAAAACTACCATCCCAAGTATGAAAGGTGTGTGTTAGATATAAGGTTTAATTACTTAAGAACTTGAGTTAGTTTTTATTTCATTTAGGCTTTGAATATTTTATTATTATTATTATTATTTGCATTTGAGTTTTAACATGTGTTAGGGTAGAAATTGTGTTTTAGGTTATGGTTTATTAAAACTATTTTTATTTTTTTGCATTGAAATGTGATGAAATATTAGAAATTGAATCAATTGAAATATACTTGATTTGTTGTATTGATTGGTTAAGCTATTGAATCAATGATTGTTAAGGGAAATGAGGCTAAATTGTCTAGAGAAATTTTGTCAAGACAACTGCATAATAAAGAAAACTAAATAGTTGTATCAATAAAATTTGTTGACAGTTAGGCTTTTGTCGTATTATCATAATAAAATTTATTGAGATAATTGTTACGCAAATAAAGGGAGTAAACGTGGAAGGGAAGTAATTGATGGCTTATTAAATGGAGAATGATTAGAAACAAAACATAGCAATAAACATCCGGAAACAAAATAACGTGCAGATACCCATTCAGTACGTGCACAAAACAAATTGATACTAACTTAAATAAACTAATTTCTTCCTAAAGAATAAGACAAACAAAATACTTATTCAATAATCTCTCCTTTAAATAGAAAGTTTGCAAACAATTAGTTTAATAGCAAATATCCTAAGTACAAATATCAAATTGCTTTCTTAACTTTTGAAACATCAAGAAGTTGAGGGGCTTAGTAAAATTGTTAGTAATTTGGTATTCACTTTTATCGTAGATAAGATCAATAATTCTTTCCTTCATATGATCCCTTAAAAGACAAAAATTTCACATCTATATGTTTGCTTCCACTATGTAGCACAGGATTTTTAGAAAGCTTAATTGTTGATTTACTATCAAAATAGATAGAAGTGGCTTCTTGTTGGTTGAACTAAAGGTCTTCAAGAATTCTCCTCAGTCAAATTGCTTGACATGCACATGTTATTGTCGCTAAGAACTTGGCTTTGGTTGTTGGGAGTGCAATTATTAGTTGCTTTTTTGAAGACCGTGATATAACTGTTAAACCTAATATAAAAGCATAGCTTGAAATGCTTTTGCCATCGTCTCTATCTCCAGCATAATTATTGTCTGTGAAGTAAAACAAGTATGAATTTTCTTCCTCTGTGTAAAACAACTCATAATCAATAGTACTTTGCAAGTAAGAAGTATTTATTTTTTGGCAAAAAGATGCACCTCCCTTGGGCATTCCACGTACCTGCTAATTAGACATACTTCATGCATTACATCAGGTCGTGTTGCAGTCAAATGCATCAAGCTTTCCATAATTTACTCGTGAAGAGTATTGTCCACCATTTTCCTTGTAGAATATTTTACAAGTTTCAAACGAAACTTAGTGTACTCACAAAATTGCAATTCTTCATCCCAAACCTATCCAAGATCTCTTAAACATATTTCTTTTAAGAAATAAAAATCTCAACGGTAGTTTGCACTACTTCAAAACCCAAAACGTAATGCATCATTGTAAGATCAAACGTACCAAATTCAACCGTTGTAGACTTCTTAAATTTGTCAAATATGGCACTATCAATTCTAGTAAAAATAAGATCATGCACGTATAGGCACACAATGAACATTTTTTCCTCATGATTTGTTTTTAATAAAAAGTATATGCTCATATGGACAATTTTAAAACTTCTTTTTTAAAAATAAGTGTTCATGTGACTATATTAAGTTCGTGGAGCTTTCATTAGCCCAAATAGTGCCTTTTTTTAATTTATACACCTTATGCTTTTCTTTAATCTTAATATAACTTGAAAGTTGATTTCTTTAACCTATTCGTTCAAGTCCCTATGTAAGAAGGTTGATTTCACATCCAATTGAAAGATAGGTTATGAGTTTTAAGCAACTAATGCAATTAGCAATCTGACTGTATCAAGTTATGCAACAGGGACAAAAACTTCCCTATTGTCCGTACCAAACTCTTGCTTATAGCCTTTTACTATTAAGCTCGCCTTGTACTTACCAACTTCGCTATCTCATTCAATTTGATCTTGTATACCTAGTTGACACCAATTGTCTTGTGTCCTCTTAGAAGTTAGTTAACTTGCAATTATTATTTCTTTCAATTGCTGAAATTTCTTCATTCATTGCTTTCCGCCATTTAGATTCTTGACAGCTGCTTCAAAAACGGTAGGATCACAGTTTAAAAATAAAGCAAAATACATAAGTGGGTCTTTAGATTGATCAGTTTTAGTTACCTCATAATTATCCATTCATGTGGGTTTTTTTCGAGCACATTGTGGCTATTGTTCATCTTCTTCAGCTATAGGTAGACTTTGAGAAATTTGGCTATTGGTTTTCGATGCCTTGCGAGTTCTCTAACACCATTCTTGCTCCATGGCCAAGTTTCATCTTCATAAAAAGACAACATCTCGACTGACAACAATTTTCATAGTGCTAAGATTGTAAAGCTTATAAGCTTTTGAATGATCATTAACACCAAGAAAAATGCACTTCTCTCCCTTTTCATCTAGCTTTTTCCTTTTTTGGTCAAAAACATGGGCATAGGCAAAACATCCAAAAATTCTAAAATGACCTAGCATATGTCTGTATTTGCTCCATGCTTCTTTTAGTGTCATATTTTGAACAGTGATTATGGAACTTCTATTCAAAATATAAATGCTCCAATTAATTGCTATGGGCCACTAACATTTTACGATACCGCTCTGTCATAAGGCTTCGCACCATATTAAAAATACTGCGATTCTTTCTTTGCAGACACCATTTTGTTAAGGCATATAAGCCACTATAAGTTGTAACTTGATCCCATTAGTGTTATAAAAATTTGCCAATTCTTGTGAGTTATATTCTCCACCATGATCAGTGTAAAAAACTTTTATTTGGTTGCCAATTTTTTTCTCAACAAGTACTTTTATAAAATACAAATGCATCAAATATTTTCTTCAAAACATGGACATAAATTTTTTGACTATAATCATTGATGAAGTGAATGAAATACTTTTTCCCTTCATTAGAAGTAGGATTTATTGGACCACAAATATCAAGGTATATAATTTCTAGTAGCTTCCTACACCTTTATGATTTTCCTTCTGGGATTGAATTACGATTTTGTTTACTAACAACACAATCTTCTCAGTTTTTCGATGGGTTTGCAAAATGATAGTGATCAACAAAAATACTTTTTTTTGTCAAAACTAAAATTCAAATGACTAACAAAAATGCCATAACCAAGCCGCATCATTCAATTCTACTAAGAGGTATGACTTACCAATATTGTTAAGATAGAAAGGGAACATCTTGTTTGAAGTCATTACAACATAAACAATTAAGCCCAATTTAGCATCTTGAATTTGAAACCCTTTATTTTAGCAGAAATCTTATAGCCCTTATCTTATAGTTGTCCAATTCTTAACAAGTTGGTCTTCAAATCAAGAAAAAGAAAGAGATTAGAAAATTTTTGAGTAACATTGCATTTGGTTTAAATGGTTACATGCCCTTTTCCTATGACTGAGACCTTTAAGTTGTCACCAAACTTCCACATTATCTTGGAATGATTTATCTAGAGTGGAGAAAGCTAACTTATCTCCACATATATGATTACTACGTCTAATGTCAAGATACCACAATTTGTTGTTTACTTCTTTCCTGGCATAACAAGCCATTAACTGGGATATTTCTTCCTCTTTTTCTGCAAATTTTGAATTTTTATTATTGTTTTTAGATAACTTAGTTCAACATTTAGATTTGTAATAGTCGTACCTATGGCATCGATAACACTCAATATTAGACTTACCTCTTGGCTTATAAGTAGTTAAGTTATATTAGTCTCGTCCTTTTTCTCTTCCTTTAGAATCATGATATTCGTATTGTTGATGGTTTTCACGGCCTGAATTTCCTTCACCTCCTCTACCTTGTCCTCCATCAGCTTTACTCGGTGTGGAATGATTTTTGAAAATGCTTTCAATGCGTGCTCTTCTTTCTTTTAGTGGTTAATTTTTTGCTCATGAACCAATGAAGAACTATGTAATTCATCAATTGAAAGTTCATAAATATCATAAGATTCTTTTATAGAACAAAGAACATAATTAAATTTTAGGGTCATGGATCGAAGAATCTTCTTTATTATGGTGACGTCCTCCATCTCGTCACCATATGTCCCCTTTTTATTCATGGTTGCCATTGTTCGAGAAAAATAATTTGTAACAAATTCTCTGGACTTCATTCAAAGTGTTTCGAATTCCATACAAAGTGCTTGAAGCTGCTATCTCTTTGGTCTTATGGAACTTAGTACTTGTTTGCTATAAAATCCCAAATTTGCCAAAAGATGTCCTCACAAAGAATGGTTTCTAGGATTAAGCGATTAATAGCTTGAAAAAGATAATTCTTGGCCTTAAGATCTTTTATCCATTGCTTTTCTAACTCTCTTTTTCGTGCATCTAAAACTATCGTGCCTTCGACTGCTTCCCAAAATCCTTCAAAGATGACTTGTCATTACTCCTTTGATATAAAAAAATTCTCCACTGGCATGGTCAAATAGTCATAGTGACCATCAAAGCATGGAATTACTAGTTAAATAAATTTTTGAATGCTATCTTCATTTACTACTATTGCAAGAACAAGAATTAAACAAAGCTGTTGCCCTTTTTTTTTTTTTGTTTTCTTGATGGCTTTGATACCATTGTGACACAAATCAAAGAAACATAGAGTAAATGGAAGAGAAGTAAAAAAAATTGCTTAATTAATTGATTAAATAATGACGTATTAAATAGACAATGATTAGAAACAAAACATAGCAATAAACATCCTAAAACAAAGCAACGTGTAAATACACGTTCAGTGCATGCCCAAAACAGATTGAAACTAACTTACAAATTAATTTGTTCCTAAAGAATAGGACAAACAGAAGACTTATTCGACAATAACAAGTCCTTTTGATACTAGCCCTAATTAATTTTTTTCTAAAAACTATGAAAAAAAATCCTATGTTATTGCACAAATTATGTTAAGACAATTGAGTGCATTTTCTTATGTTTACATTTCCTTTCACTTGCCTCAACAAATTTTATCTATATAGTTTAGGATATTTTCACACCATCTCGACATGATTTTTCGAGACAAGTGAGTACATTATCTTCTCTTTGAACTTCTCTTTAACAAATTTTGTCTAAACAATATGAACAAATCTTAAACTGTCTAAACAAATTTTGTTTAGACAAGTGGGTACATTTTATTCTCTTCATACTTCTTGGCACTTGTCTCAACAAATTTTGTCCAAATAGTTTAAGCATTTTTCATATTGTCTTGATAACATTTATTAAGACAAGTGAGTATAGCTTCTTTTATTTGCACTTGTCTCGACAAATTTTGTCCAGATAGTACCAAAAATGCCTAAACAATCTAGACAAATTTTGCAGAGACAAGTGCTTACAATTTATTACCTTTGCTCTTCTTTACACTTGTATACACAAATTTTGTCCAAATAACTTGAGCATTTTTCATATTGTCTCGATAACATCTGCACAGAAGAGTGAGAAATTTTTTTTTTTTTTGGCACACTTATCATGACAAATTTTGTTGAAGTAATAGTGAAAAAATCCTAAATTGTTTTGTAAAAATTTTTTCAGACAACTGTATTTTTTTCTAGTTTTTTTAATAGGACAGCTTGTACTATTTTGTGATTAACTATTTTTTACTTCAATGTGCACAAGTTGCAATTGCAGAATAAAATGGCAACCCTATTGATGTCATTAAGACATTCAAGATAAGAGAATGCAATTTTTTTTAAAAAAACTTGGATTATATCTCTCTGTTGTATGCAGCCTTTGGTGAAAATAAAAGAAACTTTGACTAAGCCCTAATAGCAAATTTTTGCAAAAATGTGTATAGGAAGTTTTTAGAGTTTCAAAATCTTATAATTTGGGGCAAGCTTGTTTATATAAGCTTATTTGAAGTTCACGCAAGAGGACTAATAATCAGCAACGAATGTGATCATTTGTTTCTTGAAGATGGAGTTCGGGCAGACTAATTGAATAAATTTTCACCATTACCTGAAGATCAGAAAATTTGAAAGATATGAACAAAGATTCAACAACTACGGCTATGTGACAACTGCTTTAATGGGAGTCTACAAATTTGTTAGAAAGAACTGAATATCCATTAAATACATGGTGGAACTTGACTTACAAATCGTTGTTGAGAGCCTTAATAAGAAAGGCTAACCTAATAATTTGAAGGTTTACTAATTGCATTTCAAGTACGTGTTCCAAATTGCAACTATTTAAGCAAATAATTTATTATTTCGTTGAACCTAAATTAAGTTTTTGTAATATTTAAGTTTCAGATCTTTGAGGAAATCCTAATTTGAAGGAAAAACCCCAATTTTTCTGGGAAACTTTAAACATGATTCCTTGGATGCTGAATTGGAGAAAGATGAAGAATGCATGACATAAGAACATTAACAATGTCATCGTTGAAATAAAGAATGTGAGACTCCATTATCAAAATAAACTTTAATATAACATAATATGAATGTGAATGATACTGACAAAATATATCCATTCTGGAGTAGAAAACTCCTTACCGTGAGCTATCACACAAGCAGGAACAGAGAGAGATGTCGGATGCCGCATAGTTGTTATCCATCAACATTATAGGAGCTTGCGAAGGTGAGATTCCTTTGTCTCTTTACATAAATGTTGCTGGTGATGATGAAATCTCAGTGTTGACATGGATGTGATTCTACCTACAACCGTCCCACATCATAACATTTGAAGCAAAGTACTTGGTGAGGTACAATAAACAAACTTAAATTAAATACTGCCTCATTTTGTTCACTATTTATAAATGTTTATTAGGCGTCTTAGTTCCAAGCAACCAGAGAATAGCAACACAATAAAGATATTAGGTCACTGCATTACAAGGAGCTGAAGAAGATAGAGCTTATGCATCTCAATTTAATGAAGAGTTGCATAACTAGAGGCGTAAGGTGCACGAATGGTTTGACTCTTTTAGTGTTTCCAAGGAAATTATTACATCTCAAAATTGCATACCATCTCAGGTTTCTTGAGCCAGTAGCAACAAGAAGCATGTGACCAATGACAATGTCCCAGGTCGACAAGCCTTAGTGGGACATTGACATTGTTTATGTGATTCATTCTTGCCATCGATAAAAGATGACTTTATTATGAACAACGTGCGGTGATTTTGCTTCGTATTCTGACATTGCTGAGACCAATTAATTTTTATTTTAATAGAATAGATTTAGTTGATAATAGATTGCAATTCGAGGCACTCCAATTATGCGAGGGTGTGCCTCAATAGGGCAGTAATTAGAGGAATTGTGATGTTTTCTTTAGTTAAATTCATGAAGTACTTGGTGTTACCGGGGTCAATATGATTTTGGGCCAAGTGATGGGACGTGTAGGAAGAAGAGGAGACTTAGTTCGTGGCCTAATTAAATTCAATTATAATAAGAAAATTTTTTTAAAATAATTTTATTTCAATTTTTGTTAATATTTTTAACCAACTCTAATATATTCTTACCAAAATAATCATTTTAAATAATTTTACTTTCAAATCTTACTTTTATAAACTCTATTTTTGTCCTGAGTTGACCGACTCAGAACATTTAATTTTGCTCTGAATTGACCAACTGAGGACAAAATTAATGCTCTAGATTGGCCAACCTAGAGTGTAAATAGTATATTGAGTTGGCCAATCTTACACATTTAATTCTGCTTTAAGTTGATCGACTAAGGGTATAAATAGTACCGTGGGTTGGCCAACCCAAAGCATTAATTTTGC
>CP135576.1:0-125025 GCA_032401905.1 Swietenia macrophylla | reverse complement strand
CGCATGCACCAGAACGTTTTCTTCGTCTTTTTTTTTTGTTTTTTTGCATTTTTCATCATTTTCTAGTCTATTTTCCATTCAAATCATTCAGAATCTTCCAATTTATCAACTTTTTTAACAATTTACACATATATTTTACAGTATATATATATATATATATATATATTTAAATGTTATTTTTTGTAATATAATGTAACTAACTATAAATTAATAATGATTTAAAGATAATACTTAAAATATCACACATAATAATTATTTTAAATTCACAAATAAAATAAAACTTAACAATGCAAAGTAATACTAACCTTTTTTATTTGTTGTTGTTGTTGTTGTTGTTGTTCAAATTTAATTTTCAATCCATTTGTGCTTGTACTCAAAAATAAAGAAGAGAGATGAAGTGAGGTGAAGAGATGTAAAGTGAGATAGAAATGTTAAAATTTAATTGGAGATAGAATTGTTATTATAATTTATTTACGGGGATAAAATTATCAAAATTAGTTATTTTGGTAAAATTTTTTTAGAATTAGTTACACACGTAAAGATGGATTAAAATAAGGTTATTTTTAAAATTTTTCTTTATAATAAATGTTGTTTTAATCATTGACATGTTCTAATGTTTAATTAGAAGCTTACGATGAATTTATATAGGTAAATTTGTGTTGATGGATGTTGAATTTATACAATTACATGCATGTCAATTTGTTTGTTTGGAAATTAAATACATTTAGGGTTTAATTTTTCTACATAGTGAAGAAATAATTAAAAAAATGAAAATAAAAGTTAGTGAATTTTGCATCTCCTGTTAAAAAAGAGATTATACTTTATATAAGTATAAAGAATCATAATAGAAACTACGAATATACCCCTAGAATTGTATTGTAAATCTAATCTTTTCTAATATAAGAAATACAATGAATACCTACCTAATTAAAGGAGCAAATTAAGGACATAAACGTGTGAAGAGAATCTCTTCTGATATTGTTTTGTAAGTTATATTTTTGCTAGTTATTGTTTAAGAGACATTAATTTTGTAATAAAATTACTCAATAAATAATTTTTTTTTAATGCTTGTCAAGTGAATTTAATTTCCTTTTCAACTTCATATTCTATGTGTACAAAATTGATGGATATATATGTATGTTAATTGGTTCATAGATGTCTAAAGTAACTCATTGACATCACATTAGCTGAATAATCTAAGTATATATATATATATGTGTGTGTGTGTGTGTATGTGTGTGTGTGTATTTATATTTACAATAAAACATATGTTTTACCTCACAAAAACTAGCAATCAAACAAAGATAAATACGCTTTACTCACATTTGCTTATATTTTCTACCCAAAATTGGTTAGATGATCGAATTAATCCAAGTAAATGATAGATAGTAAGTAGAGTGTTTGTTTGAAATGCTGTGTTATATGTTTTTCATTTCTTTCTTCATTTTCTGTAAGAAAAAGAAAAACATACAAGAGAGATGGAGATGTATTTTCCTCCAAAAAGAATTTATTTGGTAAAAAAAAAAAAACCAAGTTCATGAAAATTAAGATTAATCCCAAATTTAAAGCTATTTTTTTAAAAAAAAAATCCTAATTTATTTTAGATCATGTCAATAGTATATTTATTATCATTAAAAAGTACTTATATTTATTATCAATTTAGATATTGATTTTTTATATGATTTCAATTTAAATATTTACAATGTGTGAAAAATTCTTTTTACTTAGATGTTCAAACACTCTCCACAATATAAAAGTATTTAAAAATGTATTTATATTCAATTATTAAATATTAGTTATTATTTTAAAAAGTAATATAAAAGATGTTGCTACTTAAATCCTTATTAAATAATGGGTGAATCTATTTGCACCATAAAATATACACTAAACACTTATGGGGATTTCGTTTCCTAATTGAAGTAAAGTGACTTATGTCACACTCTGATCTAGGTAGTTGATACGTGACAATCACCATATTTTCTTAAACTACGTCCCATTTAATTGAAATGCCTAAGAATACACAAAACAAAAATAAAATTTAAATTATGTAAAATAAACATGAACTATAATATATAACTAATAATATTCAAAGTTATGTCAAAGTAAAAATTTAAATCAAATTTTTAAGACATCAATAAGTTTACATAACGTGAAGGTTGATGTTTGAAATTTTTATATATTGAAATACAAATTTTTTTATACAATATTAAATAGAAATAACGAGATTAATTTCTAGTGTATCTTAAATATCAGCTTAAATCAAGTACTAGAATTGTAGAAAAAACAATCTCTCCAATACTCGGCCACTTAAGAAATCAAAATCTATCTAGTTACCTGAAAATGTTAATAAAAAATAAGTGTATAACTTACTTAATAAATAAACAATCATAATACTTAATTTCCTATTAAAACAAATTGAGTGCATAATGTGTAAATATTCAATTTAATAAACATACAACAATCGAGGACAAAACAACTATACATTTTATTAAATAATTCTGTTCAAGACTATATCAGTTTATCATAATTAAATCAATACAAAATGCACTAAAAGAGCGCACTAATATCCATCTATCACTTTTACCCCACTCAACTTCCACTTACTTATGCATCTCAAAAGCACGCCGTAAATTACTGCAACTACAAACATGCCTAATATATATATATATAATTATATATATAAGTCTATATATTATATTGGTCCAAAAGTCATATTATTATCATAAAATGCATGACAAATGTAAACTATTTAAATAAACATGCTCAATAGTTGTTCATGCACCAAAATTTAAAGATTTTATAAAGTTTTGCCAACAAATCTTATAACACTTTGTCACCGAACATACTTTCAAACAGATGCGTAAAATTTCATCTCATGTAACCACACACACACACATACACACTCACACACATATCTTTTTTTTATTAAATATCTATATATATATATATATATATATATATTTACAAGGAAAGTATTATAAAAGTTTACTCACTAAATTGGGATGAAAGTTCACCCCTTCGTCGACTCTTTCGCAAAAAGTGGACTTCTAATTTTACTTTTCAAGCTTATATGTGACATAAATAATTTTGCATTATTAATATAAAACTTTAAACTTTAACTAGATGTTTATAATATGAGTAATGCATGCATTATGAGCATTGTTGCATTATGTTGATAATTTTTTGAGACTTATACCTTAAAAATAAAATTTTATACTAAACTAGTATGCTAAGTATAATCGAAAAGTTTTTCCTTAATGTTAATCACTCAACTCATGACACATATTTAATGTCAACTTCTGAATTTAAATATTCAATAATAGGCATTTATCATAAAAGCAATATGTAAACTGACAACATATATGTGTATATTTGAAAATTCACTACATATTCATTTCAACTCTAATTCAAGTGATTATAGTAACAATCTAAAATTCATAAGTCTAATTTATAGAAAAAAAAATAAGAAACCTTCAAATATCATATCCAATCAATGTAGTTTATTAAAAATACTTGAACTTGTTGGATGAATAAAAATTTTCAAATTTCAGCACCTCACTTCAAAATTTCATAATAAATTCATTCCAATACTAAATTAAATGAAACTAGTGACAAATTAAAGTATCATGAGTCTAGTATATGAAAAAAAAAATAAGAGACTTTTAGAAATCAAGTCCAATTAATACAATTTAAGATTATCATATAAATAGTGATTTTTAGTTTTCAACACCTCACTTCAAAAATTTATAATGAATTTATTCTAACTTCAAATCAAATGAAATTAATGGCACATTAAAGTTTCATGAGTCTTTTTTCTAAAGCAAAAATAAATTTTTTAAAATCTAATCTCACTTGCTCCAAATTAATGAATAAATGCATTGTAGTCACTAAACTCAATATTTAACTTCATTTCACAGTCCATTCACAACATATAATTTTAAATACAAATTTTAAATCCATAATCATAAATTTATCTCTATGTTCCCAACAATAAGAAAAATACATTATAATCTAAGATTTAGATCTCTTACCTAAATCAAAAAATAAATTCTCCGCCTTTTTTCTTTTCCTTCTCTTTTTTTTTTGCCTCTTTTATTCTTCTTCTTCCCATCAACTCAAGAAATCCCAAAATATTTTAATCTAATTTTTCTCTAGAGTGTATACCATACTAAATATTAATTAACCCCCATTCTAATATTTATTAACAAATATTTCTAATAACTACCACAATTTAGTATTTAAATCTAATACATTTATGCTAACAACTAATCCTCAAATAAAATCAAATATCATAAGCTCAAATTTTAAAACCCATCAAACAAGCTCACATTACAAAACATCCATACTCAAATAAATATATATTTAAACAAATAAATGGTATTTTATAACGACAATAATTTATTTTGATTGTATTGTAAAATAGTTTTTATAAATTTTAAATTTATTTCGATATTTTACTTTGTATATGTGCAAATGCATGAAATATAGTTTATACAAATGGCTCTTTTACTCTAAAGCCCAGGACATAGTTTTACAACTTAAGAGTCATAACTGTTGTATAATGCAACCACAAAATCTTAAATTTTAAAATAAAAATAAGTAGTTCCCTCTAAAATCTAATATTAACTAACACCTTTTATAATTTTACTTTTAAAGTCCGTCAAAATCATAACAATCTTAAGTGAAGCCTTATACCCATTTCACAAATTTTAAAAGTTTACTTTTACTATACACATTCCCCAAATATTAAAATAAATTGTATACTTTTTTTTTTCTACCTTATAGCTACCAAAGCCATGGATAAAAATAATTAGAGAATTAATCAATTTTAATCTAACTTTATTGTTTTTGAAATTTTATATGGTACTATATTAACACTGCCCCATATATATATATATATATCTATATATTAATTATTAGGGTAATTATTTTTTAGTATTGAGAATATCTAAACAAAACCTTATGATTTTCAAAAAGTTTTTTTAATTATTTATTATAATAAAAATTATTAATTTTATAGCTATATTGAATATTTCGTAATTTTATTTTTATCAAAATAATAACTATAAAATAAAAGTTAAAATACCTTAATTTAAAAAAAAGTCCTAGATAATTCAATAGAAGTTTGGTAAGTAATTCAAGAAAAGCAATAAGAAAAATAGGAGGTTTGGTGGACTACATCATAAGAATAGAATTATGGCAGGTGAAATTGCACTAATTCAATTAATAATTAGGCCTAAATATTAAAATTGAGTACTTAAACGAAGGTGGACCAATAAATACAAACGGGACAAACAAATCTACCAAGTAAAAAAAAAAAATCATTTATTTTAAGTTAAAAAAACGTATCGAATTATAAAAATTATTAATTTTTCTTCTTATGCTGCCCTTTGACTTTGAACTTTTGAATTGTAAGCGTTAATGACGTAAATTTATGTCTTAAATAAATTTAAAAAATATTAATAAATAAATAATATTAAAAATAGAATACCAACAAACGGTCTCGTTTCATCCGGGGAACTGCAGGGAGAAACTATTCAAAATTGTCACAACACAGCACAGCACAAACGCAAGCTCAAAAGCATACGGCGCGTACAAGGAAGAAGTTAACGCATTTCCTCCCTTTCTATTTCCTTTCTTTTCTTTTCTTTCGCTCTGCAATGTTATAATAATAGTTATAGAGTAACGCTGACTGTTACTACACTTTCCGAGACTGGGACTGAGTCTGAATTTCGTTCTCTCTCTCGTCTCGCCATGCACATGGAGTTTGCAGAGTTAAGAGAAGCTGTGGAGAATATTGAATTAGTTGACGGCCACGCTCACAACATAGTTGCCTTAGAATCAAGTTTTCCTTTCATCAATTCCTTCTCTGAAGCGACCGATGACGCCTTATCCTACGCACTCCACTCCCTCTCCTTCAAGGTATTATTGCCTGCTCTGCTGTTTGCTGCTAGCCTAGCATATTGTTTGCTTAGTACTAAAACACTTTTAGTTGGTCATATTAATTAATTTGCTTATTTGACCTGTAAATTTAACCGACACTTTCAAGTCGTTGTTTATTTTTATTTTTAAGTTTTTGAATTTCTCATTAACAACTTGCTGGATCTGGGTTTCCATTTTCTGAATTATCTACCAAAATTAAATTGATATATGAATCATACCAAACTTGCTATTGGATTCTTCTATTACTTGTTTTTGCATTGCTAGAACTAAACTTTTAAAGTAAACCAAATACATTGTAATAAATTTTGTTTTTTCTTGTCATTTTATTTATCCATTCTGATTCATCTGATATATTATCATCATCATTATTATTATTGTTTTTATGCAGAGAAATTTGAGGAATATCGCTGAGCTTTATGGCTGTGAGCCATCCTTGCATGCTGTTGAAGAATATCGTAGAACGTCTGGGTTGCATTTGATTAGCTCAATATGCTTTAAAGCTGCGAACATCACTGCTTTGCTTATTGATGATGGACTGAAGCTAGACAAGAAGCATGACCTTGAGTGGCATAAAAGTTTTGTTCCTTTTGTTGGTAGAATACTGAGAATTGAACGTCTGGCTGAAGAGATTCTTGATCAAGTGAGATACTTTTCAATTTGTTTACTTCTAGTTTGAAATTTTCTGCTGTCTTATTGGTTTTTAGCGTTTTGTTCAATTGAAAATGCAATGTATGGTGCATTGTTTGTATTATCCTATTTGTTTCATCAAATTGAATTAAGACATCAACTTGTTCATGTAAATGGAATGAACCTACAATGTTGTTTCTATCTTCTTGCTTATTTTTTGTTATTACAGGGGACACCAGATGGATCTATTTGGACTTTGGATATTTTCACGAAAGCATTTTTGGATAGCTTGAGATCATATCCTTTTAGTGACTTTGGGCATTCTTAATGATGCATTTTTTATTTTGCCCTGATGGCTTGGGCCATGCTAATTGTGTTCAATGCTCCAACTTATCCCTCTCTCATCCACTTCTACTCTGTGTTGAAAGATGGTTATTGGTGTTGGGATTTGCTTAGGAAAGTGGATAATGGGTTGCGAAAGTTTTAATGGTCATGTCTGTATCATCTTCTAACTTTGGATTAGATAGACATGGGGTGCTTCACTATTTGGTTTCCTGACAATTTCTGTTACAGTTGCTGATAAAATTGTTGGCTTGAAAAGCATTGCTGCATACCGTAGTGGTTTAGAAATTAATACTCATGTCACTACAAAAGATGCTGAGGAAGGTCTTGCTGAAGTTTTACACGGTGGGTATAGCTTGTTGTTTGTGGATTTTCCATATCCATCATAGGATGCAGTAATCATTTTCTTTTTCCAGCTGGAAAGCCCGTCCGCATCAGTAATAAAAACTTTATTGATTACATCTTCATACGTAGTTTGGAGGTTGCTCTATGCTTTGACTTGGCATTGCAAATACACACAGGGTAAGAAAATCTTTTTATGATGTTAAAGGCTACCATTATTTCTGATTAATGGCAGGAAGATATCATAAAGAGATGAAATCTTCAAGTTTAGGCTGTGTGGGATATTCAAGTATGCAGACTGCCTTAGTTAAGCTCTGAGTTTAAGTATTTGTTCATTGTTCTTGTCTACTCCAGAAAGCATCTAAATGATCAGTAGCTGAAATGAATTTATGGGGGGCCTGACTTAGGTTGACCACATTTTGTCCTGCCCTCTTTGATAAATTCCAACAGCTTCTAGATTTCTAGTTACATTTCCTTTTTGATAAGCTATCAACAAAGCAAAAGGCAATCTTTTTGATCACTTGCTGTTATTGGTCTTTGTTTATCACATTTCTCTTTTTCGTCCATGATCAGCTTTGGAGACAAAGATTTGGATTTACGGTTGTCCAATCCCCTTCATCTCCGAGCAGTCTTCGAGGACAAGAGGTTTTCTAAATGTCGTATAGTGTTATTACATGCATCATACCCATTTTCAAGGGAAGCCTCATATCTAGCCTCTGTTTACCAGCAGGTAATCTTTTGACATATTTGCTTATGTTTTTCTAATGTTCAGGTTTTAAATTTCCCGCCAAATAATTCAAAGCCCTTTCTTCTAGGTGTACCTTGATTTTGGCTTGGCAGTTCCTAAGCTTAGTGTTCATGGGATGGTATCCTCAATCAAAGAACTTTTAGAGCTAGCCCCACTGAAGAAGGTGACAAATTTTTTGTGCAAGAAAATATGTTAAGAGAATATTGATGTTTACTAGTATACAAGAGCTTCTAGAAAAGTCAACTGTATGCGTAAGCATAACTAGCCTAATTTTCTTTTAACAAGAGTATATCGGTAGCTTTTCTTGTTAATTATCTTTAGGGAAGATCTTACTTGTGAATAACCATTACAAAACTACACTAATTTTTTATAGACAACTTCTGACAATAGCATATTTACATTATTCCTTCTCTCTATCTTTCCGTGTGCATGCATTTGTTCCTTCCTCTGACCAATAGGCTTTGTATTCACCTTGGCTGCAGATATATCATTTTAACATGTTTGATGTATAATGACCCGACTCTTTTGCAAATTTAATCTACTTTTTGAAATGTTGTAAAAAATGGTGTCATAAGGCTTGTGATAATGTCTAGAAAGTTGAAAAGTGCTTTACTTAATCTGTGTACGGGAAGGTTTTTTAGTTTCTACTAACAACTACTTTTAAACATAAATGAACTTGCAGGTTATGTTCAGCACTGATGCCTATGCGTCTCCTGAAACTTACTACTTAGGTTTGTCTGAGTTATTGTATATATTGATATCTTCCCAGGCATGGTGATAATTCTGGTTTTGCTAAGCTACATATGACAGTGGATGTTCTTTATTATACTTTTCATCTCTTTTGTTCCCCATTCTATCACTCATAAACCTTTACTGTTGTTTTTTGATTCATTTTATACCCACTCTGTGCGATATGTAATACATAAGTGGTTTCCTGAAAATGAGCTGTCTTTATGAAATAGTTGATAAATAATTGTGTTTTCAGGTTTGCTAGTACCTGTGACTATAATTGATTTTGTCTATTGCTGTTACATTTAGGTGCAAAAAGAGCACGTGAGGTTGTCTTCTCTGTTCTACGCGATGCATGCATTGATGGTGATCTCTTGGTTGCTGAAGCTATTGAAGCAGCTAAAGACATTTTTGCTCAAAATGCAATTCAGTTTTACAAGTTCAATTTTGGCATGAAATCTTTTGGTTCAAAGGATAATCTGCATCAAACTTATGTGAAGGAGTCTGATATCCAAAAAAATGGTGTTTCTCTTGTTCGCATCATCTGGGTTGATGCTTCTGGACAACACAGATGTCGTGTGAGTTTCATTTGTTTGTAATTTTCTTGGTTTAGCTTGTGCATTGAACATTGGGATTCTCGGGAGAAGATTGACTATATGTTTAGAAGAACCTATAACTTTTTGTTAGCCAGAAAGAATCTTTTAATACTCTTTAGTATCTGAGAATTGTGCTGCTGAAATAATCTGTCATTAACTCAGCTAGATTGCTCAAGAACAAGAATAAGCATACTCTTATTAATGAGTATTACCCTTATTACCATATGAATAGGAATTCCCTTTATATTCTTCAATGCCAGTTTCTTAATCACAGATTGGCTATACAAGCCTAATTCATTTTTAAATGCAACTTTGATGTCATGTACAGACAGTACATAACATAATTACACTTCATGTTATTCATACCTTAGTCTGTGGGTATAAAGAAAGCCTAAGGTAGTAGTAATCTCTTTTAAATGGAAGTTACATGATTCTTTAATCGCTTTCTTTAAATGAAAAGTATTGATGAGTAATTGATCCACTCTTCCTGCTGTATGAGCCATGTGTTAGGCACATCCCTTATATTAGGATCACAGAAGATCACTGACACATTACTCCTTGAGCTTTAGGGATAACTTGTTTTTGCTGTAGATGTCTATGTTCTTAAAATCATCTTTAGTGTGATTGGTTTGTCATTTTGTCTCATCTCTCGAAATTGCACTCCAGTAACACATGACTGTTCTCATTTATAATGCACACTCGTAAGCTTATTGGAGGAATTTTCTTTGACATAGAAGGATCTAGTTTCATGTCTGTTTGTAAATATGAGGAAAGAAAAAACAAAAATGAAATATAACAGAGAGAAATGTTAATATTTTGCATGTCAGAAGGTAGCAAGGAGTTCTAGGAAATATTCTTGAGAAACAGAAAAATTTGTAGATTGTAAAGTTGATATAGAACAGGCTAGGTGAGTTCAGCATTATTTTTATTTACCATAACATAATTAGAATATTTTGTTTTCTTGTTAGAGTCATGTTTGATTTTCTTGTTGTAGTTGGCTTTGTTAGAATTAGGTAGATATTATGTTTCTTATTAGAAGTAGATTTCTTTCCTTTAGTTTTCATTGTTCTTGTTAGGGTAGGAATTCTATTTTCTTATTGGAAGTGGAATTCTTTTCTCTTTTGTTTAGGTTATGGTCACTATAAATAAGACCTTACTTTCAATTCCTAGGCAGACTTTGAGATTATTGAATAAAGATCATGATGCAGTCCCCCTATTTCTTCAAAATTTTCTCCCCTTTTTATTGTTCCTATTTAGATTCTATTTAGTGCTACATCAAAGTACTTTCTGTGGCTCAAGATTAAAACCATAATAAATTTAAGAGAAGTTCAGATGAAGAGTCATATTGGGAAGAATAACATAATGTGTTGGAAGTTGATGTGCTCAGAAATGAATAAGAGAATTGCTTGCTTCTATATTGTTTTTCTCTTTATTTTGAGTATTTGAAATTTTTGTGATGCTTGGACAACAAATTAATATCAAAGACCTCTTTGATAGTTGGCATTGAGTTAGATTTTTAATGAAGGACTTGGCATGAATGACCTATGCTTTCCTTGAAGTGGGTGATTATTTTTTCAGTCCTTCACAATTTTAAATAATGTAGCTTCAGGCAGTTCTGAGATATGTTGCCTTTGGCTTGAAGTTTGATACTTGTTTCTTGTAGTAAACTCAATTATCATATGATAGATATTGAAGAAATTATACTACAGTCTTTTATTGGACTCACTTGTTGATGGAATGGAATTTTTATATTAGTATTTAGAACCAATGAGAGACATGTAGACTCTATCTATCTATCAACCTCTCTCTCTCTCTCTCTCTCTCTCTCTCTCTCTCTCTCTCTCTCTCTATGTGTGTGTGTGTGTGTGTGTGCGCATCTGAAAATTGTTGTATATCATTTCAGGTTGTTCCAGTAAAGCGCTTCAATGATGTGGTTATAAAGAATGGTGTTGGTTTGACATTTGCGTGTATGGCAATGAGTTCACATGTTGATGGTCCGGCTAATGATACTAATCTCACGGGAACGGGTGAGATCAGATTGATGCCTGATTTATCGACTAGGTCAAGAATTCCATGGTACCAAAATTTTCCAGTATGATTTTGGTATTTAGTTTTGATATGTAAATATATCTGATGCATACTATTCGTTCAATTTAACAATTAAATTTCTAAACAACTAGTTCAAAATTATCTTATGTAGGATATTTACAACCCTTAATTATCACTGATACCATTCTCTTCATAAATAGGAAAAACCAAGAGGAGATGGTTTTGGCTGACATGCATCTTAAACCTGGGGAACCATGGGAATATTGCCCAAGAGAGGCCTTGCGAAGGGTGTCAAGTGTTCTGAAAGAAGAGTTTAATTTGGTTTGTAGGACATCTTATACCTTGCATGCGAAAATAATGTACTTCAATTCTTACTTTGAAAGCATGATATGTGCAGGTAATGAATGCCGGATTTGAAAGTGAATTTTATCTCTTAAAGAGTGTACTGAGGTATTTTAACTTCAATCTCTAAGCCTTTTTGTCATAGAAGCAGCTATTAGCCACATTATACTTATTTGGTCAATCTGATTGACAAACTTGTGAAGGGAAGGGAAAGAAGAATGGGTGCCAATGGACTCGACTCCTTACTGCTCTACATCAGGATATGATGCGGCTTCACCTATATTTCATGAAGTTGTTGCTGATCTTCACTCCTTGAATATTACAGTGGAACAAGTAAGAGACTAAACAAATGATCTTGCTGTTTATAATCATGAATTTCTGTTGGAGAAGCAGTGACTAGAAAAAATAAAGAAATCCTCTGTAAGAACTCAAATATCAGGGCAAACTTTGACCATGTCAAAGACTCTTCTGGAATTATTTTGCGTCTGTGTCAGTAACATCTTATTTCAAGTGACTGTAAGAATTTTCTCACATTTTTAACTACTTGCAAGTTGAAGGTATTGTTTTCATTATTGCAATATTAGAATTCCTTGTGTTTATCACTTTCAGTTGCTTTTATGGGAATTGGTCCCATATTTGTGGGTAATCCTTTTTTCAAACTACAAGAAACCGGCATACACACACTTAAACACAAACAAACTAACAAGTTTGCATGCACACATACACAGATGTAGGTGATATGCATGCAAGCACACACACATATGTTTGCATGCTTAATTCATATGGAAGTACTTATTCTTGAATAAGAAATTCGGAAACACAGGCTTTCTAGTTATTTCTTTCTTTCTTGCTTAGAAGAAACTAAGCTTGCCAGTTATATACTTGTTACTCTTGAAAACCCTGACAAAACTAAAAGATTCTCCTACAAGAAGTGAGTTCACCTTTCTCAAATCACCAACTGACAGATTCCGATGCAGTGACCTGTAAGAACAGAAAATAGTCTCAGAGAATGTCGTTGGAGGCCCTTCCGGCAAGCCCACTTCGATACCTAAGTCTGCAAAATAAGAGTTGTAGGCATATAGGCTTTTTTCTCAGCACAAACAAGGAAATGATTTCAAAAGTGATGGGTGTAGAGTGAATGATTTATTAACCATTCAATATAAACCCAGTGAGCCTAACAAAGTTGAAATTGCCATTGTGCACTATTTCTTGGAATATAGACTTAGGTTACCCCTTTGGTCCTTTTTCAGAAAGATTTTTGTTTAGGTCTTTCTCTTGCTCAACTTAACCCCAACTCATAAGAGTTATTTGATTGGATGTAAGGAAGCGAAGGAGTTTGAGCCGGTGGTTAACCTGATTCGTGTTAAGGTTACACATGAACAGATATTGCTAACCCTGGGCTCAACACCATTTACTTCCACCCATAGCACATAGGATCCAATCAAATACCTCTATTTGTTAGAGTTGAGTGGAGCAAAGGAAGGGCTTAAACAAATGGAGGCCATTTTGACAAGGATTTGAAGGGCAAACCTAAGGCCATACTTTGAGGAGCAGTGCATGATGACAATTTTGCCTTTTCTTGGTTCACTGGGTTTATATTGAACAGCCAATGAGTCATTCACACAATCACATTGGTTGTTTGCACTTCAGAAAAATATGTACATGTTACTATGCAGATAAAATATCTACATTTTATTATATAGATATATATATATATATATATATATATATCTACATTCATTTTTATTAGTCTTGTTGGAATAAATTTGGTTTGTGTGTAATTCAATGCCAGACTGCACTTCACAGTATCTCTTTGTAATTCTTTTTTCATTTTCCTTGGTCTACTTCTCTCTTCATCTTTCTCTTTTGTGTGTGTGTGTGTGTGTCCTTTTCTGCTCGGCAACTTGTTTATACCATTACCTGCTATCATTAACATTTTTGGCTTTTAAAAAAATTATAGGTACATGCAGAAGCTGGGAAAGGTCAGTTTGAAATTGCTCTGGGCCACACTGTTTGTACTAGTGCTGCTGACAATTTGATTTTTGTGCGTGAAGTCTTGAGGGCTGTTGCAAGGAAACAAGGATTGGTGGCAACTTTTGTGCCAAAGTAGGTGTCTAATTTCCTTTATTTAAATGAATTGGAGTTGTCTGATTTTTCTTAACAAGGAAGATACTTGTGTTCTTAACTGCAATGAGAGGACAATCTAGAAAGGCCTAGAAGTCCTTTTTAGTGCTGAAACTTGTGGGAGCAAGAAAATATTGGTAAAAAGACTTTATGAAATGACAAAATTGTCTATCCAAACAATCCCCTATGGATCAACATTTTCATTTAAAATCTGGCTTGAGCCTGTAATATCTCATCCTTATTGCCATAGGGTTTATACAATTGTTTTGCATATTCTACTTGTTGACAAGTTGCTGCATACCTCGTTTTGAACTTGGTTTCATCATCTAATATAACAGACTTGGTTGATGATAACTGTAAACATGTTACTTTTGGAGGTTTTGTCATCTAGGTCCCAGAGTTTTTATGGTTAATCAAATAAGGAAATCATTTGCCATGTTTTGTTTAATAGGTGTTTGTCAGTAATTTTTCTGTTAATTATTGATGCCCAAGGACTAGGATGAAATTCACTGCACAGGGTTCGAACTAAAATTTGGTCATTGATGTCAATAACTAACAGAGAAAACAATGGTAGGGACTTATTTATTAAATGTGACAAACAGTGTCCTCTTTTAATAAGATGAGAAAATTCAGGGACCTAATGATAAAATTCCGTAACTTTTGCTATCATTTGGGTCAATGCCATAACCCAGCATTCTGAATTGTTAAACTCTCTGTTTTACCCTATATCTTTTATCACATAACAAAATGATCTCTTTGTTTTGTCTAGGTTTGCTCTAGATGACATTGGTTCTGGATGCCATGTGCATCTCAGTTTGTGGCAGAATGGAGAAAATGTTTTTATGGCATCTGGTGGATCCTCTCGACATGGAATGTCCAAGGTTGGGGAGGAGTTCATGGCAGGCGTGTTATATCATCTTCCTTCCATTTTGGCACTTACAGCCCCAGTACCAAACAGGTTGCTATAATTAATATTGCAATTTTATATGTAGCTCTTGCTAACTTTTGGTTGCGATCTCAACACCGTAAAAGCTGGAATCAAAGTTGTATGATTCTTGTCTAACAAAGTGATTTACAAGGGAGGTATTTATAGAATATGCAAATGAAGAAAAATAGGAAGGAAATAACTAAATCCTAATAGCAAATCACCTAAAATATGTAGAACTATAAACAAATCCCCATAACTACCCTCATATTTACAAAATGTCAAGAGTTATATCGTATATCAAAAGATATGATTTGAAATATGTTCCAACAAGATCTTATTCGTGAATATTATAATCAAGGTAATTCAAATAACAGCCATGAAAATAGGAAAAACTTTTACTACTATGAAATTTCTTGTACTTGCTGGATTCATTTTTGAACATCCATTAGCAAACTACCAGGTCTAAAATTTGTATTAGATTTTCCTCAAAAATTTTTGGACTCAATTTTGTAACAATCATGCTTATCGTAAAATATCCATTTTGCCAAGTCTTTATGTTATAGTTAATATATTTTTGCTATGTATTGATAATGAGGAAAGATTGCTCAGGAATCTGGTTCACACACACGCGCGCGCGCACACACACACACACACACACACACACACACACACACGCATACATAGACACATAAACATCTAGCTTTGTGTATGACTTTTGTTTCACAAACAGAACCCGTGCAGTCCTATTTTCCAGATTTTGTACGGATGGCTTATTGTATTTGTGTTGTGCAATATTCTTATATGTCCTAATAGCTTATATTTTTGAGTTTGTTTAACTGAAAGATCATGCCATACTACCATTGTCATGCTTCAAGTTGTTTACTGAAAAATGTGCTTTCCATGAACTTTCGGATCTATAGTTATGATCGAATTCAACCCAATACATGGAGTGGAGCATACCAGTGCTGGGGAAAAGAAAATAGGGAAGCTCCATTAAGAACCGCATGCCCGCCTGGGGTCCAGGATGGTGTGGTCAGCAACTTTGAAATAAAATCTTTTGATGGCTGTGCCAATCCACACTTGGGCTTGGCTGCTATAATTGCTAGTGGCATTGATGGTCTTCGGAGGAATCTTCATCTGCCTGAACCTATAGGTGAGTTTATCTTTCATTATCGAAGTGTAAATTTCATAATACTTAATATATCATTTTTAAATGGGCTATATTACATTTCATAAAGGCTGTCCTGCGATATTTAATTTATTTGAGAACAGATTCATGATCCGATAATATGACATTAATGGGGGTTGGGAGTGGACAGCTTATGCTTTTGTAAGTCCCTTGTTATAACCTACACAAAACAATGTTAAGATATTCAGCTCTTCCATCTTCTTCTCAGTGCCCTCTTTGTTTTGATGTTGCCTTATTTAAGCCTCTCAATGCAAGACATCTCTGCTACCCATTGCTTGTATGTAGGGCTGGGCAAAAATTCTTAGAAACAAACCAAAACGATCTTTTTGGTTCACTAAAAAAATCTAAACAACCGAAAAATACAACTGAAAGTCGATGAAAAAGAGAATCAAACCATACAAAATCAAATTGTTTATATTCAGCTTTCATTCTTAGTTGGTTCACTAGTTCGTGAACTGACCCGTTTTTGGTTTGATTCTGTTTTTATCAACCCTGCTGGTATGCATTTTCTTTCATTAATTGACTCTCAATACGATGCTATTACTTTTTCTTCATCACCTAAATTAAATCATTTCGCAATCCTTTGACCTTGATGCTATCTTCAATTCTCTCTTGCTTTTTATTGTTAATGATAGTTGACTCAATAACAAGCAACTTTTGCTTCTGAGGACAGGGTGTTTTGAATTTTATATTCCTAAGATTTTAAAAACAGACGAAAGGAGCTTTTTATAATGTTGTTGTGTATATGTTGCCTTAGTACCTTAAATTCATAATATTGTAATGCCAAAGAAAGTGAATATCCTTTATAATATTTATTATAACATCAAAGTTATCCTGTAACTTGACTTTTCGAATTTTACTTGTGAAGCAGAGACAAACCCAGCCAGTCTTGACGGAAAACTTCAAAGACTGCCTAGATCACTCTCTGAATCTTTACAAGCTCTCGAAAATGATGATGTCTTGTGGGATATAATTGGTGAAAAGCTTTTGGTTGCCATAAAAGGAATTCGCAAGGTATGTTTGAAACATGGTCTTTGGATGATGATCACCAAGTAAGTTTAGTCAAATGATTAATTAAACATATCATTCACCATGTTTTTTGGTTTTGGCTGGTTAAATATGTTAATGGTTACATAAATTCATTTTTCAGTTAAGTTTATGTAAAGGCCATACTGCCTAGCACTAAAACAAGCCTGAACTCTAAAATTATATTTGGCTAGGAAGGAAGATCTATCTTAAGAATTAGTGTTGAAAAATTGGCAAGGAAGACATATCTTCACTTTCATAGACAATGAACACTTCTCCCTTAATAAGTCACAACTATCTGCCTCTGAAATAATACATTAAAATCTGCCATTATGCTTCAGAAAACCTGTATGCCCATTTTCTTCTTAAAGAATTTACACTTCAAAGCCTTGGTGGAAAAGAATGTGATAAAACAATTATGTTCTTGAATATTTCAAGTTTTCATAAAATTCTTATTGCTGCTTTTTTATAAACTTCCATTTTCTTCTTGACTTTACTTTTACCTTTCTATCACTTTCTCCGTTATACTAAATCATCTGTAAGCAACTTCTTTGTAACATTTCAAGTTCCAACCTTATTTGTTTACCCATCTAGAGAGAGTAACTTCAAATCCCACAGTTGTTATGTCTCTTAATACTTATAGTTTAATTTGTATATATAATATATCGATTAGTATAATTTTCTCTGCTTCTTAGATATATAAAGTCATGATTGCATAATAAATGGCTGAAAGTTCTAAGTTGTCTAGTTTAAGTGAAGTGGATGTTGGTTAGTTTAATTTGTGAAATCTCTTGATGTGGTACAAGAGGTCTAGGTTTGAATTCCACTCACTTTAGAGTTGGGAAAGATTTTGGTTTACATGTATATATAGTAATATTTAAGTAGGAAAATAAATGTAATTTTGAAAGTAGTTTAATTTGGTGAAGTGGGCCATATCAATTTCTGAGGCCAGGAAAATGTGAAGCCTTGTGCATGATTGTGTGGATTCATGCAGCTAAAATGAACCACCTCTAACATGAAATACACAGAGCAACATCAATACTTTATGCATGCCTTGGATTGCACTATTTGTTATTATTTCATATGTAGCCACCAACATTTTAGTATTTGATTGTAGGGGCTGCAGCTGCTTTGAATTTTACTTGATTTCTAAGCAGTCTTTGTTGCAAAATTAATGACTACGCCGAGCATGACTTGCGTTTTGCAGGCTGAAATAAACTATTACTCCCAAAATAAGGAATCGTGGAAGCAACTTATACACCGCTATTGAACTCATTAACTTTTACGGTTCATAAAGGGTTTTGCAAATCCTTTCTCCATTATTGTACAGTTGCACTTGCTATCCCTTTGTGGAAACTTCTTGTGTGGAAAATGAGGAAAATATCTTATTTAATGCATAGTATTTCTGCAACTGTTCGTGGTTGTTCATTATTGGTATGCTATGTTTTGAATTTTGGACATGACAATACTGTAATACATATTATATCCATCCAAGTTTTGTTACAAGTGCTCTTTGCTTGATTTAGGTTGTATTTAGTATTACTGTGCTAATTAAATTAACTTTGAAAGCATAAATAAGATTTAAAATAATTGGTAATCCCCAACTTTTTTTTAGCAGCTGACAATTTCTTTTGAGGGATCTTAATGCAATGCTTCTGGTCATCATAATTACTCGTTTATATTTATATTTATTTATTTAAAAGAAATGGCAAGAGAATTTATTTTTCTTATGGAATAGAATTCTCATATGGACTAAAACGGCTGTCCATCAAGTCTGGGATAAAAGAGAGGAGAATCTGAACTGGAAGCAATTAACATTTTAGTCGAGTTCAAGAGGAACTGGAATATTTGTGATGTCAGTCTAATTAGATTTATGGTACCTGTACAATTGGCAAGCTCTTTGATTTGAACTGCAAAATACGGTTAATTTCTTTCCAAAATGCAGTATAGCCTCTATAAATTAATACTGAATAAATTAGTAACTTTTTTTATGTAATAAATTTTAATGGCTATGATTTGAATGTTACTTGGCTAAATTAATAATTTTAATAAACTAATAAAATAGTACTTTTTAAAAAAAATTTATATAATTTTATGATTTTGTTCATATTAAAAATTAATAATTTATTAAAATTACAAAGTTGATAAATTAACATGTATTTAGATGATCTTTTTAAGTGTATTTGATATTGTGCAATGATTAACTCTCAAATGAAGTTTTTCAAAAATTGGTTCCTGCAATTCTTTTTTGAATGCATATAGGATGCTATTTACCATACGTGCTTCTCATCTATCATGATTGATTTATGAATATCTTTTAAAAGAAAGCTATAGTAAATGCTTAGGTAATTTAATATTAAAAATAAAAGACTTTGTGTTTGTTTATACAAAAACTATTTTCAATTTAATTCATTAAATATATTTAATTAAATTAGTATAATTACAATTAATATTATTTAATTAAATAGATAAGTATGATAAATTTATTATTTTGGTTAGTTTAATGTATATTTAGTGGATTAATTCAAAATTAATTGATTAGATTGGTAAAATACAATTAATTTTTAGTTGATTAAATTTATATTCATTAAATTGTAAATGCACTCTATAAATTAATAAATTATCAATTTATTGATTGAATAATACCTCTTTAAATTAGTAGAATTTCTATAGTAGAATTTCTATGATTCCAATACTATTAATTTATAGAGGTTACACCATAGGTTAGAGGACTTGTCTTGAATACTAAAAGTTATCATTTCTAATTTTTTATTCAATATAAAACTAATATATACAATGAATCGTAAAGTTTTTCTCCTTCGTTTCATTCTTTTGTTTCTCATTTTTGGTTAGTTGTTTTGTCTCCTGATCCTGTGATCATATTATATGATATATTTTATCTGTTTTATCTTTTTCATGCATGCAGATTAAGTGTACATAACGAAGAATTGCAAGCTGTTTAGTTTGAGAGAAAAACAGGAAAATAGAGAGAAAACTTTTTTGAATGAAAATGAAACTTTATAAACATCTTATTTATACAAATCAAGACTTCTAGAATCAACTAAGTTATTACATAAACATCTCACTAATAGATCCCTAAATTCACGGATCTATTAACTAGAAATTAGTTATTCAGCTAAACTAACTTCAACTTATAGCTGGCACCAACTTCTCAGTCTTCATTGTGGAGGCTCTTCTTCAACTAACATAACAACTTAACATCCTTAGCCTTTTGTAATCAACTTCAGACACTTTAACCAACTCCATGATCTTTAGCTCAACTCCATTCACATTACTCAACTTCATCTATTAAGTGTTGAGTAAGCTTTACCTTAATATCCCCCTCAAGCTAAATGATCTAGGATGAATATTCAGCTTGGAATGAAAATAATGAAATGAAATGAATGAACAGGTAAGGGTTTGGTTAGAATAGCAACGGGCTGTCCACTCCGAGTAACATATCAAACGTCTAATAAGCGGCTAACAACTTTATCTCTAACATAGTGAACATCAAGTCCAATATGTTTAACACGAGAGCGGAAGACATGATTTTGAGCAAAGGAAATGGCACTGAGATTACCAAACCAAAGCACAAGAGTAGAATTTGGAAGAATCTGAAGTTCTTACAAGAAAGAATGCAACTAAGCCAACTCTACTGAGACAGTAGCTAGTGCTCAACAATTTGATTCTATGCTAGATCAAGCTACAACATGCTACTTTTTAAAGGACATGAAATCAAGTTATCCCCAAGAAAAATGCAATATGCCCATGTAGATCTTGTGTCATCCAAGTCACAATCAGTATTTGAAAATTCATTCAATTCATGGTTTTGAAAAACTAAAGATCAAAGTCATGGAACTTTGTAGATATCTTAGTAACCTTTTATAGGCTGGCCAATAAGTATTAGTTGGATAGGACATGAATTGACTAAGCCTATTAACGGCATAGGAAATATATAGTCTGGAGATAGTGACATATTGAAGACTATCAATGAGACTCCATATAGGGAAGGATCAAAAAACCTATCTTTAGAGGCTTTACTGAGTTTCTGACTAGATAGCATTGATGTTTCACAGCCTTTACAAGTGGCCGTGTTGGCTTTGAGAAGTAAATTCTTGATGTATTTAGTCTGAGATAAGTGCAGACCCTTAAGTAGGCATCACTTCTGTCCCAAGGAAGTAATGAAGACTCCCTAAATCCGTTAAGGAAAAAGTAGCATTTAGCTTACTAATGAAAAATTCAATTTGAGTAGAGTTAAAATTTGTGACCAATATATTGTCAACATAAACTAACACCATTAAAACAAAAGTGGACTATTTTTTAAAAATAATTAAGTATCTGCTCTTGAATTAGAAAATCCTTATGCAACCAAGAAGAGTGTCACTCATCATAATAGGCCCTTGGGGTTGTTCAAGTCCATATATTACCTCTGTGACCTTTCGTGGATATTGAAGATGTGTAGATCTGATGAAACCTTTAGGTTGCTATATGAAAACATCTTCTATTAGGTCCCCATTCAAGAAGGCATTAATATTTTTCTTTATGTAGTTGCATAATAAAATCATCAATCAAAAGAAATTCATTATTTTTAATTTAAATAAAAATTTCCTTTATTTTTAAATTTATTAATATTTATTATTGTATTAAAATTTTTAATCATTCTTTGCTTTTAATTTTAGCTGCGATAGTATTTTATTAAAAATGATTATTATAATAAATATTTTATTAATATATTATTAATATTCTTAAGTATAAATATTCATTAATTAATTATTTTAATTTGAATAAAAATACTTATTTTTATTAAAATATTTTATAATTTTATAATTAAAAAAATTAAATTAACTTCAATTTTTACCTTTAAATATAAAATATAATTATATACATAATTATTTTTATATAATAAAATTAAATTATCAAATAAATATGATTAGTTATATGAATTACGATAATTATAATATTATATAATAAAATTATATATTAATATACATATAAAATACATAAAAAATATTTATAATTATAATTATGACAAAAATAATGATAATTATAATTTATAAGATGATATTAAATTTTTATGACAAAAATAAATATTAATATTGATAAATTAATTTATAAATAAAATAAAATAATATTATATTATATTAATAATTTTTAAAATAAACAAACTAAGGATGTAGCACTCATATAAAATTTCTCAAAATTATGTAGTCGCACCATATTTTTATTCACAACACATTTAGGAGGGTATATTATACATATAGAAGTATTTAGTTGAGTATATGATCATTTAGTCAACATTAAATCTAGGCATGTAATATTATGTGTATTTTATATGTTATTTATTTAATTTCTTCATTTTATTTTTTTTTAAAAATAAAAATTTATTTTTCTTTAGAAAATAGTATAAATAAAAATATTATAAGTTTTAAAGTTAATTTAAAAATTTTTTCATTAAACCAAGGGTAAAATTGTAATTTTAACTTTATTAAATGGGACGAGAAATCAAATAGTTATATATATATATATATATATATCCTAATTGATATGATTGGACGAGAAAAAAATAAAATTAAGACTTTTTACCTTTAAATTCTTTCCTTTGCTAGATTTGATTCAATTTCATTTCTTCAAACTTCTCCAAACTTCCAGTATTCTTATCTTCTTACTCCTTCATGCCTTCTATCATTTATCATTGATGAATCACCAAAACAATCTAGAAACATTTGTAAAGAAATTATATAGCCATAAACAACTAATGATTAAATCATAAAATTTAAGAAAACACTTGATTTTCAATTAGTTTTATTAGAGAGAAAATTTAAGAAAAATTCAAAGAGAGGAATTTTGAGCTTAGGAAACTTGTGGTGAGTTTCTTAAGCATTATTTATGCTTAAAATTCTTGTGGTGAGTTTCTTAAGCATTATTTATGCTTAATATTATGCTAGAAGTCCATTGAAAGTATGCTACGATTTTTTGATTTAGGAAATCCTAGGTAGCCAAAATTTAGTATACATGTGTATATGTTTTTTTGGCTTGAATATTTGATGAAATTGATGCTTATATAAATGTATATTAAAAGGTAATTAATTTTAAAGATGTGAATATGAATACGTCCTAATGTTTAATAAATGAGTTTATGTTAGGTGTTATGAATTAATGAATTTTAATAATATGTAAATATGTGATATGTGTGGGTTGAATTTGGTTAAATTAGTTCATATGATTTTTAAGTCATCTTGAATGATTTTAATGCATGAGAATGAAATTGAAGAAGTGTCATAAGTGTAGGAAAAAGTGTACAGTAAATTGGTATTGAATTGTATAATTTATAAATTTTAGAAATTTATAATTGCATATGGTCAAAAATTAAAATTTGTGATTATTTTTTATACTAAGATTTGATATATAAATTTTTATGTCTTTAATTTAAAATAACATATATGTTTGGTTGTCAATGTATATTTAAAAGGTTAATATATCATGTGTAAGAGTTTAGAATTAATTAGGTTAAAATTTGATGAGAAATAAAATTTAAAATATTAAAGATAAAAGTAGGTTTATATTCGTATATGTGTGTGTTAGTATAATAAATAAAAATTTATAGATTAATATTAATATTTCGATAAACATCAACTAAAAACATATACATTACGTACAATATACTCGGGGTCATATTTTCATATTTTTAGTATATTAATATCACACATATATAAAACCTTGTTTAAAACTTGAGACCATAAGAGGAGATCCTATTTAGTACAAAAATTGATTTTTGAAGTGATTACCTTCCCATGAACTGTGAGTAGGTAAATATATTTTTAAATATTTTTTAATGATATGAATTAAATATTTTACGAATATAAATTTATTTTTAATATTTTGTGATAAAATAAATTTAAATAGTTTATTGTTTTATAATTTGAATTTATAAATTTATTTATAAATATGAATTTAATATATCAAAATAAGAGTAGATTAATAAGAAACTACGATTTAGAGTTGTATATGTTATTTATGGATATATATATATATATATTGATGAATATGATGTAAAATTATATTTATAATTTTATGATTTATGACTTGATATAAGCATTTGATTATCTATACGTTTGTGCACAAATATTAATATCTAATGCGTTAATATACGTACTTTTCTTCTTTATTAAAGATAGAGTATGAAAGTAATTATTTTCTCCTTATCACTTACAAGGGATGAAAAAGTGGGTGCCAAATAGCAAAGTGTTTGACACCCATTCCTTATTCGAGCTAACATTAATGAGTAGACTCAATAATTGTATATTCTATAAATATATAAAAATTTTTATTAACGCATCTTGAAATATCAAATAGAAGGCCACTGGTAAATATCTCAGGGAAGAGTTTTCGTACAAACTCAGATTTGATTATTTGAACTCTATATTTTATATTTACATATTTAAAGTATAACGTGTTCATATTTAATTATTTAATGATTTTTATGTAATTTTATATTTTATATATTTTAAAAAGATTTTATTAGTTGAGTCCTTATTATTTGTGAAAAGATATTCAAAAATCATAGGTTTTGAGAATACATAACTTGTGTCCTCTTTAATTGCTTCTTATTTCACTTGAGTCCTTATCATTGTTACAAAAATTTTTAAAAATGGTAATTGAAATGTCAAAGAAGATTTATTCCCCTAACTATCAAAAAACCACCCACCATTAACTTAATTTCCGAAACATTCTTAACTCTCTTCCTTCATTCATTTTATCTCTCTTTAACACCAATATACTCCCAGGAGCAGTTAATCTAATGATGTGCTTTTTATTTCACGATCTGAAATTCAAACAAAATGAGTGTCTTTTGCTTTGGTTCAGTTTGTTTTGTTTCATTTAGTTAGACATATGTTTAAGTTAGTTATATATATACAAGTACAAGAACACCCACCTAAAAATGCTAAACCTACCTCTTCAGAAAGAATAATTACCCAAAATTGTAGCCAATAAAGGGATAAAAAAAATAATTACTCAAAACCGTAGAAAATAAAGGGTATAAAGAAAAATTACCCAAAGTTTGAAACAACGATTGGCGACTAGACAGTGGCAAACGGTAGATTGATAGGCGAGCGACAAGTTGGCTGAAAAACAACCCGAACTTGATCTGGCATGCTAGAGAAAGGCAAAGATGAAGGCTGCAAAGGAATGAAAGGATGATTTAGGTTTTCAGTTTCAGTTTTCAACATATATATAAGAATGATAACACATAAATCCTTAAACTTTTATCAATAATTATAAAACTGACACCATATATATTATATCATCTAGTCCTTAATCTTTTTAATAAAATAAAATTTAATAAATTATAACAATTAGGTTCTTAAAATAAACTTTCAAAATAAGAAGAAAATAAAAATCTTTATTATTAATTAGAGCATATATTATGTTCATCATATCAACTTTTGTAATTTTTGTTAATCTAGGTTGTTATAAATAATATAAAATTTTTATTACATTAATAAATATTAATCAAATATTGTAATAATGTGTATACTAGTATTGCAATAATAAATATATGCATAAGCTTACACCAAATTCGATTACATGATTTAAACAATAATTTTATGTACCCTTTTAGTCTATAAGTTATCTAGTACAATACAATGAATAAATTAAGTAATTGTATAATTCTATACAATACAAGTTATAAAATACATCCAATGTATCATAAGTGTATTTTAATTTTATTTTTATTATAATAATAAATTAATAATAATAATTTATTGTTATGCTAAGATTTGTTATTATTTTATATTAACTATTAACATATCTAATTATCAATATTTAGATCAATTGTTTTTCTTTAATATTCTTGCATTATCAATGTTAAATATGTATAACAAATAATAATACTATCATAAATATTTAACTTGTTATTTTTAGAAGTTTAATGAATTGAAACATCAAAGAGGTTAATTGTATAATAATTTGATTTATATTATCTACCAAATTTATTAACTTTAATATGCTAAATTGCTAAATCACATAAATAGTTTATTGTATATACATGCTTAATTTGAGATTCATATTTATTGTCAGTTAGAGTGTATATTCATAAATTTACTATCATATCAAAATAAATAGAATATTCTAATATTTTATTGTATAGAATTTATTTTATACAAAAAAAAAATATTACGATTCATACAAGAAAAAAAATAAAAGAAAATAAAAATTAAAACTTAATGAGTAATAAATGGGTTGACGGGTTCAAACAACACATTTATTTCTTTATAAATTGAATAGTACATAAGTTAGTAGTTTGCAACAACATGATTAATTTAAATAATTGATTGTGTCGAAAACGAGTTGACATATTGAAAACTTTAAACTCAAATATAACTTCTTATTAAATGAGTGACATGAACATAATCTTATTATTAATTGTGTAACACTTTTTAAACTCAAACTAGAACTTTTCATGTTGGGTGTGATTTACGTTCTTTTAAATAGATTAATATATTGTTTGAATTTATTTATTTATTTATTTTTAAGTTTAAATTTTTGTTTAAGCATGATAAGATGTGATATGATTTTGATTTTATTTTTTGAATTTAATGTTTAAGTTTTAAAATTTTTAAACATAGATAATGATAAGAAGTGATTGAAATTTTCAAAGGATTTTGATTTTTTAAAATGAAGATAATTATTATTATATTAATTAAGATTTTATCTTAATTTATTTTATTTTCTTTCCAATCAAAATATAAACAAATCTTTTTCTCTCTGTGTCCTATTCTATTTTTTATGCACAAAAGAAAATAATTTCTTTAAGTTTTATGAATTGCTAAAACTTTTAGTCAGCAAAGGTACGGATTTAGTTATTCTTTTATGAATTATTATTTTATTTTAATTGTTATTTTTATATGCTTTAATCTAGATTAAATAGAATTGCTTGTTTGATGTTATGAATTATTATTTTGTTTAATTTTATTAAGATTTGTTATTACATATTTTAGTTTAAATTAAATAAAATTTTTGTATCAATGTTATGAATTATTGCATGATTTAGCTTATTTAAAGTCATTATTTTTTTTCTTTCATTTCAAATGTTTTAGTTTAGGTTAAACAAAATTCTTGATATTAAATTAATGAATTGATAGTATTAGGACTTTACATTAATTTTTTGAGTACATTATTTATAAAATTTTTTAAGCCAAAATTCTGACAAGAATACTTATTACAATTTTCGGAATATGAATCTTCATTTATTAAGGAGACTATAGAATTTTATTTTATAGAAAATGAATTAAAATTTAATTTTATACAAAATTTTCAAATTAAGTTTTCAAATATGAAATTTTGTGTTATGTGCTTTTATTGTATACTGTAAATTATTTGAAGCAACAAATGATCTTTAAAAATTATAAAATTTTATATACTGATTATTACATATGTTTACTTATTTATATGAATTTTAGTTTAAGTAAACCTTAATTTTGGAATAATTCTAAAAATGTTATTACTTTTGGAATATTCATTATTTTGAGATACGAAAAGACCTTAAATAATTATGAAAATTTTTATTTTATTTTGTATACAATTTACTATATTGTGTGTAAATTTCATAATTTTTGAAAATTATTTTAATATTTATAAATTTTCTATTGTACCTTGTGTATTTTTAAAATATGCTAACAACTTATTGTTTTTCTAAATATTTATTATTTTAAAAATCATTTTTGGACCCAAAATATTATAAAAATTTTATATATGATATTCTCAAGTGTGCTTAGAAAATATGTAAAGTTTTAGTTTAATTCAAGTTATAAATTAGGAGTTAAATTTCCAAATTCATTGGAGATTTTGCTTAGGTTTCATAAGTAAGCAATGTAGACATACAAAATTTTACTATATTTATCTATATATTATTTTAAGTATTTTTATAAGATAATTTGTTATTATAAGAAGTTTGGAACTTTCAAATGACTGTTAGAAGTAGTTAAAAGCTTAGGTTTGGATCAAGGTACGTAATTTCATTTATGATATTTATTAGATTATTTTTACCTTATGTTTATAAAACATTTGATGACTAATTATTTGACTCCAAGTTTTGAGATATAATTGATAATTCCATAAATGCATTTATATTATGAATTCTAATAAATTGTATTTTTTAAAAATATTTTATCAATTGTTTATAAAAGTCATTGTTTGATTGTGAAATTTATTAAACACTTTGTAAGAAAATTAATGCAAGCCATCATGTTATGAATGATTTTTATATGATTAATTGAAATGAAATATATTGGCTCCTCTGTCTATAATATTATGATTTTGATTATGACTTAATTTGACTATAGTTAATATATCTGACTATTTGAACTAGTTGATATTTTATTCTGAGTGTGCACAAAATTATAATTATGTTAATTGACTAGGTTATTGGGAATATAGATAACACTATGTGACACGAGCATTTGAATATATATATTTTGTAAAATAATGTTTATGTGTTTCTGCATATATAAAGTTTATGAAATATAATTTGGTATGTTATCTTTTCAATTTATGAATATCAAACTTGTGGTAATTTGAAATTTTTTTCTTCTAAAACTATAGTTGTGCATGATATTTAAATGAAATGGCTAGCAAATCTTTTTACACATATGAAAATAAGAAAAGCTCATGTATATATTATGAATAGCATTATTTACTAAGTTCATGGTTTATCTCTCGTTATTTATCTTTTGTAATATAAGTTATTTAGACTGTTACATGTGATGAATTACTCGGAGGATGACTTGAAAATTTTTATTTATTTATATTTTTTTATGAATAAAAAGTTTGTAATGTGTTTTGAATATTATTTTGAAACATTAAGTTTGATTTGAATTATTGTAGAATTGAAGAGATTTGAGAATAATTTATTATTAATAATGAAATATTTTAGTTTATAAGTTGTTATTGTAAAGTTTAACACTTGTACATGAAATTGTGCATCTTAATTCAATATGTGTGATGCTTGTCAAATTTAGGGCGATATATTGAGTAATTATGTCGGGGTCCATTTTTTGAGTACCTAGACAGCAATGAATGGTAATTTTTGCAAATACTATACAATTCTTCACCATAACCTACTGTTTTAGCTATTCCATAATATACCCCACAACTAATTAAATTTCGTATTTTTGTTGTTGGATTGAAATGCCATTAATTATATTTTTATTTCATTTTCAGTTCTTCCTTGTTCGATGATAATTTAAAGTTTGCCTATTTTGATAATTTTAAATTATTTATGTGTAGCATAATGGGCTTTAAAACTCTATTTCTTTGTCAATAAAAAATATTTCAGACATTTTTTCCTAAACTTACTTAGTGTTTCATTTTATCCATACGCTTTCGATTTGTCACTTTATCATCAAGTGAGATGCAAACCTTTATCTTGAAGAATAGTTGAATTGATTAAAGCTTTTGTCATGTAAGCAAGAGAACTAAAGATTGAGTGCCAATCGCACTAACTTTTTAAGAGAATTGATTTGATTTTAATTTAGGGTGAAATAGGATGGGTGGTGTTAAAAGAAAGATTGCGATTTGAATCCAATTTTATTTGAATCCAATTTTTTTAGTAGCTCATTCAATCCTGTCAATAGAATAGTTACTTTGAATTTTCCTATTATGCTGTGTCGCAGTATCTGATTGCGATTTGAATCCAATATTTTTAGTAGCTCATTGAATCCTGTCAATAGAATAGTTACTTCGAATTTTCCTATTATGCTCTGTCGCAATATCTGATAATAAATTCAGGTTGCCATATTTACTCAAAATTATGAAAAAAAAAAATGGTGAATTTATTTTTCTAGCGCAATACAAATTCCAGCTGGAGTAAAACGGCTAGCTAGCATACTCATATATGAGATAAAAAAGAGGAGAACCAGAAATGGAAGCTGTCAACATTTAGTAAGTCCACGAGGGAATGAGAATCGTTTCGATGAGTTCAGGATAATTGAATTTTATGGTACCCCATACACGCTACTAAATGACAGCAGGGAAGGGCAGTGTCTTGGTATTGAAGATAAGGTAAATTGATTCAATAGATAACCTGCTTTTGATATGACAATTGTTTAATACTATTTTAGAATTAACTCATTATTGAATTGCAAAATGTATTAATTTTGTCATATTGGTCTAAGATTTGTCTGCTACTATTTAGGGTTAACTCATTATTGAATTGCAAAATGTATTAATTTTGTCATATTGGTCTAAGATTTGTCTGCTACTATTTAGGGTTAACTCATTATTGAATTGCCAGATGTGGTTAATTTGTTACCAAAACACGTTACTAGCTGTTATACTTATAATCACCCATGCCAAGTTTTCTGCCCTGCTCTGCTCAATCTAATTTCTTACAGAATCCAAAACTCACGTATGCAATGGGTCGCAAAGCTTTTATTTCCCACCTCCTCATCCTATTCTTCCTCATTTCTGGTTAGTCATTTTACATAATCTGTATATCCTGCCTGCATGCAAATCAAGTGTATGTAATATTACTACGTAATAAAGACATGAATTTTTTCATTTTCCAGGTGGGCAGTGTGAAGTAATATTATTTATCGAGAATCAGTGTTCATTCACAGTATGGCTAGCTGCAAATCCATCCGATGGTGACTTCATTACTGAGAATGCACCATATACATTAGAAATATTTACCATGCCAGATCCATGGTCAGGTAGCATTTGGGCAAGGACCAAATGCTCAAACAATGCCTCATTTTATTTTTCATGTGAAACTGGTGACTGTAATTTGGGCACAGTTGATTGCCAAGGTCCACCAACACCGCCCAAATACCCAGTCACCCTTCTCAATTTAGCTATAAGTAACTCTGTTGTCACATATGAAGTGAGCTTGAATCATGGCTTCAATGTTCCGATCAGATTCCTTCCAGACGGCGGTTCATTGACAGGTGGGTCTGGATCTGGTTCATGCCCAGTTGTCGATTGCATTGCGGATATAAGCAATATCTGCTCTCCTGACTTGGTGGCGACAAATCAAAACGGGGCGTATGTGGGTTGTAATAGTCCCTGCGATGCTTTAAAAGATCCTAAATTTTGCTGCACAGGACAATTCGGCGGTGCAGGCTGCCAGCCTAATCAATATTCACAGGCTTTTAAAAAACTCTGTGCCTCGGCTCACACCTTTCCGGCAGATAATGACCCACCGATGTTTAAGTGTACCGGAGCTACTAGTTACAATTTAACTTTCTGTGCCATCTAATATCTTTACAATCTTAGATTTGTATATAGATAAGAGGGTGATGTAATAAGTATCTACTCATATTTCCTATTCATAGCCAATAAATGAGTAATTTATATCAATTTATATATTTATTTTCTGCTATTCCTATTAGTTAGTTACCAACTACAATTCAAACAAAGTTGATATAAGCAACCCACAGAAACAATACTATCATTAAAACTTTTACTTTGATATATTGATTGATACAGAGTAGACCCTGTCCTGAGCAGTTTATGCAACAATAATGTATTTTATTCTCACACTGAGATATCTCATACACGAGTGACGCTGCAGTACTAGTTAAAAAATTAATTTAAACACTCGTGTTTTAATTGAAAAAATAAATTTATACTATTAGATTACACATGATATAATCTATTAGTAAAACGCTTTATTTCAACTTAATAAAATTTACTGCTACATTTCATTAAAAATAGCTTACATATTATTTTAATACCAATTAAAATAAAATAAAAATAATGTTTTATGCCTGATGTGGCACATGATTAATCGGAATTAATTGAAACTAATTTAGAAAATATTAAATAACTAAATACATTATTCTTATAATTTACATTAATTATTAAACATGATAACATATTTCCTTTGTTAAATTAATGAATATGTTCATTCTTATTATGAATTAATATTTATGCTATTAACTAATTAAAATCATTTAAATGATATCCAAATGATTCAATAGTAATTTTTTAATATTACAAGAACTGAATCAAATTCATATATATTTTAAGTTTTAACTAAATTTAAAATTAATGTTAATAATCAAAATTTGATAGTGTTAGCTAAATATACAATACTATGACATGAAATGAATATTTATATATTAATTTAAACTACTATTACTCTTATATTGAGATTATATTAAAATTTTAGTTTACTATCGTTCGTTTATTAACTAAGTGCATTATTTATATCTTGTTTTAAAAAAAATATTATCCCTAAACAGTCATCAATCCACACTCCTAATAAAGAGTTTATTGTTTACATTTGTTATTAGAGACTTTTTTAGGTATATAATATTCTTCATTGACATTTATATATTTTACAAAAGGGATTAGAAAGAATATTATGGGGATACTTAGTTTGTAAAACATTACATTTATTTATATATATTATATTCTTTATATTCTTGGTATGTATATATTATGTGAGTTAATTAATGAGATACTAAAATCTTTGCATATTCATGTAAAATATTAGTAGTAGGTATTTTTCACATGAGTATAGTGGTTGTTACGTATTAGGATTGATGGATCGAGACATGTCACACATAATGTAATTTAAGTCTTATACTCAATGAAATATTAAAACCCAATTGCTAATTTTCTTTGTAAAATCCATTCCTTGAACTCTATAGGTAATTTGGTCTTTTTGTATTTAAACTGTTAAGAGTTTTATGAAATTAAAAGATGGAAACTTGAATGATATTCGCCATGATTTTATAACCCATTTCCTCTTCTTCTTTCCTTTCCACTAGCAGAAACCTAGTCCATTTTCTCCTTCTTTTTCTCCTGTATTCGTCTCTAAAATTTTCACATTTGTGACCATATTCTTAAGAAACCAATCTTATAAAGTTATTGCTCAAACGTTTAGCTTCATAAATCCTCAGAGAAATTAAAAATAGAAATCTTTGATTTTATTTACAAACCTTCAAGTCAAAGTATATGGGTTTTCAAGCACTTAAAACTCAAACACTAGAGTTCACCATTAAAAATTCATTTTCATCACTTGCATAGAACTTAGGTATGTATTTGCTAACCTTGAGCACCATCAATTTCAATTTTATCTGAGAATTTATGATATTTATGTAAATTGAGTATTTTAGGTTATTATTTAGTTTTAAGATTGGATTTAATTATGATATTTAGAGAATGATAATGAGGTGTGTGAGAATGAGGAGAATTTACTAGAAAATTTCATTACATAAAAATTGGTTAAATGACAAAAATTTTTAGTGTTAAAATAAATTTTTAGAACTTTTGTTTATATTGAGTTGAATTATGAGCTAAGATGCATCTTGAGGCTTAATTTAAGTTTAGTGCAATTGTATTCGAGGTTTAAGGACTAAGTTTAAAGTTTAATTTCAAATTGATTTAATTTAGGATGAATTTGGTGTTGATAAAGAATAAAACCAATTTTCACTAATTTTAACCCCCTTATAATTTTCATGGTTTTATCAAAAATAAAAACATTTTTGAGCAAACTCTATTGGAAACAAAATTATATTATTATTCAAAAGTTTTCCAACGAGCACTTATATGACTGATTTGAAGTTCTATTGCTATGTTAAAAATACCTATCTATCATTTTTTCTTATTTTTTATTATGCAAATCTTCGAACTGATGTCGTGCCTTTAGGATTTGGCACTAAGGCATTGGAGCTTCTATTTTCAAAATCTTGATTTTACTATAGCAAATACTATAGCATATATATTATAGCAAGTTTATTGTATCGCGCTACAGCATTAAGCAATTTGTCCCTTAGTTTTGTTAATCACTTTTAAACCCCTAAATAAACTTTAAATTAAGTGATTCAAAAATTATTAGAAAATTTAGAGAATGTAGTTTATTTTCTACAGAAAATACTTTTCAAAACTTTAATTCAATAATTTTTAAAATTATCGAACTACCTTTAAAAGTTAATTTTGATTAAAAGTCTTTTTAGTTGCTATAGATTATTCTGTATTGACTCGAGCTTTAATCTATAAGGTAACTTAAAGACCATGTTTATCATGTATGTGTGTGTGTATCATATTGGGAGAAATGAACATTTTATTAGAGTTTGGTTTCTAATAGATATTCATATTGTATTCTTTAGGCTAAGACACTTTGGGAGGAGACATAAGTCAATTCGAGGATTAGTGGAGAAATATATACTTTCTCCTAAACTATGAGTGAATAGTTATAATATTTAATTTGTTTGGCAATTGTTTTTAAATTTCATATTTTTATTTTAATAAATTATTTTAGAATATTATGAGTTATGAGATGCTTGATTTGTATGTAAATATTTTGATATAGAAATAAAGCTTGTTGATTGCATGTTATTCTACTTTGTAAATTCATGACATGTTTTATATAAATGACCTTTGTGGCACACTCAAATATATGAATATACATTTGCAAATATATTTAAAATGTGTTATTTATAAACCTTGATTGTTGGTGATTTGTTAGTACTATTGTAGTACTATAAGAAGTAACCTATCGATAGATTCATTATAGAGGCCACGTAGGTATCTAGCCATTAGGTGGGGTTGATATTAGGAAAAATGTACTTATAGAACCTACCTAGTGAAAGGTAAAGTGAGGACAGTCAGAGTTATTAACACATGCCTACTCACTAGTAAGTTGGACTATGATATAATATTTTATAAATTGAGTTTAAAAACTGACATATAGATAAATTTTTTGAAAATAGATTTTATAAAATTTAATAGTTGCATTATTTTTTTATCTAACCAACTCACAAATGGTCTTATGTATCTATCCTAGTTAAGATAACAACTTGAGAAAAGATAGGTAAACCCGATCTTTTATGAAGAAAATAAACATATGCTTAAACATCTATTTTATAATATGTTTTTAGTTGCATAATTAGTTTTGAGAACAATGTGAGATTGCCAAAAAAATTAATATAGTTTATAAATTATTTTAATATCCTATTATTTACAAACGTTTTCAGTTGTATATTACTCATGGTTCACTCACTGAATATATTTTATACTCATCTTTCTCACTTTTCCTCTTTCAACTTGTGTCTTACAACTATTATGTTGTTGTAGAGGTGGACCAAGTTAACATTACATTTTTTCTAGTATAAACTCCTCGATTCATCTTATGTTCCTTATGGTTAATTAGTAAAATATTTTTACATAATACTTTAATATTTAATAATATATACCTTTGATATTATTTAAAATTTAAATATTTTATTTATTTTCTTTTTTGAGGCTTTATAAGTATATATGTCATAAGTTATTTTTAAGTATAATGATATGTGTGTTTTTTAATTATTTGAATAATATGCATAATTCTTTAAAGCCTAACGGGCTTTTGAAGGACATTCTATGCTAATGAGACATATTTTAAAGGTGTATGACAATTGTCATGTGTCAGCTTCTAGGTCAAGGCGTGACATCCTTTCATTAATAATTTAGCATACTGTCACACTAGATTTCCTAATGCATATTGTCACTATTCAAATTCTTAAATATAGATATTATCACTATTCACATTTGTCATTAACCATATTATTTAATCATTATTTGTTGTGCAAGATCACACTAAATTTTTAGATATAGTAAAATTTAACTTTTAAGGTAGACGTGAATTTAACTAATTTACAAGAAGATAATAAGATGTTGATAGATAAGGCAAAAAGAGACAATAGAAAACTCAAAAAAAGAAAAACATCCAAAGTGTAGAAGATGTTTGAGAAATTGCCACTTAAAAAATTTTCAAATAAAAAATTAAAATCAAAGTAGAAGTTATATGAAAAAAAATATATACATTTTTAAAAATAGCCATGGGAAAAGTAATATAAATAAACATTTAATTAATTATCCTAAGTTGTCTTCTCCATGTGATTTCCATCAAATGCTTATAAACCATAGCTCAGGTTTTATTTATATATGTGTTCTACAATCTGACTTTAATGTCTACTGTGATATTTTAATTATGGCACTTGTCAAGCATGATTTACCATTTCATTTTATTAAGTATTATGGCATAAGAGCAAAAAATGATAGAATTAAAAAGATAATGAATATAGGTAGAGCTTGTCAAAATGATAGAATTAAAAAGATAATGGAGGAAATTCTAGGTAGAACTTGTTTGACATCTAATTTATAGACTTCAATTCCCTTTGATGGTTATTTGTATTATGTTGATAAAGATCAATAAAAGAAATTCTTGAATTTTAGCTTGATGTCACCTCCACGTGATAAACTTTGTTTAGTGAAAAATTATTGTCAATATTATCTAAATTGGATATTGAGAAAAAGATATTCTCAATAACATTGGATAATGTTTTGATGATATTTTTGTGTGAATATACTAAAATCTCAATTGAAAATTAAGAAAACACTTGTATGCAATGGAGATTACTTTCATATTCATTATTATGCTTGTATCATCGGTTTAATTATGCAAGCTAGGTTGAAAGTAGTAGAAATGAATTATATAAAATTTATGAAAATGTAAATTTTGTAAAAGAGTCACAAGAAAACAGAAATTTTTAGAGTATATGAAACAAATATCTTTGGATGACAAGAAAACTCTAACACAAGATATTTCAACAAAATAGAATTATATTTATGTTATACTTGAGAGTGTATTTTATTATAAAATGACTTTTCATCACTTACATTTAAGTGATTCCAACTGTAAAAATGTCCTTCAAATAATGAGTGGGATATTTTAAAGAGTTTTAATCACTTTTTAAGCTTTTTATGAGATTATTTGCATATTTTCTAGATATATTATTAGTTTGTATGAAACATAGATGGAAAAGATGACTAAACATGTATCACATACATGTAAGCATGGTTATAGAAGAAAAGAATTATCAAAATGACTATTTAAGTTTCAATATAGGAATTTACCTTTCCAAGTGCTCTAAGTGCTCAAATTTAATGACGGCAACCTACATATATGAAATCTATGTACTTTAATGCCACTTTTGTAAGAATGATAAAGGGCAAGAGTAAAAAAGAGAGATCAAAAGGTTTTTTTTGTCTAAAATGAAAAAGTCTCGCTAACATATCTCTCTCTTAATTTAAATAGGCTTGGATTAAAAAGTAATTATCATATTTTTTTGTTTGCTCTTTTTAAATAATTTATTTTATGTTTTACCAAGCAATTAAAAGGAGACTCTTTTAATAATTTTAATTATTACATGCTATATAATTTACATTATACATTTAAAATGTTATTATTTTTATTCCAAGTACTAACACCTTAATCTTTTTAAAATACTGTTAATTGTTATTTTAATATTTTTAACGCTTAATAAAATATCATAAATCAATTTATATTATAATTTATATGAAATGACCTCTTATCATTCCAGTAAGTAGTAGCTTTCAATGAATAATATTTTCTCTCTCTATCTTCTTTAACTACATAAGATTATTAGTGTGACCATGTAAATTTACCATGAATTTATTGTGATCTAGTTTTGAATTCTTTCACATGCCAAACGAGTATAATAAATATCTAGTAATGCATTATAATCCCTAAACTACATTGAAAAAATATTTCATAGAATTTTTTCAAGTTATATGTATTATATAGGATACATCCTTCCATCATCTAATTCTAATTAAGCACAAATTTGTATAATGTCAAAGCCCTAAACTCAATATGTTTTTGAATTATCATTTAATATATCCAGAACTTGTCATTATAAACTTTTTTTTCCATTATATAAAATATACTATGGTCAAAAATTCCTATTTTAAACATTTATTAATGTTCTAGGCACTTGAATTCAAATAAAGTCAATGACTACTCCTAGTCTAACAATTCCAAGTGAATAGATCTTATTTTGATCATCATTTGTCTCAATCTACAAATATCATATGACCAAATAGTCTTCATCATATAAAATTTGACTAGTCTTGTACTTATACACTATATGAATCATAAGCAGCGGTATAAAATTCAAATATGATATTTTTGATCAAAGAACTCTATTGTACATTTGTATGACTAAATGAAAAATCATTGACAACATATAATATCACGTAATTTATTTGTATTTGGTCACATTTGAAAAATAATTCATTAGCCATTAATCCATTCTAATACCTTAATGACATGATTATTACTATCACTGATATCTATATCAACTCTTAATTTTTTTTTGGAGATATTTAGTATGCTTATTTTGTAATATTATTGCCAGCTTAATATCGCTTCTAGAAGGAACTGTTCAATAAGTTCATTTATTTATTAAATGACTCATTTGGACAATTCATATACATATTTTATTTAAATGTATGTTAAAACAAAGGAACACTTTATACTTATGAATTAAACAAATTCTTTCTTTTATTATTTATGAAATATTAATACGAGATAAAATGCTCCAAAACTAACAGCACTAATAATTTCAAGGGTTGTGTCCCACGTTAAATTTGTACTTTACTAAAGTGTTTGTAACTTTTGTGATTTTGAAAGAATATTCAAGAAATGGGAGTGTTTACTTTATATACACGAGGGAAAAGATGTTATCTAAATTTTTGAAGTATTGCTATGTTTTTTGCATAATATTGACTTTATTGGTTACCATGGATCCTCATTATAAATAATTATTTGTTGAATAGGCATGCAAAAAACTTTATGGTTAATTAAATAGAAGTGAACAATATTTCAGATAAATTATGTTCTTTATTTGCTGATTATATGGTATATTTGAATAAATCTTTTTCTGTTGCATCATCTTCCATTTATGTCAGTGGTATTTAGTCAAGTTAGAAGCAAAATATCAAAAGCAAAGGATATTAGATATATGTCTTTAGGTAAATTTTAGTTTCGTTTTTAAATTTTAATTATTATTATAATAGTATTATTTTATATTAATCAAAAAATTTAGATATGGGCTTAAAGAAAAAACTATGGCACATGGTGTGTACTCCAAGCCACTGTCATAAATATTATAATGTATAAAAAATTATAAAGTTTGAATTTTTTGTATTATTTATGCATAATTATTTTAGCATGAACGTTAGAATTTGAAAACTAATATTTTTTTTTTTTCAGTTGGACAGAAATACATGCAGAAGGTGTTTGCCTTTCAAGAACTTGTTAAGTTGCTATTTGAGATCACATAGACGTTATCTACAGAATAGAAGTAATCTTGGTTTCTGGGAAAAGATGTTACAAAAAATTTATTCCTTTGTCCAGGGCGAAGCTATGATTTAAACTGTGAGGGGTTAAAATGCGAGTATAAAAATTTTACAGGTGATAAAATCGAAAAAAAAAAAGGAATTTTTTTTAAAAGAATAAAAATTAATAAAAATAAGTTTATTTATATAATGTTTTTTTAAGAAAAAAATTCGTGGCGTGGAACGGCTCAGCAGCAATTCCTTGTATCAGTGAAGATATTGCCTTTTCTGTCATCTAGATCGATGCACTGGTAATCTTTGATGGGCTATTAGAAAACATGTTTCGATCCCCTCGAACGTGGTTGGACCGAGTTGAATAATTCTCTTTTAAGGTTTGATATACTCATCATTGTAGCGTACCTGCAGCAGGCGATATACGGCCCCCTTTCAGGTTTAATCATACCGTTTACTATACCAACAAGACGGTGAAAAACATTGTTAATAGATTTTGACGAGTAGTTTAAATATAAATGTCGGGTCCATATTTTTAAGGTAAATGACAATTAAACATGGTAGAAAAGTACATTGACTTTTGGTCTTTGTTCGAATCACATAAACCCCAAAAATTAAAGTAGCTATTAATATTCACATAATAAAACCTATAAAATTAGGCTTGAGCATGTGGTAAAATTAAGTCTAGGCAGACGAAGAAAATGATAAAACTACTTCAAATAATGATTTGGATTCAATCAATAAATTCCATAAATCAAGTGTGCACATTGAGAAAATGACAAACATGTTAAATATAAATATTTGAATTCTTACCTTTTTAAATTTAAGATTTTAGGTGAAATAATAATTAAATGGTATTAAAAGAATGATCTTAAATACAAATGTTTGAACACTTCTCTTTAACTTTGAACTTTATGGCTTATGTATAATTATTTATAATTTTATTTTTAAGTTTAAATTTTTAGGTCAAATTATAATTCAATTATGTAAATTTTGTTATGTGAGAGAGAATGATAAACAATTTAAATAAAAATGCATGAGCTCTCACCTTCAAATTTAAACTTTTAGGTTTATGGTAATATTTACATATGAAATGTAATCTTGTGATGTGTAATTAATAGAATTAACAAGTTAAGCGGCATATGTGGCCTAATCTTATAGCGCCTGAGTGAGTAGAATTAAAATGCAAATCAACAAGATCGTACTTGCATTCTTGTCACTCTGTCACACAATAATGCGAGCATTCGCCCTTCACATCATATGTTATTTATATATATTGAGAGATAAATCAAACATTAGTCTTGTATTGTGTAAATAATAGCCAGATCCATATTCTCGATAAGTCTAAAGATTTGAGCCACAATGGGATTTTGAGTAAACTTACTATTCTGGACTCGCGAATTGAGGCATTGATGTACATGGAAACGATTAAATAAAAAATAAAATACAAGCTAGTCGGCCAGTTTTGTAAGTTGATTTGAAAGGGAGAGCAATTCCAAAAAAATATCAAAGATTTATTGTCCATCGCTATTACTAAGAACCAAAATTCATAAGTTATATGCAGAGACATCTGGCCTGGATCGATGGAGTCGAGGGCTAATTAACACAAAAATATACACATCAAATGTATAGGCATAAATAATCCAATTATATGATATCATTTTGGTATCGGTGGAAGTCCAACTTAAGTTCTACGTGACTTGATGATTACCTGTTATCATGTTTCAACAACTAGCAGAGGAGAGTTGTCTGCATATCGTTAAGTTAACCAACGGCAGTTTGCTCTGGCCTTTGCTAACTAATGTAAATGTAAGTTTCCCACTTTGAAAGTCATGACAATTATGCAACAACCTTCATAATAGTTATAGTTGTAGATTACTGATGTTAATTTTCATTATCAAAGTAATTGAGGAAGAACATAACTGACCAAGAAATTAAGGGGAAAATTAAACTATGTCCAGGTTGCACGAGACCGACCGGCCTGCTGCTAAATCAAGGGAGAGGATCGATTTCAAGTTTTCTAATTTAAAGCGCTTCAGGTAATTAATTGAGTAATCAATTAATTAATTAAATCTAATATATAGTTTGTTATGCAATCTTTTTATTTTTTAATGCATGCAAGTACCAAAGTGTAATGAAATTCCACCTAGCATAAAAAAGGAAAATTTTTAGAGTTTGTAAACATGAGTACTGCAGACTCTATAAAATGTATCTTTAAAAAAAAAAAAGTAATAACTCAACTCATAATAAATGATATCAAAATCAAACTCAATCCGACTCTAATGTCTTAAAGTAAAAGAAGATAGATAGGTAAGAAGTCTTATCTATAATTGGAGCGTCACAGAATTGGGTGAAAAATGGAAGAAAATATAACAGAATCTCACGTTGAATAGAAAAAATATATTTTTCAGTTTTATAACAAAGTGTCTAGAATTAAGTGAGAGTAGGGGAGAATATAACGGGAGCGTTACAAAATTATGTGAGAGGTTGAGGTGGGTAGAAATATAACGAAATCCCGTAACAAATAAAAAAGAAAAATTTTTTGAGTTTATAACAGGAGTGTCATAAAACTATGTGAGAGTTAATAGTGAAGGAGAATATAAGGAAATCCTATGTCAAATAGGAAAGGAAAATTCTTTAGATTTATAGGGGTGATTGCTGTACACCTTGTCACACACATATACACATACATATACGTGCACCACGCACACACATACAGAGACATACACATACATACATACATACATACTTATACGCGCACCACACACACACATACAGAGATATACACATACATCTATGCACGCGTATAATTGTTTAACTACACATAAAACATATTCCATGTTATAATAATATGGATGTTGTATAGCATAGGGGTCAGCTAGATCTGGGATTGAATATGACAAGCTATATGAGTTTTACTACTGCAGTTCTTGTTTCATTCCCATTGAAGATGTGCAATTATGGGACAATTTTACAAGTGAGTTGTGCTGCTTGCTATTGTTAATTCCTTGCGTTTTTTCCCCAGTTTCATGCTTGATTAATTTCAGGATAGTAGCGGGGACTTCAGGTTAATTGATAGTACTCATCGTGTAGTTACATTGCTCAACCCTGTATGTAGAGTGTCTGTGTTTGGTTGAATTTTATTGTGCTCTCTCATGTCATGCATGCATGTATTTATTATATGCAAGGGCTAGACCTGCTATACTTGAACGAGAACATATATAGAGTGAAACTATATGTTTTGCTTCTCTGTCTTATTTGCGGGTCAAAAATCATTGCCAAACTCCAAGAAGAAAAATAAGGTTTGTAGATTTCATTTCCTTAACTTGAATGGTGTTAAAAACATTTCAATATTCTATTTGACAACGACAAGAATGACTAGTTTTGCGCATTAAGTTTCTCAGGAAAGATGAATTCAAAGATCTTAATGCTGATGGATCAGATAGTATTGTCCAAGGAACTCTGCTTCTTCTTCTTGTAGTAAAGAGTTGGGTTCTGCCTCAGGCTCTCGTAAAGAACACGAGAGTGGGTGCGCTTTCGCTTACATCTCCCCTCATATATAATTGACTGCATCTATATACATTATGTTGAAAGTTGAAACACTGTAATTTCTATTTTCTTAGATGATGTATAATTTGTCCTTTCTGCCTTTAATAGATTGTAATTTAAGTTAATGTATTGTGGATTCATAATAAACAAATCAAATCATATAATGAATGGATCCAAAAACTAAAAGTGCATGCTCGGATCCACATTATCATGATCTTAAGTTATTGCTTAGTGTGGGTAATCAGACATAGTGGGGTTATCCACTTGTTCTATAACTTCTTCCTGTTATTTGAGCCACTACAATTATAAGAAAGGAGAACAAGGATTCAGCGCTATTTTGTCTGGCCTGATCCTGTTTGCGTTATCATTTTCAACCAAACTGCTAAGTGGTTACTTCCTAGATCTTGGAATTATTATATGACATGAACATAACTAGTTCATTTAATGCAGGGGACAAAAAGTTTCACTTCGGGCTCACATCGCACCAATGACTTGGTTGAGTGTTCCACGGAAAGGGGAAAAAAATATCTCTTCGACAGACAACTCGAGTGGTAACGATAGAAGCTTGATCAAGAGACCAGACTCAACCAGTGCCAAAAACAACTTATTACATCAAGACAACAGTAGTCATGTTGACAAGCATTCTGAATCAAATCATACGTCATTTGGTTCAGAAAGAGCTTGCTGCATCATTCCAGGGAAGCCTACTGGAAGCCGCAGAGTACACAATAGAACAGCTTCGAGCAGAATCTAAAATGTCGGAGAGAAATGCCCACAAGTTAATGCTTAATTTGGATACACTTTAGAAGGACTTTTCTGATCAATCAAAGAACCAAGCGAATTTGGAAATGGAGCTTTCCCCAGCGTGCATAGAATGCAATGGGTTCAGAAAAGAAGTTGAACTGAAAACGTTGTTATCCAAGCCTGTAACCTTGGAGGATTCAGCATTACGAGACAAAGGCATAACCCATATTCAGAAGGAATTGGACATCGAGCTCGTTAATGTTCTGCAGGAGCTGGAAGAGATTATAGAAAAACAAAAGCTAGAGATCCAAAATCTTTCATCATTACAGTTGAAATGCATCCATATGTAAAACACAATCTGAGTAAACATTGAAGAAAACAACAACTATTTGATCCAGCTACGGCAACTTCTGGAATCAGAAAATAATTTGCAAGCTAAGCTGCAACTGCTGGAACAGGCCTTGGAGGGAAAAAATAGTAGCCTAGAGAATGAAGTGAGTATGAATAACCGAATCCTTCTGGATATTGAGAAACAATATGAGGCTAAGTTATCCGCTAAAGATGATGAAATTGCTAGTTTAAAAGCGAAGTTGTCTACTAAAGAAGTTGAAATTAATGGTGTAAAAGCCAGGTTATCTGAGTCTCATAAAGAAACATATTTTGTAGAAGTGGCATCCATAAGTGGAGTGATGTTGAACAGAAACAAGAAATTGAAGATATGAAGGCAAAAATACAGGAGCTAGAGAGAGATTGCAATGAGTTGACAGATGAAAATCTTGATGTCTCTTACTCAAGCTTAAGGAAATAAAGAAGTATTCCTCAGGAGACCTTGAAGCGTTGGTTCTCTTGTCCAGTAAGCTTTCAGAAAATTCATTGAATTTAAGGTCTCAAGTTAGTGGTCCTGAATTTGATGAGCATAATCTTGAAGACGAGCTAAAGAAGAAACTCCTTTGGGAGATTGAAAACCAGCATAATGTTTCAATGCAAGAGATTGAGATGTTGAAAAATGAACTGGGAGCTAAGGTAAGATTACTGGCTCAGGAATTGAGTTGTAAAAGGCCTGAGATAGAAAGCCTTAAAGCTAAAATGCTATCAAGAGAGAAGGAAATCAATGATCTTTGATATTGCCAAAGTGAATTAGAAGCAAAGGTCCCCGATATCCAGAGAGGAAAAAATCCAGATAGAGGAAGACAAGGAAATGGTCTTAAGTGAATGGGATACTGCTACAAAGCACTTGAATCATTTGCAAAACAGTATAGTGATGCTTAATGGCAGCATTGATTATCATGTCTCCGCTAAAACGACATTTGAAAGGAAATCTTCCGAACCAGAAAGAGAAAAGGGCGAACTGGTACAGGAAAATGCACAGTTGTCAGCATGCATTTCTGGATTGGAGGTTCAAGTAAGGTTTCTGACAGATAAGAGGGAGACAAGATGTTCGGAACTAGAGAATGCCAATTCTCTTGATATGAATCTCCAAGATGAGTTCACAAGATTGAGAAATGATATTTAAACTCAAGAAACAGATATGAAACAAAAACTGGAGGACATGCATAATAGGTTGTCAGTTTCAAAAGAAGAGTCTGAGCGTCAGAAAAAAAAAATACAAAGTTTCAAGTTACAACTAACAGTCTCATCGAAGAATACAAGTCTCTTCAAATGTCAAATGAAGACTTGAGGATGCAAAATTTTGATCTGGAAAAGTTTTGTACCAAAATGGAGGCAGAACTAAGGTAGTCAAATGAAAATTTGGCTATCCAGAAAAGTTGAAGATTTAGAAGCAAACCTTTCTTCAATGCTAAAAGATGTTGCCTAAAAAGAGGAAAGCTTAACCATACATTTGGATGCACTTCTTGATGAACATGGAAAACAAAACAAGAAACTTATAGTGGCAAAAAGCTCTTTAAACCAGATGTATTTGGAGAGGACAGTTGAAGTGGAGAATCTTCAAAAGGAGATCGGAAACCTCACCATGCAACTCTCCGCAACCCATCAATAAAGAGAGAGAAAGGCTTCTAAAGCCGAGCGTGAACTATCCCATCTACATACATATAAAGCTAAAATGCAGGGTACTCTCCAAGAACTTCAATCCAAAATAAAATTGGCTGAGAATGGGGCTCAATTCTATTTAAATAGAATACGAAACAAAAGTACAGGGACTGATTGGCAAGCTTGCTGCTTCCAAACAAAACCCTGAAATGCTGATTGCTAACCATCAAAAGATGTTGAATTTGTTGGAGAAATACAAAGTAAGTGAAGAAAAATTTAAGATCAATTTCAACAATCTTGAGCTAAAGCTTACAGTTTCTGAATGTGAGAGACAATTACTGACAGAAGAATCTACTGGTATGAAGGTTCTGCTTTTGAGAATAGAACATCTTGAAGATGAAGTTGTCTCTCAAGAATAAGCTCAATGAAACCAAGTCTGAGAAAGACAAACCGAAAACTTCACAGCATTTGAAGGTGCAAAAAATGATGCTTTTGGAGAAGAATTCTGACCCCCAGATGGCTGTCTCAATTAGAAAACTGCAAACGTAATAGAGTCACTATAGAAGAAAAGCTTCTACAGATGGAGGATGATCTAATGGCAAAAGAGGCACTATGCACACAGCATGCTGAGCTTAAAAATGATCTATCTTTGTTGAAAAGGTCTAATAGGCAACTTCAATGGAAAGTACAACTACTTAGAGGATGAGAAAAATGAGTGTCCAATGAAAACTCGAGCCCTTGAAGAAGAATTGCACTTGGTAAAGGAAGAGAGACCACATCAAGCAGAATCCAACAGCTTTTGTCTTTATAGCAGTGAACATCAAAGAAAGGTGTCCACTTCACTTCTATTGTTAAATAATACCAGTAATGGAATTCACTCTGTTAACCCTTTTTGTGTACATATGTTGATTCACTTGCGATAATATTTGATTGCAAACAAATCCTTAAGGTGTCTGTTGCTTTCTCTTTCTCCCTCTGTCTCCATACAGGGTGATAATGGATATGAAATTCAAGAAGAAAATTCTCCTGCTGCTAGAGTTGATCGTTTCTCAAAGATTCGGTTGCTGGAAGCTGAACTGGCCAAAACTATTGAAGCCTATCGCATGTATGAAGCCCAGCCCACAAGGTAAGTGCCAGGAACGTATATATGGGTTCGTAAACAAAATCTGTGTGCACAAATTATGCTAATTATTGTTGTTACTAATTGGGAGTGTCTTATTTTTCTTTGCAGTTTAAATGAAAAACAAGGTTTTGCTTCTTATTAGTTATAGGCTTCATTTGGTATTGTGGTGATTCTACTGTGCTTTGAAAGCAAATAAAAAAAATGTTTGACAATGAAGCCTAAATAAGTTCAAAGGAGGGCTTTTTCTTTTACAGATGAAATGAAAAACTGTAATATCTAACAACTGTTACCGATTCAGCATAAATGTGCTTAACAATGCAAGTATCTATTTAATTTATGCCAAGTAAAATCCTAATAATTGGCTTATTGTATTTCTTTAGGCTTTGGTTGCTATGATTTGCGAGATATGGAATGAGCACTCCTCATTTTTAAGTTGAAATTTGAGTTCCTTTGAAAGATTCTTGCAGACGCATTGTTTGCAATGAAGAGACTGAACTTGGAATTTGAGTTCCTTTGAAAGATTCTTGTAAATGCATTGTTTGCAACGAAGAGACTGAATTGTTAGTATGTATGTATATATATGCGCGTTGCATTATGCAAATAGATTTGTTTATTGAACAATTGTAATGTAAATTTCAGTTCTAATGTAGTTTGGCCATCTAATCTAGCAGGTTGTTGTGCGACGGCAAAAAGTAATAATGCTAATAGTGCAAGAATATCACCTGGGAAAGGTGAAGTTGTGACAAGAGAACGATTTGAAAGCACAAAATCGTCGCCGGAGGCAGAACTAAGAGAGATTCGCGAGCGCTATTTTCAGATGAGTCTCAACTATGCAGAGGTAGAAGCTCAGCGCGAGGAACCCGTCAAGAAGCTTAGAACAGCCAAAATTGGCAAGAGATGTTTTTCATAATTAAATCCAGTGTTCAATTCTGGCCCGAGCCTCTAACTTGAGTTACCTTTGGTAAAAATCATTATTTTCTTTGTATTCTTATTGATATTCAAAAGACCCCAGTTTGTGAAGTTTGAAATGATCAAGGGTATGAGCAATTGAATCTGCATAGTTTTTAAATATATACATGGAATTAATTTGAATTTAATTCCAATTTAGTTTTAAGTTGAATATATATATGAAAATAAACATATAAAGTATAACCTCTATAATCTCGGTCATAGAAATACATTTTATGATCCCGATTTAAACTAATATACTAAATTAATAATTTTAATAAATTAATAAAGTAATACTAATAAAATAATACTTTTTAAAAATTTATTATATAACTCTATGATTATATTCGTATCAAAAATTAATAATTTATTAAAATTATAAAATTGATAAATTAATATGTACTTTGATGATCTTTTAAGTTTATTTGATATAATAGCTTGATTGATTTTCGAAGTGAAATTTTTCAAAAACTCAGTTGCTACAATTCTTTTTTGAGCACATATGGAATGTTATTTACTATGCATGCTCCTCATTTGTTATGGTTGATTTTTAAACATCTTTTAAATGAAAAATTATTGTAAATGCTCAAGTAGTTTATGATTAAATATAAAAAGACTTTACGTTTGTTTATTGAAAAATTATTGTTAATCTAATTGGTTGAATACATCTAATTAAATTAATACAATTATAATAAATATTATTTAATTATGTAGAGAAGCACAATAAATTTATTATTTTGGTTAATTTAATGTATATTTAGAAGATTAATTCATAATCAATTAATTAAATTGGTAAAATAAAATGAATTTTTAGTTGATTAAATTTTATGTTCATTTAATTGTAAATACACTCTCTATAAATTAATAAATTATTAATTTATTAATTAATTAATACCTGTTTAAATTTATAGATTTTCTATGGTCCCAACACTATTAACTTACTATTGGTTACATGGTTTGTCTTGAATATTAAACAATGCCCGTTCTAATTTTTTCATTTAATATAAAATTAAAGTATGCTTTTCTCTTTCATTTCATTCTTTTGTTGCTCATTTCTTGTCAATCATTTTATCACTTGATCGTGTGATAATATTATATGATATACTTTATCTGTCTATCATACATGCAAGTAACTTAAGTGTACTAATGAAGAATTGCAGGTTGTTTGGTTTGAGAGAAAAACCAAAAAAATAAAGAGAAAACTTTCTTGAATGAAAAAGAAACTCTATAAACTTTTTTACAAATGAATATGATACTAGCTAACTGCTCTTATTCATACAAATCAAGACTTCTAGAATCAACTAAGTTGTTACATAAATATTTCACTAATAGATCCCGAAATTCACAAATCTAGCAATTAGTCATTAGTTACTCAACTAAATTAATTTTAACAACTTACAGTTGGTACCAACTTATCAATCTTTAGTGCACAGGCTCTTCTTTAACTAACGTAACAACTTAACATCATTTTCCTTCTATAATCAGCTTCATACAGTTCCACACAGCTCCATGAACTTCAACTCATCTCCATTCACATTGCTCAGCTTCATTTATCTGAGTGTTGAGTCAGCTTTAAGTCAATATCCTACCCAAGTTAAATGGTCTAGGATGAATATTAAACTTGGTACGAAAATAATGAAATGAATGAACAAGCAAAGATTTGGTTAGAACATTAGCAATCTGTCCATTCCTAGAAACACATAGAATGTCCAATAACCTACTAAGAATTCAATATCTAATATAGTTAACATCAAATTCAATATGTCTAGTAGGAGAGTAGAAGACAAGATTTTGAGCAAGGAAAATGGTATTGATTGGAAGCATTCAAACTTCTTGCAATAGAGAATGCAACCAAGCCAATTCTGCTAAGGCAATAGCCAATGCTCGATACTCTGATTCTGTGCTAAATTGAGCTATAATTTGCTACTTTTTAAAGGACATGAAATTAAGTTATTCCAAAAAAAAATGCAATATGTCCCTACAAATCTTCTATCATCTAGGTCACAATTAGCATATGAAAATGCATTTAATCCATTCCTTCTTATTTTCAAAAATTGAAGTTCAAAGACATTAGAAGTTTATAGATATCTTAGTAATCTTTTACAGGACAGCCAATGAGTATTAGTTGGACAAGACATGAATTGGCTAAGCATATTAATGATATAGGAAATTTTTTCAATAGAAATATAAATTCATCAAATTCTCTTAGTTTAGTCTTACTATTTCTAGTAAAAATATTTTTACTGTAAAATTTTTATATTTATTTTTAAAACTTATTGATTCAATTCGATTTGGTCAATTTAATCCAAACCCAAACTAAAAACTAAATCGTTATTTGTCTATTAAATTTTTTAAAAAAATCAAAATTGATCCAATACATTCGCAAATTAATCCAAACCACTACAGACTATCAGTTTAGATTTGGTTATGCCCACCTTTAGTTTTGTTGTTAAATCATTATACATCCTAGTTTTATATTGACTATTATTTTGGACTTATGAGTTAATAGAATTTTAATTTAAATTGATGATTTTTTATATATGAATTTATAAAATAATTATTTATTTTTCATAAAATTGTTGTAATTAATTTTATTTTCTATTGATATACCTAATTGTATATATGAGTAATGTTATTTATTTTAAATTAATGTTGAAAACTTACAGTTTTATTTATATAAGTTTTAATTTGATATTTAATAATAGAAATATTTAATTAAAAAGATAAGAAAAATTCATTAAAAACTCTCAAATATCCGTATGAGTTTAGTAAATATTAAGTATCAGTTGAAATGGATTTGATAATAAAATATTAAATTTATTAAAAATTTAAAATAATTTATATTAAATTTTTATAACAAATACAAATGCATCCCAAATTTAGTCTACTGTCATCCCTAAATAAAAATAATAAAAAAAGATAAATTAATTTATCAATAAGTAAAGAGTTCTCTTATTATTTTTTTATTTTTTTATAATTTTAAAAAATCATACAAATTTGCAAAGTCACACAGACATATGTCAACTAAATTTTCAACATTACATTTAGCCAACTTTAAAATTCATATGATAATTCCCACTGTTAAAAATAAGGAAATCTTTTATTGATCATAAAGAGATAAAATATTAGAGTGAAAGTTAATTATTGTTTTAAATTCTAGGAAATACACATCTAAATCACATTCGGGATTTAGGTCTAACTATAAGAAATCAACATTACAATTGTCCAAAATTTTGTTGTAAATTAATATACCCTATTTAATGATATGCATTTATTTATAAAAATTCCACATTCTCTTTTTATAACAATTTAACAATTACATAATATTGAATAATATAAATACACTTATGTTGCTTTTGAAAGAAACCAAGTCAATTTTGGCTTTAAAGAACTGCAGTGCATTAGCTCAATTTTAACTAGAGTTTCAAAATTCTAAAATTTATGCCATATTGATAAATTTGTTTATGTTAAATTTTATCAAATTTAATTAATTTTTACTAATTAATTAAGTCAAGTAATAATAATGTAGAAAAATAAAGAAAATCACAAAATTTTAATGTAGTTCAGATTTCGCAATCTTATATCCACAATGCCAAGTCTAGAAAAAAATAATTCATTGATAAAACAATGATTACCAGTACTAATAAATTTATACAAAATAAAAACACCCTTTTGTATTTATCATTGTAGTCTTAAATCTTCTTAAATGATCTTGTTCGGCGAAATCTCCTTGCTTTAATACGTTAAACTCTTTTCTACTTAATCTAATAAAATCTCCTTGCTTTAATGCGTTATACTCTTTTCTACTTAATCTAATAAAATCTCCTTACTAGTTGTTCTTGAACTCCCTTCAAAAAACACTTGTCTTTGCCTTGATAATATTTAGAATTACTTTCTTTAAATTTGTGAAACTAGATATTACAGACTCGTAATATCCACCAAATTATTTTTCTTTTAACTCATGAGAATAATATAAAACAATTTAGAAAACATAAGAGAATGAAATTGAGAATAATATACGATAGTCCCTCTTTGCTTTTGGCATTGATACACTTTCTTTTGGTTGTTGCATAAATAAAATATATATATATATAACATAAATATAACTCTAGTTGTACGTGAATTATTTCCTAAATTAAATAAGAGTATATCTTCTTAAATTAAAAAAATCTTTTCCTAAATAAAACTCTATTTATCAAACATTCTTCTTTTCTTTTCTTTTCAAAATACATCATAAAATAAGTTTTCTAGATAATCATGAATAAGTACATTGCCTAGTAAGATTAGAAAAACTAAAACAAAATTCTCTTATTGTGAAAAGTTGAAAAATTATAAACTTAATAGTACACATATAATGAACAATGACTGACAATATCTAATATAATATATTATAACATAACTGTTAAATATATTTTTTAAAAGAATACTAATTATACAAATCAATACAAATTTTAACAATTTCCCCCTTTGACATTTTTTTGGCAAAATATTTTCATAATCATATAAAGAAGGGACTTAAAACAAAAGCAACTATATTGAACAAAATAATTGTTCCCCCTAAACATGCAATCAAAAACTTACTACTTAACATTTTATTCCCTAAGAATATAAACATTCATTCATATAGCTCATGATTCTTCCCAATCATATTACTCCCCTTTTTTACCATAAAGTGCCAAAGAAATAATTAACAGAAATGCTCAATAGCTCAACATTATCCAACATTCATAATGAGAGCAATATACATGTAAAAGCAAGCATCCACAAATTCAAATTTAATCAAATATCAACTAACTATATGATCCAGTAATTTAGAGATTAAATTTAAGCAATATTCATAAACCTAACATATTATAAGTTCAAAAACAAAAATAACGAAAAATATATCTAAATGAATTTAGTTTATCCATTTCAGAGAAAATAAAAATATCATAATGATGTCAAGAAAAGTGTCGTAATGGAGTAAAGGGAATCATTTTATGCCTTTTGGTTAAGTGAGATTAGGTATCAATAGGATCAGGATGCCAAGATTCTAGATTAGGAGCATATAATGTTAAAGGAAGGGCTGTTGAAGTAGGAGGCTTAATCAAAATAGGTTCAATACTTTATGTAAAGCAAAAATAGTAGCAGGATTAGGAACTGTAAACTGTGAGTGTTGAGTTGATGGAGCTGGAATAGGAATAGGCATAGAAGGCTATGAAGACTGTGTTGGTAATGCAGAAGAAGATGAAAGCATATGAGTGAGTAACATATATTCAATGTGAACAAGTTATTAGATAGTGTTAGTTGTTAAAATACGTCTTAGAACATATGTTCAATGTGAGCAAGTCATTAGATAATATCAATTGTTAGAATATATTTTAGAAGTCATTCGTGTTATTGACTTCAATGATATTTTATCTTATATGTATTTTTATTTTTTAATAAAAAAAAAAAGTTTTTATTCACAAAAATAAACTATTTTCTTTATTCCATCATACGTATGAATAAAGTACATTTGTGAATTGTTTGAATAATTCATTTAATTATTAAATAATATTATTAAAACTATTTTCTACAAATGTAATATTGAATAGGTAACAATATCACATAGTAAATATACTGAATATTTTCGGTAAACATCATAAGATGATATTAGTATAAGTGACGTAAAAATTACATTATTAGGATATTAGTATAAATTAAATAGTTACACAATTCTTTTTTTTTTAGTATGACCACATAACAATCAATTATATAGTAACATATATAGTCAATAATTTATATATAATTATATTAGTGTGCGATATTATCTTTTGACTTGAAACATCATAGTCAAATTTAGTATAAATGCATGAAATTCATATGATATATAAGTATGAAAATAATCACATCTTATATAATAAAAGTTGTTCGATCATGTGTTGTTTATATTTGAAAATGAATGATAATTAAGACGGAATCCGTTAACTCAATATAAATAGAATTAAAGTTTTTGCCGACTTAATCTAAATTTGAATTCCTAAACAAATGTCAATAAATAGCTAAAAGAGTAAATCTTTGGCTATAATAATTAAAAGTCACATATAGAAGTTTATGGTGATATGTTCAACACATATTGATTAGCGGTTGGTATTTATATCGATATAGGATTTTGACAAACTATGGACCCTTACTTAATTAGAATTGAATAATAAAAGAAACCCATATAATATGTACAATTAAGATGAAGTTTAATGAACATTTAAATAATTTGGAATATAAAAAATTCATAATAAGTTTATGGCTATTTTACAATAAACTTATGAGGTTACAACGATAATTAAAGGCAGTAAAATATATTTAAGAGAGAAAAAATATTATCGGTAAGAAAACTAATATTTTTGAAATAATATATTAGTCAAAATAAATATATATAAATATTATATATATTAATAATTTTTTAAAGTGCTTGATGAATTTTCTTAACTTTATATTATAATATAATTTAATATAAATTATATGGCCAAATTGATAATATAAATTGTCAAAAGATCTAAATACAAATGTGTAAATTTTAAATAATTACACTTAAACTCTTAACATTATACTTAATTTTATTTATTTAATGGTTAAGTGAATATTTTATATTCAAATACAAGAACTAAAATACATAAAATAACAATTATTTGATGATTATTATTTTATCCATGTTATATATTTATATTTCAATTAAAGTTACGATAATTATAAAAAGACATGAATATATTTAAGTATATGAAAGTCTTATTTTACTAATTTTCATAAGAAAAAATTACTATAAACCCTAACTCTCATCTAAATTTGGCCACTCTCTATTACTTAATTGGTGTAGATTGTAGTATTTTTATAGTTTTGAAGGTATATCTTTATAATCTAATTAATTTAAATTTAAAATAAACTCATTTTTTGGTAATATTTTATATATATATATATATATATATGATATATGTACCATTGGCACTCTTAGTGTTTGTTAAAATACTTAAATAATTTAAATTTATTATTTTATGCATGTAATTCAATATTTCATTCCTTCATTAGTATGCTACTCAATAAGAGTCTCTTACCTATATGCAATCTGCTTAAACTCTTGTTCCATTATATTTTTCCAAGTAAAATCAGTTTAACTCAGAAAAGGACTTGAAATTTATGCAAGTTGCTGAGAATGAGCTTGTGTTCAAGCTCATAAAAATTTCTTTAACATGCCAAGAGTACGGGAGCAACTGATAAATTTTTAGACTTAACTTTGATGTTATGTTGATTTATGAGTAGCCCCTAAATCAAAAAGGAAAATAAAAGAGTATTCCTCGTACCCTTCCTTCCTACTTGTGAGATAACAATAGAGAATATATGTCTTCCCAAATTAACATGTTGTCCCTTACCTATTTTGACCAATCACTGCATAAGGTCTTAAGAGACTGTGCTATAATGCAAAGTTGGAGACCAACTTGTAATAGCTATTGAATGCAAATCATGTGACAAAACCAGTTAATTCAAAAGCCAATACATCAGGGGTGTGATGAGATATATTAATCAACAATTTCTCATCAAGATCATTATACCCAAAGTACTTGTTAATCACACTAAAAGAGAAATCAAACAAATATCCTTTAACATATACCTTTTGTGCCATGGCAAGTATCGAAATCTAATTTTAGATAAAAGATTGGCATCAAACTCATAGATAATAACCTCAACATACTAAAAAACTCTTATTACACTTCTAGCAATTTATTTTTCATTAAAGTTTCAACTACAACACAATCATAGAATTGTTCAATTTACAACATTTTTTCACCAATAAATTTTTATCCAATTATAATAAAGCATGAATTCTAATTTTTTTTATGTAAAGAAATGATTTGAATAGTCATTAGAAACATCAATAGCAAATTGAAAATTAGAATTCATGCTTTGTTATAATACAGAAAAGCTATTTGTCCAAATGTTGTAACAAGAGCAGAAGACATTATTACAACATGCATGTTACAACAGGTTGAAATAGATCTTCATTCTAAATCAAATCACATTCTCACTGATCAGTAGAGAATAGAGCCATCATTTTATAAAGAAGAATCACCCCTTTAACTTGATTATAGATAATCTTGAGGAAAGCATGGTAATAAGAAGGACGTATGTAAATATTGCCAAATATGTTTGTTACACTTTTTTAATTGAACCTAAAAATGTCAAAGAAGTTTTGTTAAATAAATCTTAGGTACATGCTATGCAAGAAGAGTTAAAATAATTTGTAAAAAATAATGTGCGAATATTAGTACCTTGACCTAAGTATACTAACATTATTGGAACCAAATAGATTTTCAAAAATAAAATTAACGAATTTGGTAATATAGTGAAAAATAAAATTAAGTTAATTGTTTAACGATATAAACAAGTTGACAGAATTGATTTTAATAAGACCTTTGCTTCAGTGGTTAAGTTAGAATCAATTAGGTTACTTCTTACCATTTTATGTGTTTTAGGCTTCAAAATATTTCAAAAGAACGTAAAAAAGTGCATTTGTGAATACCTTGCTAAATGAAGAAGTATGTGTAGAACAACCCAAAGGCTTTGTAGACCCTAAATTTTCTAATTATATTTTCAAACTTAAGAAGGAATTATATAAGGTAAAACAAACTCTTAGGGTATGGTACAATAAATTAACCAAATTTTTGTGTGAAAAAGAATATAAAAGAGAGGGAGTTAATAAAATATTGTTCATCAAGAGTTTTAATTCTCGAATTATAACTACTTAAATATATGTGGATAACATTGTTTTTAGTTTTACTTCTAAGGACAAAGTGAAAAAGTTTGTGGAACAAATAAAAGATGAATTTGAGATTAACTTGGTTAGTGAATTAACATATTTTTTAGGTTTACAAGTTAAGCAACTTGAGAGCAGTATTTTTATCACTTAAAATAAATATGCCTAAAACCTAACAAAGAAGTTTGGATTAGAAATTATCAAACACTTGAAAATACCCATAAGAACTAGTGTAAGATGGTTAAAGGATGATAGTGGCTTGAGTGTTGATCCTAGTCTATATCAAAGCATGATTGGTAATTTATTGTACTTAACCGCAAGTCGCATGTACATTAATTTTAATGTAAGGGTGTGTGCAAGATAACAAGTCGATATGAAAAAGTCACAATTATATACTGTGAAAAAAATTATTTGTTATGTAAATGGGACTAGTGATTATTGTATTTGGTTTTCAAAATATACTAATTCTAATCTTGCGACTTGTAGTGATGCTGATTAAGTAGGTAATGTAGATGATCAAAAGAGCACCATTAGAGGATGCTTCTTTCATGGAAATAACTTGGTTTCATGGTATGCAAAGAAGCAAAATTTGATATTGTTATCTACTATTGAGGTCGGATACATTGTTGCGAGAAGTGGTTATACACAAATTCTATTGATGAAATAAATATTTTGAGAATTACAGTATTGTTTAAGATCTCTTAATTGTTTATTGTGACTATTCGAGTGTAATAAATATTTTTAAGAACTTTGTGCAGCATTCTAAGACAAAGTATATTGATATTAGGCATCACTTTATAAAAGACTTAATAGAAAATAAGGTTGCCATTTTATAACATTTAGAAACAAAATATCAATTTGTTGACATTTTTACTAAGCATGTTAATTCATCTAAATTTAAATTTTTATTCAAAGTCTTAGGTCTATGCTCTATGTGATTTTATTTTACTAATATCTTGAGTGTGTGAAAAAATCATGATTATGTCGCATAGTTTAAAATTGTCAATTTTGTGTTTGACTGTCATTGTTTGAGTTCAAATATTACATGTTTCATATAGAGTAAACAAATCTTGAATTGACTTTTATGTACACATATGATTGAATTCTTGGTTTGAATTTGAATTTTGAAATTGATAGAATTTTGTAATAAAATGTTGATTTGAGCTATAACTATTTGACTATATTCTTATATTATAATTAAAAAAAAATTGTGCATACTTTATAATAAAAAAGGCTACTTACATTGTTGTGTGAAGCTATCTATAAATAATCTTAACTTTTTTATCAAAAAAAATGATCTACCATAGGAAAAGAGCTACCTCAATAATAGAGTGAAAGCTAATAAGTTAAAAAAAAAAATGATAAAAAAAAGGTCATAATAGCAAAATACAATACATATTGCTTATTCATATACATACTATGTTTATAAAATAAAATTGATATCAAAATGATTAGTTTGACTTGCTTATTACATATTTTAAACTTGAATTATTGACATTAATAAGAATAAAGAAAAATATTGAGTTAGTCTTTTCACACACACACACACACACACGAAATTCCAGATATAATTTTATCTTATTATGGTGTAAAATAGTAGAACTCTCAAGTTTGATTAATAATGTATTTTAAATTGAAGAAAATTTTTGAAAAATCATATTGCATGATTTATTTTTTTCTTAAAGTTAAATTCATCTTTCAATTTCTTTACTTTATTTGCTTTATTTTTAATGGACTGATTTATACAAAATTTTAATTTTTGGTTCAAATTAGAATTTAGTTTGTAGGCATGTGCTTGATCTCTTTTTGGATATTTTAAACCTTGGTAAAAATAAAGAAAAAAATCTTTAAGAGTTCAATTGAAATTTGACTTGTTTGTTTAAATTAAATTAGAATTTGACTTGTTCAATTATTGTAAAAATATCAAAAATTAAAGAATGAATAATACATACATATGAATAGTGATCAACAATAACTAATATGGTATATTATAACATAACACTTAAACATAATAGTTAAATACTATTTTTCAAAAAATTACCAATTATACAAATTAATGCAGACTTTAATGTATATTATTTATGTTTTCTATACAAGAAGAAATAACATAACATTAATTTTTTTAATTTTTAAAAATCAAAATTGAACTAGATACTATTCAATTCTAATATTTTTAAAAAAAAAATTGAACACTATTTTATATGATAAGAAGTAAAACCGAACTAATTAGCACAGTCTCTGTTTTTTATTCTCACCCATCCTTGCCTTCAATTCCAAATAATCTAAGGTAATTTTTCCTTGTCTTTGCTTCTCACTCCTGACTAGAGTAGCTTCTTCTTCAATTAAAAGATTTTTCTAACACACCTTAACAAATGAAATAACTCCAATTCTCTAAACCAATTCCTTTTTATCAAGGATTTTTATTTATTAATCGTCTTAGAGCATGCCCTCTAAATTTTAAATTGGTTAAAAATTTAAAGTAACAAAAAGATCAACTACATACTTTTTCAAAATCGATGCATGAAGTACAACGAAAAGTCTTGATAATTTTGATGGCAAGATTACACGATATATCATAGTATCTATTTTATCTAAACTTTCAAAAAGACCAATAAATTTTAAACTAAATTTTTTCTTCTTTAAAGATTTTTTCCTATTACGCTACATATAAACAGAAGATTATTATAACTTTCATTGTTAAACTTTTTCAAAGTTATTTTAAATAAATTTTATTTTAAGTTCTTAAATAATTTAAAGATATAAACACATTAAGAAATCATATTCAACAACTTTATATATATATATTTAAACATAATTTGATTAACCAAAATAATTTTGATATTTGAAATTTTGTAAAAAAAATAGATGTGTTCTAGTATTTTAGGGTTCATTAAAAATTAAAATTTTAATATTTTTTAGCAAAATAAAAATTTTCACAATCCTAAAGATGTATACTATTTTACCATAAAAAATAATTCTTACAAATCAACTTGTAGAAATTCAAAAAAATCTAGAATTAAACTACGATCACATATTAAAACTCTACAGAAACTCTTTTTTCTTCTATACTTTCTATGTAATATAAATTCTTAACAATTATTGGGAGAAATGATGCTTAGGAATCATAAGCACCACAGATTATGTAATTCTCTACTTACAATATTTCATAATTTTTTTTCATAAATTTCATCCTCTAATCACCATATTTTTTTTTATAATAATGTCTATGTAAAGACGAATTTCGAGCAATTACTATAAGAAATGATACCTGGGAATCATAAACCCCTAAAATAAAATATTTAATCTTCTAATCACCATCTTTTCATCAATGTATTTAATTTTTCAAAAATAACATATTTATAATCATAGTATAAAAAATATAATATAATTATATAAAGACACTAGGGTTATCTCTAGTCTTCCTTTACTAATTCTTTAAATCATGTTCATGCAAATATTTTTCTTATAAAAAAAATTTAGTTACAGTATATTAAATATGAGATATATTTAATTTTTTAACTCTATGTTATGTATTTTGAGTTTTATATTTATGTTATTTTTTATGTTTTATGTTTTAAATTTTGTATTATTATTTCTATATTTTATATTTAAAAATTTTTATATTATTTGTTTTGAATTTTATATAAATTATTTATATTTTATATTTTATATTTTGTATTACATAATATAAGATACAAAAAATATGTAGGCTTATAAAAAAAAAAAATCTCTCATAATTTTGAAAAGTCGTTCGCAATTGAAATTAAAATTGAATGGGTAAAGTGGCTTCCCGGTACCCGGCCCAAAAATTGGCAGCTTATTTCCACCATCCAATCAAACTACTTTTGATGTGTTTGCTTTGCTGGACTGTTTTGTGTGAATGTTGCTGTTTGATTTTAACACGTGTTTGGCTGCAAATTGAAGAGGATTGGATTGCATTGTATTTTTTAAGAAAAATGCAGTCCAGTCAGGAAAAAAGTGACCCGTGGTCCACAGATCAGCTCCTGAATGTCATCTTCTTCCTTTTTCTTTTTTTTAAATACTAATATAATATAATATATTAATGTATAATTCAATACATATTTTATTGAATATAATATAATTTTTTATTTAATTTATTATAATTTAATCTAATTTAATTTAATTTAATCTATTTAAAATAATATAAATAAATGACAACCAACTCAATTTAAAATGGATATTACTAAATTCGTATTTACTAAAAAATTTTAATACTAAACATATAATAGATTTGATATTTTATTATTAGATTTGCTTAAATAAATAATTAATATTTAATAAACTTGTTATGGATATCCATGAGGGTTTAGCGATTTTTTTTTGTATTTTTAAATATTTTTTATTGTTATTAAATTATCCAATTTAAATTTATAAATTATTTATTCAAAATTATAAATTTTTAATATTAATTTAAAATAAAATACATTACTCACATAAAAATCAAGTACATATACATATAAAATAAAATTGATCATAACGTTTTCATAAAAAATACATAATTATTTTACAAATTTATACATAAAATAACATAAATTCAAAATATACATTTCAAAAAAATGACTTATAACTATTTTTATAAGCTAATAACTTTTATTTTCAAAATATATTATCATCGCATTCATCTAAATTATCAATACACCTTAATTTAATATATGCACTTTAAAAAATGACAAATATACGATATAAGTATAATATTATTATATTAATTTAGTCACTTAATGTGCTCAGGCTTATAACACACACACGTATATGTGTGTGTGTGTATATACATATATAAACAAGTATTAGTATATATAGCCGTATATATACACATATTTACAAATATTCATTGTAAATATTTACAAATGTTGACACAAATTTATATTCAATTTAAACTCATTATAAATTTTATTTTTTTTAAATTTATCCTAAATGCTAAAAACATACTAAATTCGTTCTATAATAAGCAACTATTAGTAGATTTACGAGTACGTGCTATTAAATGGATTGGCCTTAAAACGTGCTTCTAAACGCACCGGCCTCAAAGTCCGCTCTCCATGTGTTCTCACTTCTACGCTGATCGTTCTGACGAGAGGATATTTTGGCCAATTCATTATTTCGATTAATTACGGACTATGCCACTAGCCCCCTACCTGTTAAGCGATCACACTCTCCTGTTTCAGTTCGGTCAGTCTCGATTCGCCTCCCACTACCACCGAACAAAACAGATCAAAACAAAACCCCTTTTTCAAAATCGAATTTCTCAAAATTAACATAATCTGTTCAAAACCGATCTCTCTCCTTCGGTTCCCCCTCTTTCAAAATTAACAATGTCCCTTTTCTAATATATGTGGTCCGTTTTCTCTCATTTTATTTCTCTACAAAATTTCATTTTGAATTTTAAAATTTTGATATCATAATTAACTAAATATCTCTTTGTTTATTTTTTTTCTTTTTCAGGTTCTTGCTGATTTGATCTGAGAGGCATGAAGCGAGAGGTGGATTATGAGCTGGCGGGTTCGCTCGATGAGACTTTGACTCATTCTCTGACTGCAGCTGAGACTCGAGCCAGTGATTCTGTGAAAGTTGTTTGTGAAAATGCTAGCTTTAAGAGATTTAGAGTTACCAAGGTGAATGGTTTCATTGTTTACACCCGTGTGAAAAGGTCTTGCTTCAACAATTCTGATGAAATTTTGGAGAATAATGTTACCGATGGTAGAATTAAGAGCTTTCGGGAAATCAAAATAAATGATGATCAAAGCAATCAGGCGTTAGAAAATGTAATTAAGGAGAGTCGGGCGGTTGAATCTGTAATTGAAGAAAAGCAAGTGTTTGACAATGTAATGCAAGAGAACCATCAAGTCCAAAGGGTGGTTGGAAACAGCCCTTTGGTCAAGACTGTGATGGAAGAGAGTCTAGTGGCAAAGGCTTTAATGAAAGGGAAACAAGTTGTTGAAAATTTGATTGAGGAGATTCCCGTGGCTGAAACTGCAAAGGCTAACAAAAGCAGTTGCAGCGTCGATGTGCCCATGTGCAAAGAGGAGCCATTTATTGAACTGGAGTGTTCTCAAGGAGAGGGCGGGGGTAGTGAGGGTGCTCCATTAGTGATAACTGAGAGTGGTGATGTGAGAAATTATTTGAATAAAAAGGATCGGAAGTGGCTGAGGCGATTGATGGTGAAGCCAAAGGTGGAGCCGGTTGAGGTTTTGGTTACCCAAGCAGAAGGTTTTGGAAATGCAACAATGTCACCGATAGAAGTGGAAGCAATAGCTGAAGGAAGTGCATTGTCAAGTCCCAAAAAGAACTTGGAATTGATAATGTTGAAAAAGATAGCCCTGAATAAGAAGCCAATGACTGTAACGGAGCTTTTTGAAACTGGTTTGCTTGATGGGGTATCAGTTGTTTACATGGGTGGCATTAAGGTTGATTTTTTGATTCTCAATCTTTTATTTCATATTATTATTGATAGTTTTCTTGTTGGTGTAATGTATAGCTTAAGGCTTAATGTTTGTGGTACCTTAGTTTCAGGCATCTGGTCTCCGAGGCACTATTAAAGATGGTGGAATTCTTTGTTCATGCTCTTTGTGCAATGGATGCAGAGTAAGTATTATTTTTTTCTTGTGATAGCATTGTTTAGCATCCAAAATTTTTCCTTGAGTCACTTAATGCCTTAGTTTGTTCCTTTTTCCTTCTCAACGTAGGTCGTTCCACCTTCCAAATTTGAGATTCATGCTTGTAAACAGTATAGACGTGCATCACAATATATTTGTTTTGAGAATGGTAAGAGCCTACTTGAGGTGTTGAGGGCATGCAGAAGTGTTCCTCTGCCTTTGTTGGAAGCAACACTTCAAAGTGCTCTTAGTTCTTTGCCTGAAGAAAAATCATTTGCCTGTGTGAGATGCAAGGGTGAGTTGACATTATTATTGTTATTTTTTTCACTAAAAATTACAGTGGTCCTTGGCAAGTGAGTGCTAGCCATGATAAATATTATAATTGATGTTTTTGATGTCTTTTCTGTTCAACTATTTTCTAGGGACCTTTCCTATAACCCGTGTTGGGAAAACAGGCCCTGGGCCTCTATGTAATTCGTGTGTGAAGTCAAAAAGACCACAAGGCAGCTTCACTTGTTTAACTAGTGTAAGAGACAGGTATGAATTCTTTAAGAGTCACTTTGTGCAGCTTTGTAGTTGAATTCTCTTCTGTTATGATTTGTCAAATACTTCTGTTGAAAATAGGTATGTTACAGACTTGACAACAAGAAACTTATGCTCATATGCCTGCCTGTCGAATGTACCAACATGAAAGAGTTAACTTTCATGCAATTAGTAAAATGTGTAGAATTATGAGTGTGCTGTGTATTATCTTCAAGATACTTGCCTCACTCACTATTTTCGTTTATTGCTTTTGTTATGTTGTGGAATGTGCAAATATTCAAGTACAGTTGATATTTTCTTTTTGAAGAGACAATTATAGTTTGATTATGTTTCTATATTTTAATAAGTAATTGATGTATGTATTCCAAGCACTTTGTTCAAAGTTATGTGTCAACCACTACGTGAAAGGAAGAGTTTTAGTTTTCACAACTATTCCTTATTCATCTTACTTTCTACCACCTCTGGACGTAGAATCAAAAGCACTTTTATTTGAGACAAGCCTTCTTTTGCAGATGGACACAAACTATTTCCTTTACATATTGAGATTTTGATTGATCTCTCACTTAAGGTACTTATCCACCAGACACATCTTTCCCTTCCCTCTCAGGGTGCTTTTCTATCCCTCTTTTCTGGCACCCCCTCGGACCAAGAGACATGCAGAATAGGCTGGTCTTAGGTGTGCGTGACTTACTAATCAGTTTGATTTGGCTTGGGTCGAGTTGGAGCTTTTAGCCAGGCTCATATCATGATTTTGACTGGAAAGATTAACTTGGATTAGGTATACCACAGAAAAGGAAAAATGCATGTGTAATTGACCCACGAAGATGCATGTGTAATGGAGCTTTTAGCCGGGCTCATATTCTTATTTAGTTCTTAGTATTAGTATTTTAATATGGGTACCATCTTTTGTATCTTTCGTCCATGTTATTTCAGGTCATCTGAACCAGAGTTTGTCCCAAAGTCCTCCAAAACTGTTTCAACGTGTATTTCTTCAGAGAATAAGCGTGAAAGGAAAAAACCAAGAAAGTTGGTATTCTTTATTTCTTTTTGGTTTATTTGCTTTTTTGGTATATTTATTGCTCTAACGTTTTTAATTTCCATTTCTGGAAAGTAGAATTTCTTTACTCTTTAGTTTATCAAACGTATGAAGTAGTCACATCTGACATAATGTTGAATTGTTTTTGTGGTATTCCAGGTTGTTAGAAGCAGATGTAGTTTCAAAGTCATCCTTCAAAAGTGCATCACTGCGTAATCTTTTGAAAACAAGGAGTCCCTGGGAGATAACAAGAAAGTTGGTACCCTTTGATGTCCTGTTTGTTTTTTGGTTTGGCATACCTGTGGCATAAGATTTTGCCTTCCAATTCTCTCTAGTAACCAATCTCTTTCATTCTTGGATTGGGAATTTATGGAAGATACTGAGAAATTATTTCTATGACGATTCTATTGTTTGTTTTTAGCTGGCTATGTTTGTGGTAGGTGGTTTTTATCTCGTTTCTTATATACATTATTTACTTCCATTTCAGCTCATCAAGACCAGCTTTGATCACAAATTCTTCCATAAGTACATCGCTGCATAAATCACCACAAAATCAGAGACAACGGAAAATAACAAAAAAGTTGGTAGCTTTTCTTATTCTGTTGGTTGTCGGCTCATGTTTTTTGTTTTTCTTTTCAGCTAAATAATCATTTAATTCTCGATATGAATCTCCACTTTTTCAGGTCAAATACAGTTTTGATTTCAAAACCCTTCAAAAGTCCTTTGTTGTCTACCTCTTCCCCAAATAAGAATCAGTGGAAGATAACAACAAAGTTGGTATCATTATATTATATCTCTGGGCTAAAATTATTTGCTTTCTACTGTGGCAAATAATCTCTTTTGTTTGTTGCATTTCTGTTGTTTTCAGGGATCAGAGATTGCACAGATTGGTTTTTGATGAAGATGGATTGCCTGATGGCACTGAAGTAGGGTATTATGCGCGTGGACAGGTTGAGCTGAAGATCATAACTTCTTTTGTCCTTTTTTGTTTTTTATTCTTGTCTAAGTGATTGACTTTTGCGGACAGAAATTGCTTGAGGGTTATAAGAATGGGTCAGGAATAATTTGCCGCTGTTGCAACAGTGAGGTACTTTCTTTCTGCTGGAATTTCATTATTCCTGAGTCTTACCAGTAGAGACATTGACTTTATTTTAAACTTAACATGTAGGTCAGCCCCTCACAGTTTGAAGCTCATGCAGGTTGGGCTTCTCGCAGAAAACCGTAAGTGTTTATTGAAATGTTTCAACTCATAAATTATCCTTATTTTTTTCATAAATGTGTCGATTTCATGACTGTTTTCCTGTGTTCTTTTTGACAGTTACGCATATATTTACACATCTAATGGTGTCTCACTGCATGAATTGGCTGTATCTCTCTCTAAAGGTCGTAAGTTTTCTGCCAAGGATAATGATGACTTGTGCATCATCTGTGCAGATGGTGGGAATCTTTTGCTTTGTGATGGATGCCCAAGGGCCTTCCATAAAGGTGAAGTTTGAATTCCTTTGATTAATAAGTGAATTTATTAAACACGCTTTACATTCTATTTGATATTTAGTTTTGCTGTAGACCCATGTTCATCCAACTAAATTTTTACTCCAATGTGAGGAATGTCTTCCTAGAATCTAAGTAGAAAAGTGGGTTTCTTTTTTTTGGCCAATTTAGGTTAGTAATTTAGAAGTTGATCTTTGTTTATGTTTGATAAGGTCATCCTTATGCTTAACATCATTTGATTTGCTTTTGCCAATCTTGGTTGGCTCTTAAACTTTTTTGAGGACTGACACTACTGATCAGATATAAGTTACAATAAACAATGGCCTGGGAATCTATACCCCAGGAAACAGTGGAACTCCCATGATTGGAGAAATTTGATTCTCCAACATTGGAGAGGCTTGAACCCCTTGGCAACAATTTCAGACATGTTTATACTACAGATTTTTTTTCAGAAAACGGTCCTTAAGTAACATATGGTGCACCTGCTCATCATCTAGTTCTCACAGGGGGTTCTGAACAATTGTACATACTAAGCTTTTGGAAGCAAATCGACTGATGGTACACATGTTACAACACTTGTTCACCACAAACCAGTGAATGAACAATGAGGATACATATTTACTCTTTAAATGATTTGTAGTTGTAGTCATTTGGTTCGAAGTTCTCTCTCTCTTTCTCAATTTTGTTATTTGTGGCCCTGTATCTTATTACTTGGCAATTGTTGTTCTATGTTGTTAAATCTACATAAAGTCTATAATACAGGGATTCTTGATCACTTCAATTTTTGTGGAATAAAATTCTAAACTCTTTTTTTCATTTTATTTATTTTTTATAGTTTCTAAAAAAACTTAAAAAAATATTATGTAGAAAAAAGTACAAGATGGACAAGAAATCCACATGAGCATCCAAAAAAGGCCCTTGTAAGATATCAACAATCTTTATGACGAAAAGAAAATAAAACATAAATAAACAAAATGTAATTTTCCTAAAGTATTCTTAGGTTCTGTGTTTTGCATTTGGTATCTAAATAATCTGTGGCATTATCTCAGAAGAGTATTTGCTTGCCTGACTAGACTGTGACCTGGCTGAATTTGATTTAATGCTCAATTTTAGTTTTGTTATGCAGAATGTGCATCTCTATCTAGTGTTCCTCGAGGTGATTGGTACTGCAAATATTGCCAGAATATGTTTGAGAGAGAAAAGTTTGTTAAACATAATGCCAATGCTGTTGCTGCTGGAAGGGTTACAGGAGTTGATCCTATCGAACAGATATCTAATAGATGCATTCGTATTGTCAAACACTTAGAAGTTGAACTTAGTGGATGTATGTTATGCAGGTGATGGTTACAGTTTATTCTATGCTGAAATTGATGAAACTTTTTGACTGATGATGGCCTTTGATATGTAGTTTGTACCATGCTATTATAAACACTTTTCTGTTTTGTGCTGTCTTGTAAGCATGCTCTTATTTTGCAATTAGTCCATTTTGGTTTAGCCGTAGCTTAAAATATGTTTCTTGTTTTATGCAGAGGCTGTGATTTTAGCAAATCAGGATTTGGTCCACGAACAATTCTACTTTGTGATCAGGTTGGGTATCTACTTCTCATTTCATTTTCTATTGCAATTGAGCTCCCGAGTGGTTCAAATATCTATTGTTGCCTTGTTGGAATGATTTTGCCATTTTTTGTTTCATCTTATGACTAATTCTATGCTTTTTATGTTTCTAACTTTGTGTCAGTGTGAGAAAGAATTTCATGTTGGCTGTTTGAAGAAACATAAAATGGCAGATCTAAGGGTGCGTGCATAAATGATTCTTATCCTTTCCTTATACATGGATCACATTGTGTCGTGACTCCATCCTGTGCAATGGATGTGAAACTTCAATTGGTAAAAATACTGATGCCTGCTGTTACAGGAACTGCCCAAAGGGAAGTGGTTTTGCTGCATGGATTGCAATAGGATCAATTCTGTTTTGCAGAGATTGCTGGTCCAAGAAGCTGAGAAGCTCCCAGAGTTTCATTTGAATGCTATCAAGAAGAAGAATACAGAAAAAGGCTTGGAGACTGTTAGTGATATCGACGTCAGATGGAGGCTTCTAAGTGGAAAAGCAGCCACTCCTGAATCTCGGCTGTTGCTTTCACAAGCCGTTGCTATCTTCCATGTAAGTACTGGCTATGTTGTAACTGGGTTCTTAATTTTTCTGGCCATTTATGGTTGCAATTTTGAAAATGGAGATAATGTCAACTATTTTTCTGATCTGCAATCAGGATTTGTCTTTATTCTTAAAATTTTCATCTAGTAATGAACTTACTAGGTTCAGTTTAAATTGTATATTTATGCCAAAGTGTCCCTTCTTTGAGTGGTCAATTTCGTATTATTTTTTTATTCCAAGATGGAATTAATTTCAGACAAATAAAGTGGCTTTAGTTTTCCCTTCAATTCAGGAGAATTTTTTTCTAGGCCTTGAATACCAGGGATGAAACATGGGCACTGTACTTAACATCATGTCGGTACACTCTGGCTTCTAAGACTTATAAACCACCAGCATGTTATTTTTATTTAGTTACGGGATCAAAATATCTATATTTTAGTGATTGAGTTTCATGAGAAGACCACTTCCAACAATTGTGTGCCTCAAATAGTCTCAAAATTTTTTTTGCTTAGAAGCAAAGTTCAGTTGACAAGTCCTTGATATCTCGAGGGCTCTAACATTGCAATGAATGACAGTGATTTAAAATAGTTAGATCTTTGCTTAGTACCTTTACAGCCTCTAAGAGACGAGAGTAATGACTATATTGCCTACATAACTTAGTTCATTGTGAATAAGGTTTAGTATATGCCTGCAAGGGATTTTACAGAAAATATTTGGACTATGCATGTAAGGGTCAGCGTGTATTACTCAATTTCTTGAAATGTTACAGGATTGCTTTGATCCTATAGTTGATTCAATGAGTGGACGTGACCTTATTCCATCCATGGTTTATGGGTAAGCATAAGATCCCTACTGTTTTCTTCCAATTTTCTGCTGGCATTTCTTATCTGGTCAAATACACACCTTTCTTGCAGAAGGAATTTGAGGGGCCAAGAATTTGGGGGAATGTACTGTGTGATATTGACTGTCAAGTAAGTAGTCTTTGATAACTGAACTAGGTGTTACTCATCTTTAAGAATGTTCAGAAGTTTCTTTTGGCAATTTTGTAGCTCAACTGTCGTATCAGCGGGAATACTACGAGTTTTTGGACAAGAAGTTGCAGAACTTCCTTTAGTGGCAACCAGTAAAGTCAACCATGGCAAGGTGTGATAACAGTTCATCTGTCAAAAACTTAGTTTTCTCATTGATCTTTTGAATTAGAAAAGAATTTGGGATGGCCGCAAATGATATTAGTTTTCAATTATGTTTTCCAAAATCATTTTACAAAATTGAAAATGGTGTTTTTTATTTAATGTTTTCAAAATTAAAAGCATATTTGGTTGCTTGTTCTGGAAACTATATCAAAAAGTGAAAAACAGTGAAAACAAGTTTGGTAATTTGTTTGAAAAATATGAAAAATTTTGAAAATGTGTCAAGTAGAATGATTTATGAAAATTGTTTTTCAGTAGTTGCATTGAAAATCTATGGACAGTGTCTTTTTTTTTTACCTGTTTAAATGTTACTATAAATAAAAAAGTGATAAAAGTTTAATTTTTTGTGTAAGTATAATTAGAATTTAAAAGAGGTTGGAAAGAAAAAATCTATCTCAAACTAGAAGTTATTATCAAAATAATGTCAATATGTTATCAAAAAAAAAAAAAAAGGATAACATTAAGATCAATAAAATCAAATTATATAATAAACATTGGTCACACTCCTACAACTAATCTAATGTGTAGCGGGTAATTTTTCTTCTCTTCTACCATTGGGGATCGTGAGATTTCGTACTATATAAAAAGTGAAAACCCCAAATTTAAAGTTTTGCACTTCTCTTACAAAAGTTAGGAAATGTGAATAACTTAAGTTGGATCATGGTCTTATTGATGAATAAGCCTACCAAACAAGCTATGTTATTTTGTTTTTGGAATTAAAAATGGCTGTTTGTAACCTATTCCATATTGCCTTGATATCCAAGAAGTTGCTCTCATTTTCAAATTTCTAATGCCCTTTGGAATGATGTACCTTTGATAAATATTTTGAATTTGTTGGTTGAAGCATGGGCTATCTAAAAAGGATTGTTTAGAATGTTGGGTGATTTACTCTTTCTTATGATAACAAAATTTCATAACCCGTTTGTCTTATCAGCCTAAAAATATTAATCAATCACCATATATATTACAGGGCTACTTTCAATTATTATTTTCGTGCATCGAGAAGCTGCTTTCGTATCTTCATGTGAAAAGCATTGTACTTCCAGCTGCTGAAGAAGCAGAATCCATATGGATTGATAAATTTGGTTTCAAGAAGATAGATCTAGAACAGGTATGTGTCTCTCCATATGTTGTTCTACATGTGCTTGCTTATATTTCCCTTTGTGCCCTAAGCTGACCATTGAAATTACATTGTACGTGTGTGCTTCAGCTTAGCACATACAGAAAAAGCTGCTCCCAGATGGTGACCTTCAAAGGAACGTCTATGCTACAGAAGATGGTTCCTGCCTGTCGAATTGTTAGCAATATTACCGAGTCTACAGAATGTATTAGTGGCGTGGAAATAGAATGAAATGATGGCCCCATTTACTGGGCGAGGAAACTCTAGTTATCTAATTTCGTGTATATGAATGAGTTTTTAGATATCCTAGTTACATAAATGAAAAATGTTCATTTTCTTTTCTGGGGATATTGGTTTAGATTCACAGCATTTAATTATTGGTTTCAATCATCCTTTGGGTCAACTTGTCAATGGAAATGTTGTGACGCTTCAAATAATCATTGTTAGTTATGATGAATAAATAACTAGCATTGGCGGTAGTCAGTCAGGTTTCTGATAAATTTGCCATCTAAAATATTTCAAAGTTAGCTTGTCATTTGTGTTTGATAAATTCCAATATTCAAATGTCGTGATAGAGTACAGCGACTAAAATGAACATAATGTTAAATCAGAGTTCTTGACATGTTTCTCTATGTATTATATTAAGGGTTTTTTTTTCTTTCTAATCTCGTATGATGCAGTATTTTACCAACTGAACGTTAGGACTTGCAAAATAATAGTGTTTTAGGATGGAAACCATTTAGATTAAAATGTGCAGTATTACATTATTTTTATTTGTGGTTTAAGGATTTTGTTAGCTAGTATGATTGGTGTCTAATAAGTTACATGACTTTGGGTTTGTATCATTAAAATGAGGTTATAATGAGCAGAGAAAAAGTAATTTTCAAAATCAGTTGTTGAAAGTTGTAACAGTATGAGTCGTTTTTGACAGGTGTTTCTAAATTATTTGATCAAAATTTTAAGTCGACTCAATAATCATTTTGGATGATCTCAATTGCAATTTCAGGTTGGCTCTTGCTACTTTTTGAAGGATTTCCCACTGCTACCATCATTAGGATCTGTTTATGATTTTTTTTGATTGGGCTGTCCCCGGCTTCGAACTGTAGGACTCAGAAATCTAATGGGATAGTTATTGATCTGTTTCACTGTGTTGTAAAGTTTCGAATATGGGACAGATTTAAGTACCTCATATCTTGATTCTAACATAGATTTTTCTTGCCTCATGGAAAATATTGAAATGATAGTTGTTTTGAAGCAATACATATCTCAATGCAATAGATCATTTTTATATTACGTAAGATGTACTATAATAAAAATTGTACTCTTTCCGTGCTTATTAATACAAAATATTTTTTTAATATTATAGAACAATATATTTAAATTTTTTTATTTTGTAAATCAATACAAAATTTATTAGAACAAATATTATTTTTATAACAATACATAAAAATCTACAAAAAAATTATATATCCAATTGCATCCAAACTATAGAAGTCTTGTATAAATTTTGACTTTAATTAAATTTTTTAACTTTTTAAATTAAGAAAATCACAATAAAAAGTTTGCAATGTTTGAATTTCTATTGAAAACGACATGAATTTATGTTCAAGAATAAAACAAAAAAATCGGGAACATTTTTATCTGAAAGTCGAATTCTGGACCAACATAACGAATTTTTTTTTATATAATTAAAAATGAGTTTTAAATTTTATATATATATATATGCACATATAGTTTTATATTATAATTATTTCTTTAGTTACAATTTTATAATTCTTTTCAAGCTCCTGCGTTGGACTTATAAGGAGCTCCCCAATAGTAATTGTTTTCTGAGGCGGGGATAAATGAAATTATACGGCTTAAACAGACTGATTTATGTTCGTTACTGGACAGCTTTAATAGTAATACTTGATAATTATTTGGTATGAAGGTGCGTCACATAACTACCCTTTTGGTTCCACCCATAGTGGGAAAACCTGTTAGAATAAACATGTGACGGAAAATCACACCTATATATCGTCCCATAAGAACCAACAACAAATTGGAGAAATTCATATTTATGTCATGATAACAGTCTTCCACTTTCTAAATTATCTAGTAAAATATCATCTCCATAATAAATTTAGCAATTCAGACATATTTCTCAAAATTAAGAAAAGTTAAAAACCGAAAAAAGACCAAGATAGGATTCTTTTGATTTGATTCTTCCGTTTTAGGTTCCTCAACAGAACTAAAATCACTTTTGGAACTCTAAAACGGTGTAGAAATAATCAAAATAGAACGCCCGGAATTGGGGAAAACCAGCAGAGAGACCAAGTTGCTTAAACTCTTGTTCAGTTCTGTGCTTGCCCTTGGCCCTATAGATTGTCATAACGAAGATATCTCCTTCTAAAAGAGCCCGTGTTCTGTGACTATTATCTGATTCATTAGGCAAAACCGGTTCACAAGCAATCAGTTTCCCTCCCATAGGGAGAGCATTGTAACAGTTCTCCATGATCAGCTTGCATTCTTCGTCAGTCCATGTTGTTAAAACCCACTGCCAATGTACACAAAAACAGATAGATTGATTATGCTCTTTCAAACCCAAATTGAGCAACTTCAATTTCTCAAACTTTTGGCGTCTTTGAAAGCAACTTTTCATGCTCTTTAATCAAACACCAACATACATACGCTTCCAATTAAAAATCTCTATCTATGGTTATTAGTCATGCTCCTAATTGGACAAGGCAATTGAACAGCTAGTTGAAAATTAAACAATAAATAAATGAATAAAAATAGAAAAAAATTATCAAACGCTTTGAAAATATAAGCTCATGCTATAATTAGCAGCTAACTAATATCTAAGCAATAAAAAGATGCAGTAGTATTTGACTAAAACCTGAATGTCTGAATTGAACTAAATTTTGAATAAATATAAATGCATAACAAACATGATCGGTAAATGCCTATTTTTATTGGACTTCTAGCATTTATCACTCGCCTTCCTTCTTATACTTATCTTGTTATTTCATCCCATATCTATAGCTTAAAAGCTAAAACAACTCCATTTCAAACATGCCATAAGTGCATATTTGAGATTTTATTAAATTATAAATAATCACTCATTTCACACACTCAGTATCCAAATTATGGGCCAATTTGGTATTGGTGTAACTTAAAATGTAATCTACTCAATTATAAACATACTATATTTGCTGCAGATAGTACTATACTTTAAAATTGTATGCATACATAATTTAATGTTAAGTGGAAGAAAAAAATGTTAATTAAAATCAAATGAGCTTCATTATTCATATAAAATTATATAAAATTCATAACTTAAGACCAATATAAATAAAAATCAAGAAATGAGGGGGACAAATTAGTTAAGATAATCATAGTATACCGTGGTAATGAGAATAGATAGGATTATCATTGATAAATTCAGGGCTTATGAAGAAATAGGATAAATTTATCTTCTCTACTCTCTTTTTGGTAAGGAAAAAAGTTAAAATATGAAGCTCAAGAATATCATTAAGTATCTTGATAGATTATTTTATAAACAGCTTTGGTAAAAAAATGCCCACTATTTGCTTTTAGAAGCTGCTGCTGAATCCAAAGTGGTCTAGATTATGAATAAGCACTTTCAAAAGATTTTCCCATACATTTTTTGGTCTTTTGAGTCCTAACTGTAATATCAAGTAAAATAAATATTAATATAAATTTTATAGATTGAAAATACAACTTAAAAAATTGCCAAAATGTTTATTGTTCCATCAACAACATTAGTCCCATAGACATTGTTGGTAATAGAAAATCGACTCATAAAACACTTTTGGTACCAACTAATCAAAATTTGTTAAGCTACACAATGTTGTATTATCACAAGCAAAAAGTCCACCAGTGGCACATGCACCCCTTAAAGTATAGCAACACAAGTGGTAAAAATTTGATAACCTATCTTTTTCCTTTTTTGATTTTACAGTAACATATATAATTTATTGTTATATATTTTGATATTTAATAACAATGGGTTAAGTTACACCTACTCTCCCAAGGCTTTAGGAAGTGTCAAATATAGTTACAATAGCAAAGTAAGTGATACTCAATCCACAATTGGTTATTCTTCTTTTTTTTGTTTTTCTAAAGTTTGCCTCTGACCTGATTTGACATTGTATGTCTATGATAACCGGAATGAAGTTCAAGAATGTTAGACCAAAATATCCATAGCAAATATGTTTTCCATCAATAGTACCATATGACAAATAACTTCATAAGTGACAAGTAGCTTAAAATGTATTCCATAAATAAAAATAATATATATATAATTATAATTTAAAAATAATTTGCTGAGAAATCCTTTTACAAACCTTTACTATCATTGATCTTTATAATAAAAAGATTCCTTGTTTAGATAATTGTTTAATTATTTTTAAATATTTTTATTAAAAAATACTTGTCATTAAAATAGTTTCAAACAAACCCATAAGAGGATAAAATAGATTTTCTCATAATACTAAAATCAAACTCACTCTCTATGCAAATGTTTCACAGATATTTTGGTTATTTTGATATCTTCACAATATAACAGTTAATTTTAACATTAAAAAATGATGAGTGTGATTATAAAATGATACGAACCATAAAATTACTTATTTTGCTGTTAGAGATATGTTCAACACTTACATAAAATCTTAGGGAACCAGCTATCATTTTCCCATAATATATAACAAATAATTTTGTTGATACTTGATGGAATACATTTGTTGTAAATATAAAAATGTTTCATTGAATAAAACTAATCTGTCATTATACATATATCATTCTAAATTTTGACAATACTTTCTAGCTAACTACATGCGATTATTTCACAACTAATTATCTTACAATTTTGGATTTACCAAACATCCATAACTTTTTAAAGCTTATTAAATCAGATTTTATCATAATCCCAACAATCTAAAACATACTTTGGGTAGCATTTATTTTTGGTTTGAAGTCTGAACAGGTCTGAATGGATTTAGTTTACAAGACATATCTATGTTTCATTTTAGAGGATTATATAAAAGTTAAAGTTATTTGTTTTTATAGTCTAAAATTATCTTAAAACTAGTTATTTGACATGTATGTTCTTTAAGTGGTCAAAAACATTTCCAAGTTAAATATTTTGACAAGATTTAAATAAAAATTGATTCAATACTATAAAAAGGATATAATTTTATTTCTAATTTAATAATCTTTGAAAATAATATGTTGATATGTTTTGTTAATTTTACCTTTAACAATCACAAAGTAATTTAATTGTATGAGATGTCAAATTTTAAATATATATTACTTAATATAAACTAAACTCCTCCAATCCCTATTTTAAGAAGAATTTGAATCTTAAAACTATCATTTCAAGAGGTTTATTGATGAAACTAACTGGGGGTCAATTGCCACAAAATATTGGTTGTGTAAGAGACAAAACGTCATAATAGTGATACAAATAACAAATAGACAGTGTAGGGGTAGACTTAAGAGTGAATAGAAAACCCATTCATATGGATTCAAGATTTTATTTTTTATCCATTAATATGAAAATATCTTATATAAGTGAGGAAAAACTAATAAATAATCTAAAATGTCCCAATGACTACAGGAAGTTAAATTTAAACATCAGACTGAAAAAATAAACGAGTCCTTAAATGAATTTTCACATCTAAAGTCCACTTTTTAGTATTTCATTCCACATAAAGCATAAATCCGAAGATTATTTTATATTTTCAATATACTTTTATTTCCTTTTACAGCTTATTTATTAATGAAAGTTGACGACTAAGAAGTGGAAGTCTTCTATGTCAAATGTAATCAATAAAAGTTTTGTATAGATAAAAGAAAAATGAATTGAATGAAAAGTGTCTAAAATATCTGTCCGTGGGAAAAAAAATCATTAGAAAGACTATTTCAGCAGTAAAATTGAAAAACAAGAAGCACACCTTCATAAAGATAGCATCAGCAGCAGGGATGGACTTAAACATGTCACCCCCAATGTGGACCACACCTGTAATAACCAAGGATTTATACTATTATTAAAAAATTAAAAATAAGTTACAACATTATATATAGAACTTCAATTGTTTTAGTGTTGAGTTACTAATACACAAACAAACAGCTCATATTCATCTCACCTGGGATATTTGGTGCTTTAGCAACAACCTCAGGCAAATCAAAGTTGATCGCTTCTCGTACGTTAGGGTGTTTATGCAAGATCATCCTCAGGCAATCACCTGCACTTCCACCCACATCAACCAAACGCTCCACACCTTTGAACCCATCATAGCCATCCAACATCGCCTTCATGAACGGCACAGATACACCAGACATGGCTTTCCGCATCAAGCCATTCATTTCTGGGTTCTTCCCATAATAACTATATGCTGGCTCACCATTTGCCTTCACAAATGGCTCTGTTGTGGAGTCTATAACTGCTTCGTGCACCAACGGCCATCCTCTCATCAGTGCATCCTAATGACAATATGACACTAACAAGTTTAGCAAGTATTGACGACTAAGTCAATCAAAAGATATTCATTTAACATTATTAATTACCTAAAAAAATATTGTGAATTCTGGAAGCATTCTAAAAGACATGACAAGCACTTATCATTCTATGTGTTGTAAGTAATACAAAATGATCATTATACCTGACAGATGTTAACAGTTTGTAATTACCATTTAAAACTATAAATGCTGGCCGGTTTAATCGGCTGACAATTCAGCAAAAAAAATGACTTATCACTTAGCACTCATGCACCTATCGCCCACATGGTTAGTTAAAGTGGAACTCACTTAGAATGTTAAAAAGTCCATTTTACCCAAAAAAAAAAAAAAAAACATATGGTATAAAATAGAGGTGAGCAAAATAGACTACTTAACAAAAAAATTACTGGACAGGACAGATCATTTTTGTTTTACTTTTACATTTTAGAAAGTACTATTCAACTTTTTAATTTAGAACCACACACTAATTGGTTTGACTTAAGTTTTAGATTTACAAACAAAAAGATTTGAGTTTATTAATTATGATATCATTATTTATATTTTAAAAAAATAAGTTAAAAATTCTAAAAAGTGAACTAATTAAAAATAAATAAATAAATTCCAACCTAAATTATGAAATCAAGTCAAACCAAATCGCCCGATTATTCTTGGTTCGATTTGGTTTTGGTTGGATTTTATTTATGTTTTGGTCTGCTTTGATTCTAAAATTTTAAAGCCCGATCTTTTTTGGTCTATAACAATTTCGGCTTAACCTAACGCAAACCATGGCTACCCCTGCCACAAAATGACTGTTTTGATAAACAAATGCTAACTTCGTAATATGATATTTTGCCATTTTTTCCCATAGATGTTAACTTACTGAGGTTTTTCTATTTTTTTTTTTTTTGTTTCATTTTTATGAGCTAAGGGGTAAAGCAGATTCATTAAAAAAGGGAGAATCAATAACCTAAAAGTACAAAAACACTACTATCATTTTCGTTGATCCAAATAATTGTGAGGTTCATAGTCTGTTCAACCGGAGGTGATAGTCAGGGAATGGAAATGAATAACCAAAAAAAAAAAAATCATTTGTTTGGTTATACAAAAGATAAAAATCCTTATTTCTTGAATGGTGTCCTCTGGGTAAACCCTCCCTCTTTGAATTTTAAACTTCCAATTTCACTTTTTTTTTCTTTTTTCATATATGTATGTCTTCATTCTTTTATTTTTCAATAATTTTACACAAGATTTTCAAAATGCTGTCTAAAATTGTTATAAAATAAAAACAAAAATTTAACAACTTATTCAAATATCAATTATAACTATTTCAATTTATAATTTAAAATCAACTCGATATAATTGCAATTATTTTCTTGTCATTAATCTTATTAAATAAGAAATAAAGGAATATATTTTATCCTTTTATAGTATTTCTTTTCAATATATATAGTCATTTTCTAAATAATAAACTTATAAATAATATATTAAAACGAGTATAATTTATTCTCTTATAAATCTATTTTGTGCCCCACATTGATCATAAAATATTCAACAATATTTGTTATTTGATAATTGCAATTTGTGTTATTATGTAAGAAACATTTGTTGTTATAATAATTTTATTTTTTTTAATTTCCATAAAGAGAAAGCCAACACCTAAGGAAACAAAGAAAAATGTACATATCAATTATAGTTGTTATTAAATTTAGAAATATTGATAAAAATTACACACATGGATATTGTGTTCAAAATATAATTTTTCATAAAATTCATGTACAATTCAAATTATGAATTTTGGATAAAAATAAGGGATGCACTTTATTGTTGATATTTAATATTGAAACTAAAATTTGGTTCAAAACATAATTTTTCCAAAATATTATTGAATAGTTATCAATTATAGTGAATATTGAACTTTTCTCAACTCATTCTTAATTTTTTAACATATATGTAGAATATTTAATGTAGGTTTTTTTTAATAACATATATATTTACAAGGTGAAAACTTAGACTTTTGTTAGTAATACCACGTTTTGAATTTAAAAGATATAAGTTCATTTTAAAAGGTAAAGTATCAATGTTCACTAGCATAAAAAATATCTAAGATACTTTTGTCCAAACAAAAGTTAATCTACTCCTTTCCCTTGAGGATTCCAAGCATAAAGAAAACAAATAGAACATTGTTGCCTCTCTTATTCCTTTCCATCATCCGACACTTTCAATTCTACAAATCAAACATCACCTAGGGAATATTTTTGCAAACTATTTAACGTAATTGAATAACCAAAGACATAACAATCCAAACTGAATTTTATCATATTTTCATAAATTAATACAATTATTAAAAGTATTTCCATGCAAGCATTTGAGAAACATTTTTCAAGGAAATATTATTAATGTCTTTTATCTCAAATATTATTATCTACTTCAGTTGAATACCAGAAAATAAATATGAAAAACACTCTTACTGATTTGAGAGCATTCTTTTACCAAATTAGAGACATTATGGTTTTTCAGTGAATGTTATCCTATTTTTAATTTAATACTTTCATGCAAAAGTATTTCCATGAAACCATTCATTAAATATTTTTCAACAAAATATTATTTCTATGTTTTATGACAAAAATATTATTATGTACATCAATTAAACACTCCAAAATAAATATGAAAAATATTCTTGTCAGTTCAACATTTTTTTTAAATCGAGATGCTATGATGTCAAAATACACCCAAAATCAGAATAAGACAATCATTTCTCTCTATTTAGCAAAACAATACATAGAAACTCTAAATTAATGCACTTGTGATCCCAATAAACCGTACTTAAAATTAAGGCATTTTGGTTACGTACCTGGTGATGCTGGAGCACATAGGCACCATAGGATAGACCTTCAGAATCAGTAACAAGAGTTTTCCCCGTCTCAGTGAGACTATACTTTCTTTCACAACCATCAGCACTCAGGTGTTCCATAAAAACGTCATAGCTGGTGAGCATGCGGAGTATGCGCTGCAAGTTCTCGGCATCTCCACCACCAAAAGGGCAGACATGTGCAAGAATCTGGGAGGCAGAGAGGGGGTTGTTGGCCCCCCCTTGCCAAATAGCATCTGGTACCTTGAGACGAACAACAGCATTGAGAGACATTGGAACACTAATCATGTTGGCCAGCTCCATAATGGCAAGTCTTGCCTTGTTCCTACTCTCTGTAGCCTCATTTTCCATGTTTTTTTCTTGTTTTAGTTTTTCTTATTTTTCACTTTTTTATACTGTTTTTTTCAGGCTTAATTTGAATCACTGCAGATTCCTCTCAGATCAGGAAATTTATCAATAAATCAACATCTTTCCTAAACTATTCTGAAATTCTTCTCCTGTTTCTCTACCAATTCTTCTAATTTAGCATGAAAAAAATAGCACAACAATCAAACAAATGCAAGATTATAGCTCATCATAAATTCAGATAATAACTAGAGAAAAGAAATTATCACTTGATTCCAAAAAGAAGAAGAAAATAAAAAAACTCATTCAAACCTTGTAATCAAATCTTCAAGTCACACTTCAACAGCACTATTTAAGACTGACTTTCAAAGTTGAAGAACTGCATTTATAATTAACTCAATTAGAATCAGCTAAATTATTTGATGATAGAAATATGGCAGGCTGTGTTAGTGTTCATAACTATGATATCTCAGTTACCTTAGGTCTATCAATTAGAGGTTAAAAACAAAAAGATGATTCTAGTTCAGTTTACCAAAAAAACTAGAATCATATGATTACCACTATGAACAGAAATTTAAAGAACAGAAAATTAGGTAATAATACATTGGCAAACCGAGTATAGGCCATACATAGACAACTTAGTATCAATTTAAAAACAAATGTATAATAAAAGAAAATACATCCTACGTTGGGCATGGAAGAACTATGCACACATCGAAAACTCAGAATTTGTCAATATAACCACCACATAGTGTTATATGTTGGAAGCAATAACATTTTAATCTTTGCCAAATTAAGTATCAATATAATCATATATCAGCATGGCCCCACAAGAATCTAGATACATACTCCAGATATATGTTGACAACAAATGACGAGATAACTTTAACTCAACATTTACTACAAGCAGAACAATCTAGATCAAATCTACTTTTAAAAAAATCAGGAAGTTAAAGAACACCCCTTCAAGTTACAACAACTAAGTCTTGGTCTAGTATTATTTAATGATACAAATATTAGTAGGTAGATATTTTACTTCTAAGGACATGGCTTATAATATAATCATATCCAAACAGGTGCAGCAACTTGTATGTTGCTGGACAAAGATTTTTTTTGTGGCAAACTTGTGGATGGAGGAACTGAAAATAAAACAAGCACACTCACCCCAGGTTTTTGCAACAAGAAGCAACATACATCGAGAAAGGCACATTTCAAAATTTCTCATACCCATAGTATCACAACCAATTTACAGCAATGTCAAGATCTTATAATGAAATGATATAAATATGTATATGAATATATGAAAGAAAGAATAAAAGGATCCCTCTTTTTTTATATATTCTAGTTCTAGGTTTCAATTATTCCTTATAACTAAATTTCTACTTTATAATATGACTCTCCTACTTTGGACAACAATTCTTAAACATAATAAGACACATCAAACGAATCTCTTTTTATATTTCTATTTTTCAAACAATTAATCATTGTTTTGGGCCGAAGATATGTGGAAACTCTGCAACTATTGATAGTATATAACCAAATGAAAAGAAAATACTTTCTACATTTTGAAGCATTGTGGAACTCAATCATGTGTCTTGGAAACTACACTTGCTACCAAAATTCGGTGGCAGTTAACAATTAAAGGGGAGATTCTTTCCTTACAGGAAATAAAACCCTGACTAATTGTATCTTCATTCGTGCATAAATTTGATGCTGAATCTCAGGTGCATTCATTTCGTATGGAAACCTTCAATAGAAGCATCTTCATTCGTTTATTATTCCAAAGAGAAAGGAAGGCAGCCCTCTGGGAACATAGTCCCAGATCTCAAAAGTTTCATTCTTCAATAAAGTTCAAGCACTTTCAAGCGAGGGTTCTCTTTTAATATCAAACAAAAATCTCAAATATTCCTTTTCCTGTGCTACTTTTCTCCATTAGTCAGCCGCCAAATATTATCCAAATAAACCACAAAAGATAACAAAAAACAATAAAAAATAATCTAAACTAACTCACTTAAACGGCAGCGCCGAAACCAAATCTCTAAAGTACAAGAAACATCTTTCTCAATCCAAAAGTTTTCTTTAGGCAGCAGCACTATATACCCAGCTCTGTATTTCTTCTTCTGCGTTTGTGCTTCAAAATCATTATTTATTCAGTATTTTTCCGTAAAAACAAACAAGACATACAGCAATAACATTGCTTATGGATCCAACCAAACCGATTCATAATTTCAGAAATTTTAGCATCAAAATCAGAAGCATCTTTTTCATAATCTAAAACAAACAAAAAAGTTAAAATCGAAACATTACCAAATAAATTGTGGTGGATAATTTGCTCACGGCTGAGCTGAAGGCTGGTTGGGATTGAGAAAGGAAGCGACCGCTATTTCACTGTTAACGTGTGGTGAGGCATTGGTGTTAAACCAGATATGGCCCCCGGGCTCATGAGCTTATTTATTATAATATAATATTTATTAATATTTTGCAAATAAATATTAAATAATTTATGTAAATGTTTTATTACTAACTAATTTATATATTAAATAATTTTAATCTTTTTTATTTTAAATTAATTTTAATTTATAATATTAATTAAATTATTTTTTAATTATTTTTTTAAATTTTAAGAAAATTCATTTAAATTTATAGGTCGGTCAAAACTCCAATTTTCATGAGCAAAACTTATAAATCGTATTAAACCTTTCTTTTTTAAATGCCGGCAAACCCATTTGCCACCCCTAATTGAATGTGCTATCAAAGAGCCTTTTGTCAAAGAAGTGGCTTTTAGATGAAAATGCCCCCCAACTAATATTTTCTTTTCTCCTTGAACACTCGCTCACTTACTTTATAAGATAAAATTAAAATTTTGCCGCAGTTTCATTGCTTTAGATTTAATTAATGCATGTAAAAGATTTAAAAATTAATTTATGCTAGTTTTTGTGTATAATTTGAATGTGACTAGACATATGATGTAAAAGATAAAATTTTTAGAATAAGAGATGATAGACAATAATTTCCTTGTAAAATTATAGTAAGGAAGCCAATTTATAAATTGAGATCCCTTGGCCAATTTGATTAAGGAATTCCACTTTAAAAAACTAGGATCTCTTGAAAATCATTGAAGGAATCTAGTTCGAAAAAGGTCTCCCTTGACAAATTTTGTTAATAAGTCTAATTTAAAAAAGACCTATTTAACCAAATTCGTCAAAGGATCCCAGTTTACAAAATGGCTCCTTTGATAAAATTTGTAAAGGATTAAGATATAATATTTTTCCATGAAATTTTTAATTCTATCATTATTGATGTAATATTGAGTTAGTTCTTAAAAGAATTTATCACTTTTTAGTAAAGGTTTTACTTACAGAAATCATTTTCTAATAAAGGTTTTACTTACTTTTGTAAGTTTTGAAAAAATTCATTAGTAAAAACATCTAGTGAATTTTAAAAGTCATATGAATGTCAAAACAACTCAAAACTAACAAGAGGCACAGAGTAGAGTGCCTAAAAACATAATAAGTATTAGTATATGTCCTAAATTCAATAGTATTTTAGATATTTAGTACATTTGTGTCATAACATTTTAATTTATATAAATATTATTTTATTATTTCATTATTACATATATGTGTATTTAATAAATATAATAATGCCCTTAAAATGACAAGTTAAATTAGTTAGATACTATTTTTAAATGTCTCTAGTCAAGTATTATTGTGAATAGGACAATAACAACGCATTGAAACTAGTATATTTAGTGATTGATAATAACATGTGTGTGTATGATATGAGATATTAAGTCAATACATTAGTACAAGTTAGTAAACTAATATACTAGATTAACCTGTCGTGATAACACTATATAAATCATGATATAAATGTCATAAATAATTTTCATGGTAACAAAATGGTGTATGTGATCATTAAACTTGAGATCACTATGGTTCTTAACATAAAAAATGACACATTTTAATATTTTTTAAATGTTATCTGTAACAAGATGAATTATAAAAAAAATAATTAAATATCTTATAACTCGTGTAGAAAAATAAGTGTGATCAAGATAGGATTTGTTCTTTCTATATAATAGGAGTAATATCATGGATTATTTGATTGAGTGAGATTTTAAAAAATATATGACTACACTCAAATAAGATAATATGTGATATTGACTTTATTTGATAGAATAAGTCTACTAAAAATATCAAAAAAATATAAAATTAAACCATACGAAGATAACACATTATACGTCTCGTATTTAATTAAGATATTTAGGACAAAGGGATTAAATTATACAGTAATATTGGTCACGGATAAAATGATGTCAAACTACTGATATTCTCATCATTTAGGTAGTCATGATGTGTTACTAGACACTACTCATTACTTATAATACTAAAATTAAATTTTAATATTACTGCCAATATAACGAAATCTTATTAGGTTGCATATTGAGATAGGGACTAATACATGTTTATATAATTTTAAATAGGTTTAGAATTCGTTGAGTTATTTGAATATTAATTTTGACTAAATTCATTATGTAAAGATTGGATTAAATTTATTAATACTTATTTTATTAAATAAATTAGGTTTTATAAAAAAGTCAAACTAAATAGTTTAAGTCAAAATTAAAGATTTAAAATAATACTATAAATATGTGATATTTGCATTTTTAAGGAAATGTTTAGAGTCTACTTTTGTGTCCTTACTCTTGTGAAGAAAAGAACACACAAAATATCATGCGCTCAAATCATGGAATTAGCAGTTTAATTAGATTATCGATCGTGTAAATACCATAAAAATGCAGAGATAATTGATTTATATTTGTGGTTTGACAAAAATTGTCTAAACAAAGGTATGTACGTATTTATGGCATTGAATTATATAAATATAATAATACTAGGATTTTGTCATATAAATTTTAAAAATTAAACTATTTATTTTGTATATTTTTGCTACACATATATACTAGTTTGCTTTCAGTGGTATCAGAACCAACTTGCAAAATAAACCTAGTCATTATTCTTTGTATATAAATTTGCATATATATTTTTTGGCATGTGATTACGATTGAATATGATTCTAATCAATTTTTTTTTGTATATGAATCTGCATAAATATGCTTTGGTATATGATTGTGAATGAATATGACTTTGGTTGTTTTCATTTTTATATATAAATTCATATTAATATATTTCAATATGTAATTGTGAGTAAATATGATTTTGATCATTTTCTTTGTATATAAATATAATTTTATTTTAATTTAAATTATTGATTTAATATGATTAAATAAATAAGGATGTTTAATATGATTAAACACATTCTGATTGTAGTATTTTAGAGAGTCCAGAGTATAAACTTTAACAAGTGTAAAGGTAGGTGAATTTGTTTACTTTTCAGGGGTTTTGCCTTTGAATCCTGTAAAGGTGTGCTGCCCTTTGACCTCGCTCACTAACCAGCCAGAGAGACTGATGTGATTCTATGTTAACTTTAAATTATTAAAGTTAACGTGATTCTATGTTTATGAATATATGTTTTATTAAACATGGTGACTATTTAAAGTTCTAAAGTGTGATGTAATTGGATTGATGAAACTGCAATAAACTACATTTGATGAAATTATATTTACCCTAAGATTAGGAACATCAATATGAAATAGGTAATAAATATGTCATGTTTATTTTCTAATATATGTATGAGATGCATGATATATAATGATGAGATTGTTTCTAAAATCAAAATCTCTCATAACTAAAATATTAAGTCAAGCTTTTTAATGAAAATCACTCGTTAAAGTTTCGGTTAGATATGTGTATGATTGTCAAAGTAAGGTGCCGTACCAATTTTTATAAATACGATGGGATAATAGTGATATCCAAATTACTGTAATTAGATTAGACTTAATTAAGTCATTTTAATAAGATTGAGAACCTATAGGCAATAAATTGGGTATATTCCGTTAAATAAACTAGAATAATTATTGTTCACCCAATATCTAAAAATTGCATATGATGCAATTAGAAAATATTGTCTACCTAAATAGCTAAATTTTATGTGATTAGTCAAAACTAATTTAAGATAAAGTGAAATATGAATCTTGGCTCATTAGAAAATTTTACTATAAAATTTTTTGAATTGATAAATGGGTTATTAATTTAAAAGAAAATAATGAAAATATCATTTAATTGAAATTTAATTAAATATATTACTACATGATACTTATTTTTTATATTATGTTATAGATTATTATTATGGCATTTGGTAACAAAAACACATCGTCATTGCGATCAATCCTTAAGAAGGACAAGTTGAATGTGATAAATTTTTTTGATTGATATATGAACTTGGAAATAATCTTTAAGTAAGAAAGAAAATTTTATATCTTAGAGTAATCCATACCTGAGCCACCTATTGTTAATGCCCTAAGGACTAAAAAAGATGCTTATAAGTAGCATCAAGATGGTGCTTTAGATGTCAGTTAGCTCATGTTAGTTATAATGATACTAAGTCTTCAAAAATAACATGAGGAAATACAGGCATTTGATATGATCGAGCATCTCAAAAAATTTTAAATGGGGCAAGCATACCAAAGAGGTACGATATCTTTAAAACCTTGTTCCAGTGTGGAATGTCAAAAGGAACTCTGGTTAGTGCTCATATACTCAAGATGATTGGATATATGGAGAAGTTAGAAAGATTGGACTAAGAGTTAGCCACCGATGTTATATTACAATCACTACCAGATAGTTGTAATCAATCTGTTATGAATTATAACATGAAGAAAATTGACAAGACTCTTTCTACATTGCTAAGCAGGTTACTTACAGCTGAAATAAACATGAAGAAGTCTAAACCTATATTGATGGTACAAAAAAGTAAAGGAAAGTTTAAAACAAAGAGTAAGAATAAAAAAAAGATAATAAGAATAAAAATAAATTCAAACCAATACATTTGCACTGAAGTCAAAATGTGACGTACCTAAGGAAGGGACATGCTTCCATTCTAGTGAAATTAAGTATTGGAAAAAGATTTGCAAAATTTACTTGGAGGATTTAAAGAAGAAGGAAAGTGAAACTTCTACTTCATGTATTTCTATTATAGAAATTAATTTATCTACTTCTATATCATGAGTATTAGATACTAGATGTTGTTATTGTATTTGTCTGAATGTATAGAATCTTAAAAGAAGTAGGATATTAGCAAAGAGAGAAGTGGACCTACGTGTAAGAAATATAATAAAAGTTGCTGTATTAGCTGTAGGAATATATATTTTATCTTTGTCCACTGGGCTTATTTTAAAATTAGAGGATTGTTACTATATATGCCTTTATTAACTAGAAATATTATTTTAATTTTTTATTTGGGCAATATTGGTTAGTCATTTATAACAAAAGACAAATGTTTACACTATTTATTTAAATAAAATATTTTATAGTAGTGCATATTTAATTAATGGACTCTATATTCTAAATTTTGATATGTCCATTTACAACATAAATACTAAAAGAATTAAATCAAATTATTCAAATTTTACTTATCTCTAGCATTGTTGCTTAGTCTATATAAATAAAACTCGTATTTTCAAGCTCTATAAAAATAGATTCTTAGACTCATTTGATTTTAAATCTTACGAGGTATATAAATCTTGTTTATTGGACAAGATAATTAAAACTCCTTTTATTGGACATAATAAAATGGCAAGTGAGTTGTTAGGTCTTATACATACTGATGTGTGTAAACCTTTCAACACACAAGTAAAAAGAGGTTATCAATACTTTATTACATGTCTTGATGATTTCAGTAAATATGGCCATATATATCTTCTAATGCACAAGTTAGAATCCTTTAAAAGGTTCAAAGAATTCAAAAATAAAGTATAAAATTAACTTAGTAAAAGTATTAAAATATTTCAATAAGATAAAAGTGGTAAATATTTAAACCAAGAATTTTATGATCATTTGAAAGAATGTAAAATAGTTTTACAATTTGCTCTTTATGCTACACTACAGTGAAAGAGTGTATCTAAGAGGAGAAATTAAACCTTATTAGATATGGTTCGTTTTATGATGAGTCATGCGGATCTTCTAGTTTTTTTCTAGGGACATGATCTAGAAACAGTTGTGTTCATACTGAACCTTACTCTATCTAAATAAGTTCAAAAGACTCCATATGAAATATGAACTGATAAGCATCTCAACTTGTCTTTTATGAAGATTTGGGGTTATGAAACTTAGGTGAGATGTTAATCCTCTAAAAAACTTGAACCATAATTTGACAAATATTTTTTTGTGGGGTATCTTAAAAAAACTAAAGGATACTATTTTTATAATTCTATCAAGCATTAAGTATTTATTACTTAGACTGGTATTTTTCTAAAGAGAGAATTCATCTCAAGAAAGACCATTAGAAGAAAATAGAACTTAAAAAAAATTCAAGATGTATAAAAAATAACTGAAGTACAGATTAAACTTAAGTAAAGTTCACAAATAGTTGGAAAATAAGAATCTGCTCCTGAAATACAAGTCTTGCGTAGGTCTAGTAGAACACGTCGTGAGTCAGAGAGATATGAATTTCTTATGACTTAGCATGGTGATGTATTGCTCATAGATCATGATGAACCTACGACCTATCAAAGAGTAATAATAGACCCAGATTCTAAAAAATGGCTTGAAGTTATGAAATTCAAAATGAAATCAATGTATGTTAACTAAGTATGGATTTTAGTTGGTCTACTTAAAGGAGTAAAACCCATTTGGTGCAAATGTGTTTTCAAGAGAAAGACTGATATGGATGGTAATATACATTCCTTTAAAAGGTGCTTGTTGCAAAAAGTTTCAAATAAATTCATGATATTGACTATGATGAGACATTTTTTTTCTAATTTTCATGCTTAAATTTTTTTTTTCAGATTTTACTTATAATAATTGCATTATATGACTATGAAATTTAGCAAATAGATGTTAAAATTATATTTTTTAATGAAAATCTTTTAGAGAATGTGTATATGACACAATCTAAAAGTTTTGTCATTCCATAAAATATTGAGAAGGCCTTTAAGCTACAAAAATCTATTATGGATTAAAGCAAAATTTTCAAATTTGGAATTTTTATTTTGATAATGCAATTAAAGAGTTTGGTTTCATTAAAAATGAAGATGAACCGTGTGTTTACAAGAAGGTTAGTAGGAGCATTGTCGTCTTCTTAATACTGTATGTAAATGACATACTATTTATTGAAAATGATATCCAAATTTTACAATCAATAAAAGTATGGTTGGAAAAAAACTTTTCAATGAAAGATTTAAGTGAGGCTACTTATGTGTTAGGTATTAAGATCTATAGAGATAAATCAAGAAGACTGCTTGACCTAAGTCAAAGTACTTATATAGATAAAGTGTTAAAGATATTTAACATTCAAGAATCTAAGAAAGAATTTTTACCTATGTTACATGGGATAAGTCTCTTTAAATACCAGTGTCTTATGACATAAGAACAGAGAGATTGTGTAAGCAAGATTTATTATGCATCTACTATAAGATCTATCTTGTATACTATATTATGTACTTGTTCTAATATCTCATACACTTTAAGCATGACAAATAGATATCAAATAAATTCAAGTAAGCATCATTGGATAGTTGTCAAAAATATTTTTAAGTGTTAAAAAAGAATTAAGGATGTGTTTTTGATATATAGGTTGAAGGAAGAGCTCATTATAAGGGGTTACGCTGATGCTAGTTTTCAAATTGATAAGGATGACTTTTGATTATAATCAAATTTTGTGTTTTGCCTTAATAATAGTACTGTGAGCTAGAAGAATTCAAAGTAAGGGACAGTGATCGATTCTACAACAGAGGCTAAGTATATTACTGCTTCTGATGCTGCTAAAGAGATTATTTGGATCAAAAAGTTCATTATTGTATTAGGGGTTATCCCAAATCTTATTGACACAATAGAGCTTTATTGTGATAACAATAGGGCTATTACACAGGTAAAAAAATTCAAATCTCACCAACAACTCAACATATATACTTCGACATTTTCATCTCATTTGAAAGATTATCGAGAAAAAAATGTGAAGATATACAAAATACAAATAGACACTAATATTGTTGACTCATTAACAAAACCTCTGACACAACAAAGATAAGATCGCCACAATAAATCCTTAGGTATTAGATATATAAAAAATTAGATTCCATGCAAGTGGATGAATGTTGGTATATGTCCTAAATTCAATAGTATTTTAAATTTTTGACACATTTGTATTATGACATATTCTATATATCGTATTCAATTAAAATATATAGGATAAAGGGATTGAATTACATAACAAATTGATCACGGATAAAGTAATGTCAAATTACTGACATTCTTGTCACTTAAGTAGTTATGATGTGTTGCTAAATACTGTTTATTACTTACTCGTAATTCTAAAACTAGATTTTAGTGCTACTGTTAATGTAATGAGAACCTATTGAGTCGCACATTGAGATTGAGAATAATATATATATAATTCTAAATGAGTTTAAAATTTATTGAGCTATCTGCGTATTAATTTGGACAAAACCTATTGTGTAAAGATTGAATTAAATTTATTAGTATCTATTTTACTAAATAAATTAAATTTTATAAAAAGAACAACCAATTAGTCTAAATTAAAATTAAAAATCTAAAATAGTATTATAAATATATAATATTTATATTTTTTAAGTAGGTATATAAAGTTTATTTTTGCATGCTTATTCTTGCGAAGAGAAAAACGTACAAAATATTGCACATTCAAATCATAAGAATTAGTACTTTAATTAGATTTTCAATTATATAGATATCATAGAGGCATAGAGGTAATTGGTTTGTATTCGTGGTTTGATAAAAATTGTCAAATTAGAGGTATATACGTATTTATGACATTAAATTATATACATATAATAACATTAAAATTTGTCACATGGATCTTAGAAAGTAAACCATTTATTTTATATATTTCTGCTGCGTATATATAATAGTTTACTTATAATAAGTAGTGGTTAGGCGATGAAATGAAGAAAACAAATCAAAAAATCACCTTAAACCCAAAAACCAAATGCCTAAGCATTAGCCTAGGAATGCCGAAACAATATTATAGTGTTTCTAAATAGTAACATTGCTATAGTAATTTTACTACAATGATTTGAAATAGTGAAAATAGCAACATGAACAGTGTTAAGTGCTTAGGCGCTAGGTGATCGTAGCATAAAAATTTTCTTTCTCTACTATCATTTGAAAATAGTTTTGGGGCTATTAAATGGATTTTCTAACACATACATATGAGGGAAGAATTGCAAATTGAAAGAGCTACCAAGGAGAAAGAAAAGGAAAGATAGAAGAAAATCAACAACAAGAAGTTTAAATTTGGGGAAAGTCATTAGCAACTTGAAATGAATTAGTTTTTCTCTATTCTCTTCTTTATTTCTCTATTGATATTAAACTTAATCATGATAGTTTTATTTTATTATAATATAAACAAAGTTTATATTCTAGAGTTATGATATACTAGAACTAAGATGATTTGATATTAGTCTATTTGAGTTTATTGAAATTTTTGATTATGGATTGATTGTTCTCTATTTTTCTTAATACTTCTAACTAATTGGCAATTAGTTAGAGGTTTTGATTGCATATTAATACCCTGAAAAAGGATATTTATATTTGTAATTTTATGATGAATGCCATTAAGTCTATGTAAGATAAAAATATATTTATTTGCTTAATATAATCAATGTATTAAATCTATAGACTTAATGAATATTTGATTATCCTATTTTACATAAGAATATATTAAATTGATAAATTGAAGATATTTCTATTATAACCCTAAAAAAAGACTTAATGAATGTTTTTAAGATTCTTGATATCAATTATAGTCTTAAACTTATATAGTAAGAAATAACATAATCAATTTATATTATTTTAGGTGAAATCATACATCATAGAGTTTTCATTATTATTGATTTTATCTTTATTTTGCTTGTAAAACCTATCCTTTGGATCCTATGGATAATTTAACTTTTTTGTATTTAGATGTTATTGTGGCTTATTATTTATTTTTAAGAGGTTAAAATTTTTAATTATTATTTATTTATTAATTTATGTTATTTTTTTTTTATCAAATGGTACTTTTGGAATTTGCACAAAAGGGTGGGGGGTGAGAACATTTTTGTCAATTGCCCTTAATTTTTTAAAACCTATGTCTTCTTTTTCTTCTCCCATTCCTCTGTTCATTCTTCTCCTCTTGCAATTTTTACTTTTCTTCCTCTAATCTTCCACTCTTCCACACCTACTCTTTGAGTTTCAGATTCCATTAAAGTTTTGGGTAAGATTTCTAGTCATTATAAAGTTTAAAATTTTTTTACTTATCTATGTTAGTTTCAATGATAAAAATAGCATATTTATCTTATAATTTAGCCTTTGAGTCTTGGAACTAATTATGATGATTTGAGATTGATTATAAGTTGTACAAGAATGAGAAAACTTTGTTATAAAATTTCATTGTTTAAAAATCAAATAAATGACAATAATTTTCTTATTTTGAGTCAAATGTGTTTTGTTAATTTTTGAGTTAGATTTCAATTTAAAATGTGTTTTAAAGCTTAATTTAACTATAGAATGGTTATTTTTTAAGTTCAAAAACTAAATTTAAAATTTGGATTCAAATGGATTTGAAAATGGTTGAATTTGGTGTCGATAAGCATGAAATGAATTGCCATTAATTTTAACGTTCTTGTATTTTTTTTATTTATAAAAAATAGAAGCTTTTTTGAGTAAATCTTATTGGCACTCCAGCCTCGAATTTTATCGCTCGTGACCCTGATACTTATATTTCCAAATTCAAAATTTACTGTACTAAGTTATTGTAGCATATATACTAGCATGGAACTTAAGGATGGCAATTTTACTTGCAAACCTAGAAATCCATTAGAACTCGTCCGTCATGCAATAGATTTGGTATGTCTCTTAGTGAGTTTGGAAAAAAATTTAAAACCTATAACAAGTTTAAGAATTATGTAAGCATGAATAAATATTTAAAAATATCCACAATGGATATTTATAAATTCGCTATAATTGAATAAAATAAAATTATTAATTTGTTAGTTTCTATTCTTTTATAATTATAAATCCATGATAATTGATATTAGTTAAGAACTCCCTAAAACTTTCGAAATTCGATGACTACAACTATAACACTTTACTTATGACATTCTGTGAGTACTTCATCTTTCTTATCTTCTAAAAATTCAAAAATTCTTTTAATTCTTTTAATTTTGCTGTTTTCATATTCTTTTAAATTTGTCATTGGAAATAAAAAGTAAATTAATTGAATATAAATAATTATATAAATAGTTTATATATACCTTGACTAACTCCGTTGTATACTTATGGTAGCTCAACAAGAAAATTAATAATAAGAACTATCATTGTACTCATAGTGCGCTTGCAAGACCAGAGTCATCAAAATTTTCTCTATCATTTATTTTTGAACTTATAAATTTGCAAACTTTTTTTTTGAATTTATGAATTTATAAATTTTTATTTTGAATTTATAATATTTTATGTATGAATTTATAAAAAAAAATATTTATTTTTTTTATGAAATTATAATAAATTTTATTTTATACTAAATGTATTTAATATTTTATATGAATTATATACTTTATTTTGAATTAATACTAAAAATTCATAGTTTTAATTAGATATTTTATAAATTTAAATTTGATATTTAATAATAGTATAAGTATAGTTTAAAAATATTTAAAAAAATTCATTAAAAATCTTGCAAATTTAATAATTATTAAAAATTCATTTAAGTGAATTTGGTAATAAAATATTAAACTCGCAGTAAGTTTAGTACAAATTTGCCATTCAATTTTTTTGATGTATGTAGATGCGATTTGAAAGTATGCGTCCTAAATCTCTTTATCGCTACCATATCTAATGGTACAGCATAACTACTATAACATGTTGCAGTGCTAAGTAATTTGTCCCCTTATTTTAGGAAGTATTTTTGAACCTTCAAATGACCTCAAAAATAAGTTATTTAAAAACTATTGAAAAGTTTAAAAAGTCTAATTTATTTTTAAAAAAAACAATTTTCTAAATTTCAACCCTATAATTTTTAAAATTATCAAACCCTATCTATTCATCATCCATATATCTTATACATTGGGGTAGATGAGTATTTTATTATAACTTGAATTTTAATAAGAATACATAGGTGTTCGTTAGGCCTTGGCATTTCGAGATGAGACCTAAGATAGTATGAGAATCAATAAAGAAATGTGCATTTATTGATATATACCCAAATTCAATAGTATTTTGAATATATAACATGTTTATATCATGATATTTTAATTTATATATTATTTAATTATTTCATTATTATATATCTATATATTTAATAAATGTAATAATAGCCTTAAAATAACAAGTTTAATTAGTTGGATACTATTTTTAAATATCCCTAATTAACCATTGTTATAAATAAAATATTAATAATATATGGAAACTAGTATATGTAATGACTAACAACAACATATGTGTTATAATATGAGATATCAAGTCAATACATGGGTAAAAGTTAGTAAACTAATGTACCGTATCGACCTATCATGATAGCGCTACGTAGATCATTACATGAGTGTAATAAGCGATTCTCATAATGACAATGATACATCTAATCTTTTAACTTGAGATCATTATAGTTTTTAATATAGAGAATGATAAATTTTGATATTTTCAAACGTCATCTATAATAAGATAAACTATAAAAAAAAATCAAATATATCATAATTTGTGAAAAACGATGTATATGATTAAGATATGATTTGTTCCTCCTCTATAATAGAAGTAATATTTTAGACCTTTTATTTGAGTGAGATTTTAAAAAATGCATGGTCATGTTCACATAAATTAATATATGATATTGACTTCATTTGATAGAATAAATCTACTTAAAATATCAAAGAAATGTAATTGAACTATATGAGGATAACACATTTTATGTCTCATATTCAACCAAGATATTTAGGATAAAGAGATCAAATTACATGATAACATTAATCACGGATAAGGTGATATCAAACCACTGGTATTCTTGTTACTTGAGTAGTCATGATGTATTATTAGACACTACTCATTATTTGTAATACTAAAATTAGGTTTTAATATTACTGCCAATGTTACGAGAACCTATTGAATTGCCCATTAAGATCAAAAATAATATATATATATATATATATATAAAAGATCTTAAATGGGTTTAAAGTTTTTTGAACTATTTGAATATTAATTTTAACTAAATCTATGATATAAAGACTGGATTAAATTTATTAATGTCTATTTAACTAAATAAATTTAATTTTATAAGAAAATCCAACTAAATAGTATAAGTTAAAATTAAAGACTTAAAGTAGCAATATATAAATATGTGATATTTATGTTTTTTTTAAAAGGGTGTATCTAAAATTTATTTTTGCGTCCTTGATCTTGAGAAGAGAAGAATGTACGAAATATCATGCACTCAAGTTATATGAGATAATACACTAATTAGATTTTCAATCGTGTGAATATCATAGAGATATATACATATCTTATAAATGATCTGTGTTTCAAGTTATATGATCTGTGTTTGTGGTATGAAAAAAATTGTCTAATTAGAGATATATACATATTTATAACATTAAAACATATATGTATGATAACACTAAAGTTTATCGTATGGATATTGAAAGTAAACTATTTTTTTTTGTATAATTCTGCTACATGTTTAACTATTAGTTTACTTACCGTACATTTCTCCTAAATAGTAATTGAATAGTATGTAATATTTAATATATTAGAAAACTATTTTGAATTACATGCTTTAGTTTAAATAAATTGTTTTAAAGTTATTTTGAATTATTAAGATGCTAGGTTAGTACATAAATGTTTTGATACTAGATAAAGCCTGTAAATTGATTGTTTACTACTATTTTATATACTTATGACTATGATTTGTTGAAATAGTCTTTTGGAGTGTGTGTGTATATATATATATACACATTTAAAAATTTTTGATTTAAAAACCTTGTTTATTTATGATGATGTTTGAAGTTGATCTATATGTGATTGGTATTATTATAGTGCTACAAAAAATAACTTATGGACGAACCTTTGCAGAGGTTGAATAGATGGTAAAAAGCTAGGTGAGGTTGATATGAGGTCTAGAGTCCACTTAATGAAAGCTGATGTAAGAAATCCATGTTTGTCATTTTGTAGTTATTTGGGCTAAGGCCAATGACTCAAATTGTGATTTGATAAACTAATTTTATAAATTAAAATATAAATTTATTTTAAACACATATATATTTATAATTTAATAGTTACATGATTTTTTTTACATAATGATACTCACTAGTGATCTTATAAATGATCTTATTTGAATGTTTATTTACTTTGTTTTAGAGTAAAGGACACCAAGATAAACTTTATTTTTTTTGGTTTGTTAGTTATAATGATTGAAATCCCGTGGAGTGATAATTAAGAAATTGTGAATTTAATTTAATTTGGTGAAAGTGCTAAAGGGATTATGGTTACGGTTATATATAATTGATGATTGATGTTTCCCATAATCAGTTATATGGATTAAAATGGCTATTATTTGAGGTTTGCTCTTGCATGAAAATGCAAGACCAACTCTAGTTCTTTGTAGGACTAAATTATAAGGGAAAAAAAGAAATTCTAGAGGTGAATATTGAATAAATTTATTGTGACCATATAGAAAACTTACGCCAATGTTAATGAAAGTAGCTGTAAAGAAAATCCAAAAATTTTGATTATTATATCCTAAGATGCCTATTCAAGTGCAAATTAGGCGGTGTCACGGTCTTATTTCAGGCAAGTTCAATATGTTTTATGGATTATCTATAGGGGTATGTTATGTTGTAAATGATTTTTTATTAAGGTTATATGAATTTATATTTATAATTAGAAGAGTTGCTATGTTTTAATTTTCTAAATAATATCAATGATATTTGAAAATTATATTGGATGAAAACCTATATTTGAAAATGATGAATGTAGTTTGTATGCCTAATTTTAGGTGACATCTTAACTCAACATGTTTGGATTGTGTATCATTTAATATCTCATTTATTGAGTCTTATCTACTCATTTTTTTTTTAAAATTTCACCTCTACATGATTGAAGATCATTCTTGAGCTTAAATCTCTCATAGTAGGTATCTAACTGCAATATATAGTTTTGGGTATCTTCTTTATTTTTTAAATGTATATATCTTTAAAGTGTATATGTAGTATAGGAGTACTAAAGTTTTATTCGTGTAGTGTTACTTCTAAGGTATTATAGTTAACTACTTTTGAGTTTTTGTTTTTTGCAATCTTGCTAATTTTTTTTTTGAATTATCTAATTTTGTTGTGTGGTAATCTATATCCTAGATGCCTAACATGTTTATGGGACTTGTACTATGAAAATAGGACATGCCTCATAAGGATGCAACAGTTGTCACGTCTCAAACCTATGAGTTGGGGCATGACATTAAGACTTTTTTAAGTACAAACAATGATCATCTTATTAACATAAGGTGTTATATTGCGATGTTGATCAGCTTGGACCATTTAGTTACTAAATATCCTATTCATGAAAGTACCACGAAATTTGGTAATAAAAGTGGTAATCCAAACCCATTTTCTTTTTCTAATGGAAGCAACCAAGTTAACGATACATTACATACAATGCAACTGGTAGGACAATATAAAACGGATTCTCAACATTGCTCTCCATTTATGTATCATCTAGTACTACATTTCTCTCCATCTTCACATAGCAAAAATCATTTTGGCGAATATTCTCCATGTCACTACCCTAATCTTGCAAATGATCATTATAATAGTAAATTGTTCATTTAAGAACTGATCTACTGCAAAACTTTATGATGCAATAAATGATGTCCGTTCTGATCCAAGTCAGAGAAGAAGCATGGATGTTTGTGAATATAACATTACATTAACATAACAAGCCATGATTTGAGTATGATGACTTTGAAGAAATACTTTTAGTGCAAAATTTTTAGGTTTATAACAAATTGGTTTAAGGTAAAATGCACGATTAAAATATTTAAGCAATGAGTTAAGGCAATTAAGATTGATACAGATGCATACTTTTGTATTAGTCATATAAATATAATTCACAATTAGTAAGCCAACCTCTTCAAAGATGACATCATCAAGCAAAAAGTCGACTAATTAGTGAAGTGGTAAAGGATAAATTTATAGACCCTAGTAGGATTAATACTCCAAGAAATATTTAAGATGACATACAAAACAAATACATAGTTTTGTGTCATCAAAAAGCTTGGCTTGCCAAAGAACAGTATGTACAATAGTTGTTTGAGATCCAAAAAAAATTGTTTGCAAAGCTACAAATATATTAGTATGCTTTGAAAGATAAAATCCCATGTTCAACCTTATTGAGTTGCTTTAACTTATTTTTTTAATAAATTTGTGTGAAAAAGTAAAATTAACATGTTTTACATCTCTCCTATTTACGTATAATCACCCACACTGAAAGAAATGACAACAATAATTTTTTTATATTTCTTTATGGCCATTGAAGCTTTAATTTAGGGTTTTAATTTATCCATTTGATTAGTTATTATCATTGACGGAACCTTCCTAAAGGGAAAATATAAGGAAACTTTGTTTGTCAGGTTGATTTTGATGGAAATTATTTAATTTATCTTTTAGCATTTGGTGTTCGGGATTTTGAGAATGATGCATTGTGAAAATGGTTTTCATCAAATTTAGAGATGTAGTTAAAGCATTATAGGATTTAATGTTTATATTAGATCATCATAATAATATCAAGAATGGGATATATATATATATATATATATAGTGCTTCTAAAAGCATTGCATAAATTTTTTACGAACCATGTTGATAAAAATGTGAAGAGAAAATATAAGAGAAAATCACAAAAGAGTTATGTGTTCAAGTTTTTTTTTTTTTTTTTGTAGCAAAGGTATAATGAGTAAGCTAGTTCAATAAATATTTGGCAAAATTGCAATCTATGTTTTCAAAAGTAATGAATTATTTAAAGATAAAAGTTGAATTTAACAAGTAAGCTCGATCTCACTTTCTTGTTCAAAGATGTATGTTGACCACGAACATTGTAGAGAGCATTAATATATTGTTGAAAGATGCATGAAACTTTTTTGTATTGGCTTTGGTTGATTACATTCATTTTATTCTATAGCAGTAGTTTTATAATAGAAGAGAGACATTTGTTGAAGTAAATAGTTACCCAACTAATGCAACATAGAAAAAGGTTGACAAGTAATAAAAGTTATCTCATACAATGATAATCTATCTTGTATCCTGAATTAAGTTTGAAGTTGGAGACATGGACACTTACTCGATTATAAACTTACATGAAAAGTCATATAGTTGCGTGTTATTTGATCTCCATCAACTACCTTGTGTACCATATTAACATCAATGAGATATATTTAAGTTAATTATAATTCTATTTATTCACAATATTGCACAAGCAATGCACTTTTATTGGCATGATTGAATTTGCTTTACCTTATTGTCTATGAGAATGATTGGGTAGTCCTAAATAAGTTACAAGTCATTATAGTTAAGCCACTAATAGGACTTGTTCGTACCAGTTAACTTAGAAAACAATAGATGCCGTCAGCAAGAGAATATATTGGAAAGACATGTTATTGTTGCAAGAAAGTTGGTCATAATTGGAAGACATGTATAATGTTANAAGACATGTTATTGTTGCAAGAAAGTTGGTCATAATTGGAAGACATGTATAATGTTAAATATTTTATTTTTCATGTTACTTTTTGTGGATATTTTTGTTCAAGATAATACATTATCAAGCTTATATGTACTGATTCAAATTGCAAGATATACATATTTCTATTATTTATATATTGTTTTTTTAGATTTTATTCTCAAGCTTATACATGCATTTTGTAACACAGAAAATTTGAAATGTTATGATTTATGTTTTTTAAATGGATGGATTGACAATTGACAAAATAAAGTAATTGAACTAGCATTGTATTAATATTTCTCTTCAAGTGTATTTACGACAATTATTTAACTTCACTAAAATGAAAGTTTAATGCACTTTAAACTTAGAAAAATCAATAGTTGTCAATATAGTAACAACACAGTTATGGTATGTTAAGCTTATTAATAGTTGTCAATATAGTAACAATACATTTATGGTATGTTAAGCTTGTTGTTAAAAATATATTTTAAAAAATAAATGGTATGTTAAGCTTTTGTTAAAATATATTCAAAGAATAAGGACATAATTAATAAAGTACATAGTGCCCTTATTCTTTCATTAAGAGATGGAATATTGATGAAAGTTTCCAAAGAAAACACTACCCTAAGAATTTAGAACAAATTGGAAACAAGGTACATGACTAAATATTTAGCTTGTAGATTCTATCTTAAACAAAGACTTTATTAATTTAATCTTGAAGAAAGAGATCAATTACTAAGCACTTAGATAAGTTTAATAAGATTGCACTTAACCTAAAGACAATTAATGTAAAGATTGATGATGAAGCTTAAGCTTTAATTGTGTTAACCTCATTGTTTAAGTCCTATAAGCATTTTATTAATACTTTATTGTATGGAAGGGATTCAATGTTGATAGATGATGTAAAGGCCTTTTTAAATTTGAGAGAATTGAATAAGAGAGTAGAATTAAAAGATTCAAGATTATCTGAAGGCATATATGCTTAGTGAAGATCAAACAAAAAGGACTTTAAAGGCAAGAAAAATGGCTCAGGATTTGCATCAAAGTTGAAGAAATTGCAATGCTTTGATTTTCATAAAGAAGGGTATATTAGAAGAAATTGTCAACATTTATGTTTATTACTTTAGATAACACATGTAAAGTTGAATAGATTCTTGATTCAAAATTAAAGCATTGAAACATATAATAATATGCATAAATTATCATGTTCGACTCATTCAAGCATTTTTACAAACACTTGGTGTGGCGAATATACATATGTCATATATATGCAAAAGTTTCTACAATGGATAAGTTTTAATTAAACTTGCATGATAAGAGATGATAAGAATTTCTTCAATTATGTGAAGAATCAACAATCAATATCAATAAATGCTTAGAGAAAAGCTTAATTGAATTTCTTTGAGAGAGTACCAGGTTTTTTGTTTCCAACCTTACTCAATTTGGTAAAGTTGCCCATATATATACTTAAACTTATCCATGGCTTTACACATTTATCCTTACTTTTTAATAAAAGTCAATATGCATTATGGACAAAATAATAATTATTAAAATGTTTGCCATTTATTGTATTTTAGTATTTATACTTAAATACAACATGGACTAAAATGCAATATATTTACTTAACTTTTAAGCAAATATAATTACGTATAACTTTATCAGTTTATGTGTAATTATTCAATAATCACACACTTGTATTTAAGTCCATTAATAATCCATATTATCAATTAGGCTATATAATTTATATTAAATTATAATAAAATATAAATTTATGAAAAATTCTTCAAATAAAAAATTTGTAAATGTATATAAGACTTATATATATTTACTTTGGCCCTCTATATTATCTTAAAGTTGTTAGTTATTTTACCAATAATATTTAGTAATGTGTCATAGCATCTAAACTATGGTTAAGTGATATTTCATCAAACCTCATCCCGTATAATTAAAATCCTTATATCATTCAATCCAAATCGTGTAAGGGTTTATAATATGTAAAAACTATATATTGATATAAATATGAACCATCAATCATTATATATTAAATTTGCTACCATGAACTTTTTCATGTGAATTTTAATTACTTTTAGTAAAAATTTATCGTTTTAACTATTTATCGATATTCGTTTAAGGACTGGAATCTGAATTGAGTTAGTAATAACTCTGATTCTATCTATATCGAGCCAATAGAACTTGGTTGACCATCATTTATTTCAAAATATAAATAACACGTGATTGAATTAGTGTTGTTATACAAGATGTGATTTGTTTTATACTTATGCATTATATAAACTGTGCATTTGTACTATATTCGACTATGATGTCTTAAGTCAAAGAAAAAAAAAACACACTAGTATAATTATAATGATAAATTATTAACTATATATATTACCACGTGATTTATCGTTGTGTGATCATATTTAAAAAAAAAATAGTTCTTTAACTATTTAATTCATACTAATATTTTAATAATATGATTGTTACATTACCTGTATTAATATCATTTCATTATATTCACTAGAGACATTAGGATGCCTATTATGTAATATTGTTATTCATTGGATATCACCTCCATAGAGACCTAGTTCAATAATTTAATTTAATAATTAAATAAATTATTTATACAATTTACAAATACACTTTCTTTATATGCATGATTAAATAAAGGAAATAATTTATATTTATGAATAAAGAATTCTTTTTTTTCATTAATAAAAAATATATAAAATATAAAATATATCCATGAAATTGATAACACGAATGAATTTTAGGGTATATCCTAACAAATATGTACTTTACATATGATAAAAAAAAAGATTATTTTCTTCTATGAATACATTAAAGGGTAGTGTTAAAAGGATTGATGCCATAAGAATAAAATTGAATGATGGATCAATAAGAGAACTTAGTTATGTTAAGTTTGTTCTTGCTTTGAAGAGAAAGTTAATCTCTCTAAAAATGCTACATACAAGAGGTTATAGTTTTAAAGCTGAAATGGGGTCTTAAAGGTGATAAAAGGGTCAATGGTAGTACTTAAGGGAATTAGAAAAAAAAATGAATTGCATGTGTTAGAAGGCATTGCCTTACAAGACAATGCTAATATGGTAACAAATAAGATACCTAATAAAATGATGTTGTGGCATCTCAAATTAGGACAGTTGAGAAAGAAGTGATTAACTGAGTTTAACAAGCAAGAATTGTTAAGAGAAGGAATCATAAATTCTTTCAGAAGTTGTGAATACAAAATTCTAGGAAAACACTATAAGATTAATTTTGGTGTTGGAATTCATACAATTCAAAAACCTTTTGAAGGTATACACTATGACTTTTAAGGTCCAGCTTAAATACCATCACTTGGGGGTTTTAAATATTTTCTTATTTTTCTTGATGATTACTTAATGAAAACTTTCCTGTATGTTCTGAAAAGTAAGGACCAAGTCTTAAATTGCTTTAAAACCTAGAAAGCATTGGTTGAGAATTAAAAAGAAAAGAAGGTGAAGGTTCTAAAGACAAACAATGGAATGGAGTTTTATAGTAGAAAATTTGACAATATTTGCAAGTCTAGTGAGGTTAAAATGCACAGAATTATCAGGCTTATTCCACAGCAAAATGGCATGGCCAAAAAAACTAAATAGGATGCTAATGGAAATTGTTAAATTCCATGCGCATATTATTAAATTATGGTTCTTTAAAATTGTTTTGGGTAGAAGTTTGTTACTATAGTAGCATATGTAATTAACAAAAGTCCATAATTTGCCCTAAGCTTCAAGACACCGAAAGAGATGTGGTTACGGAATCCACCTAGTCTAAGCCACTTAAAAGTGTTTAAATGTATTGCTTTTGCTTATGTTAAGCAAGGAAAGTTAGATCCAAATGCTATTAAAGGAATTTTTGTTAGTAATTTTGTAGGGGTGAAAAGATATAGGTTGTGGTGCCATGATAAGAGGTCTAAAAGATGTATAATCTATAGAGATGTAATTTTTTATGAGGATGATATGCTTGAAAGGAAAACAAATGAAATTTACAAGTCATTAGTTGAATCTAGAAGCTTAAATGAGACCTAATTTGAGGTAAAGTTTAAGAACATTGAGTTGTTAGCCATAAAAGCACCATTACCTAATATAAAATAAGTCAAATTCAAAATAATTAGCAAGAATGTAACATGTAAGAGACTAAGCTAAAAGGCTAATCAATTTACTAATCAAATTTGGTTATGCAAATATGATAGCATATGCTTTCCTTTTTATTGATAAAGTTAAAAACTCGTAACCAAACTTTATAGATGAAGCGTTGAGTCGGTCAAAATATAAGAAATTGTTTAAAGCCATAGTAAAAGATGTAAATTCATTTATGACGAATGAAACTTAATGCTTGTTCCCAAACTAGAAAGGAGGAGAGTGGTGGGATACAAATGGATCTTTAAAAGAAAAAAGTATGTAACTACTTCAGATTCAATTAAGTATAAGGCTAAGTTAGTGGTAAAGCAATCCACTCAAAAGGAAAATATACATTTCAATGAGGTTTTTTCACTATGATAAGGCATACTTTCATAAGAATTTTGCTAACTTTGGTTTTTATATTTGATCTTGATTTAAAGCAAATGTATGTAAAAAAAAATTGGATAATTGTCTAGAGTATAGAATATATGATACAAGAGAAGATTGCATAGTTTGATTTGTTGATGCTAACTAGATATGCATTCATCTTTTGTTGTTGTGTGGTTAATTGGAAAGCTTTTCTTTAAGCTATTGTTGCTTTCTTAACAATTAAGGCTGAATATATAACTGCAGCTGAGTTAGTCAAAGAATTTCTATGGTTAAAAAAGCTTGTAACTGAACTTGGATTTAAGAGGACAATGTTATTATCTACTATAATAGCCAAAGTGCTATCCAATTATCAAAGTATTAAGCATTTCATGAGAGGACTAAGTTTTAACCAAACTACTATATATGCACATAGTAGAAAATACTAGTATTTGTTTACTTTCTAAAATCTATGCAATAAATTTTAATGTTATATATGTATATATAAGTATAATGTACTAGATTCATACATACTTATATATTAGATAATTTGTCAAATTACAAATATAGATTAAATTTTTCTATATCATTATAGTATCCACACTATCAAGAATGAACTTAAAATGTTAACTTCTGTGTTTTTAACTATAGATTCTTTTGTGTGTTTTTCTTTTCTCAAAAATGAACACACAAAATAAACTCTAGGTGTACACTATAAAAACACAAATTTCATATATCTATAATAATATTTTAGAATTTTAGTTTATACATAAAACATTAAGTTAAATTTTTTTTTAAAACCTAATTTATTTAGTGAAGTATATACTGACAAAATTTAATTTAATTTTTATATTAGTTTAATTTAGTCAAATCCAATACCTAAATAGTTTAACAAATTTTTATGAATTAATGTCACCATTATTTTTTATTTTAGTAGGTAACTTAATATATTCTTGTAACATTGGTAATAATACTAAAATCTAATTTTAGTATTATAAGTAATGAACAGTGTCTAATAATACATCATGACTAACTAAGTGACAATAATATAAATGGTTTGACACTATCTTATTTGTAATCAATGCTATTTTATAATTCAATCATTTTATTTTAAATATTTTAATTGAACATGATGTATAAAATGTATCATCCTTATATAATTTAATTTTACATTTTTTGATATATTGAGTAGATTTATTCTATCAAAATAAAGTTAATATTATATATTGACTTATTTAAATATAATTATGTATTTCCATAATCTCACTCAATCAAAAGACTTCAAATATCATTCCTATTATATAGAAGAGACAAATCATACATTGATTATATTCCTTTACACGAATCATAACATACCTGACTATTTTTTTTATAATCTATCTCTTTACAAATGATATTTAAAAATATCAAAAATATATTATTCTTAATGTTAGAAATTATGGTAATCTCAAGTTTAAAAATTATATATACTATTATCACTATAAAAATTGCTTATAACACATATATGTAGTATTTTCATAGTGAGTCGGTCCAATATTTTAGTTCATTAACTTATACCTATATGTTAACTTGATATTTTATATCATAACATATATATATTATGATTAATCACTGCAAATATTAGTTTTTATATATTATTATTATCTTAGTCATAATAATATTTGACTAGAGATATTTAAAAATAGTATTTAATTAATTCAACTTACTATTCTAATGACATTATCATATTTATTAAATATCTAAGTATATAATAATAAAATAATAAATGATATATATACGCATATACACACATACACACATCCTATGTAAAGTCGTAAATGTTATGATAAATAAGAAATAAATCGTCAAATAATATATATATATTAATACTATTGAATTTATAACATATACAAATACTAAGCGTATAGATGTGAGGCTGTATTTTATTAGAGACTTAATTTCAAAATGAGAAATTAGATTGGAGAAGGTACATATAGTAGAAAATCTTAATAATATGCTTATAAAACCTGCTTCAAGATCTAAGTTCAAGCATTGCCTAAATTTGTTGAATATGATTATTGCTTAGGTGTTTTGTTTTATTCTTGTTAGAGCTAAAGATGTCTTAGAGTTTTATAGTTAGTTAAGATACAAAAGAAGAACAATCTAGAAAAGTTAAAATTTTGGAAGGAAGATAGATCGATTGTAAATTATGAATCAAGGTAAAGATTGTGAATGGTGATTCAAAATTCACAATGAAAGTAGTTTACTTAGCTTGATTCAAGGGACATTCTTGCAAATTCACTATTTAAAATGCTAGACAATGAATAATTTGTCTAAATTTGTTGTTTTTATTAAAAGTTTTTAAAGGTTAGTTAGTTTGGTTACTTAACAGTTGAAGGGAAATTAATAAAGATCATGAGAAAAAGTTGAAAAAAGTAGGAATAAGTAAGGAAAAGTAAAGAAAAGAAAGTAGAAAGGGGAAGAGAGACTAGAAGGGAAAAATGTCTCGTAATTACATTCCATACACTTGTTTTTCTCCTTGATTCAATAAAAGAAATCTTTCTAGTTTCCTAAAAGTTATATTTTTCATTATGTTCTTTTGTTATTTCTTTCACTTCTTGAGTTGAATTGGTTGTAAATTTGGGCAAAAACTAGTGTCCTAATTGCTTAGCAATTTCACAAGGAATTCGTGCATAATAGGTACATGTTTGCATGTTCTTTCTGGGTTGAATAGTCAAGCATGTTAACATAAAAATTATAATATAAAAAACACAATATTCACAGAAAAAAAAAAAGTCATGAATACTGAATGTATACCTAAAATGTAATAACAAAACTAAGTAAATTGTGTGCTTAAAAGTGTAGAAATTCTTTTTTTTTTTTTGGCACTGAAATAGGGTTCCCACCACTTTCAACCTCTAAGTTGTGGGTATCAGAAGTGAAAAAAAATTCTATTTTCAATAATCATAATTTGCTTATTTTTACAAAAAGTCAAAATACATAACACCCAACAATTTTTCAATCAAATCTAACAATTTCTAGCAAAAATTTTACAAAAATCAGGCAACCATATAGACATAAATCACAAAACTTAACATATATAATAGTTAAAAACTCACTTTACTTATTTTATCAATGTCATTTTTACCTTTTTTGATCTATAATTTATGCCTTCAATGGAAAATAACTTGAAAATGTCTACTTTCAAGCAAAAAGAGAAAGGAAAATGAAAAAAATGAAAGAGAAATGTTTTTGTTATATGGCTACGAGAGAATGAGTAGTTATTTTTAAAAATTATAAAAGTAGTTATTTTTAAAAATTTTTCTATTTATAATTATGAAAGATATTAGCGTAACTAAATGAGAGGAAATGATGCAATAATGTTATATATCCCTTTTTATTTTTTTCCAAAATAATTTACATTTAAAGTTAATTTCAAAGATGGTAAGTTAAGAATGCACTGTTTTGGATATTTAATACTAATTTGATGGTGGTGTGATTGTATTTAATACTACTTATTACACTAATCATTGTGAAATGATTTTGCACCCTTTGTTAGAGTTGATAATCTTGGTCAAACCATTGTGTCCATTTGTTTTGTCTCAAACGATAAGATAACAAAATCCTTTATTTAACTATTTGAGCAATTTAAGAAGCCTTGCTTAATGAATCCACTAAAATAATAACAACTTATTAGGATCCAGCAATAACAAAAGCTATTTGTCATGGCTTTCAAAGTAAGTTTGACAAATATCATAATTGGTACATATTAAAAAAATTATTTGTAGTTAAAAGCAAAAATAATTATATATAAATTCGATAGATATTTTATTGAAACGTAAATTTAAATTTTTTTAAAAATGTTCAAACTATAATTTAAATAAACATTAATATGAATATTTTGTAAGCAAACTAATACACACACGTAGTGAAAAATAAAATTATTTACTATTCAAAATCCATGCAATAAATTTTAATATTATATATATACATTAATATGTAGTAGTTTTGTTCATACCTCTGTGTTAATCGATTTGCCAAACCACAAACATAAATTAATCGTTTATGTATCTCTACAATATCCACAAAATTAAGAATTAATTCTAGAATGCTAACTCTTTCATTTTGAATATTGATTTATTTTATATATATTTTTTAAAAGCAAACGCACAAGACAAAGCTTAGGTATACTTACAAAACGTGAATATTTTATATTTATAATGTTATTTTACGATTTTTGATATAGGCTTTAACCATTAAATTGTGCTTTTAAAAAAAATCAAATCTATTTAGTAAAGTATGTACTAACAAAATTTAGTTTAATTTTTACATTGTAAATTTAGTCAAATTCAATACCCAAAGAACTCAATGAATTCTAGATATATTTAGAATTCTCTATATATATATACATCTATATATATATATATATATATATATATATATATATATTCATTTTTATAAATTAACATCACTATTATTTTTCGATCTTAATATGTGACTCAATAAATTCTAATAATATTTATGTAACATTAAAATTTAATGTTAGTGCTATAAGCAATAAGTAGTGTCTAACAATATATCATGATTACCTAAATGATGATAATATCAGTGATTTGATAGCACTTTATCGATAATCAATATTATTGTGTAATCAATTTTTTTGTTCTAAATATTTTAATTGAATACAAGACATAAAATGTATCACCTTTATATAGTTTAATTTTATATTTTTTTTGATATGTTGAGTGGACTTATTCTATCAAATAAAGTTAATATTACATATTAACTTATTTGAATATGGTCATGCATTTTTATAATCTCACTCAATCAAAAAATCAAAAAATATTACTCCTATTATATAATAGAGACAATCTTATTTTGATCATACACATCCTTCTATATGAGCCATGATATATCTAACTATTTTTTTATAATTTATTTTGTTATGTATAATGTTTGAAAATATTAAAATATGTCATTCTCAATGTTAAAAACCATGATGATATTAAGTCCAATAATTTTATACACTATTATCACTGTAAAAATTACTTATGACACTCATATAATAATTTACATAGCATTCTCATGATAAGTCGGTCTAGTACATTAAGTCACTAATTTATACCCATGTATTGACTTAATATCTCATATCATAACATATATATATATATATATATATATTGTTATTAGTTACTTTATATACTAGTCTATGCATTATTATTGCCTTATTCACAATAATACTTGGTTAGGATTATTGAACTTACTATTTTAAAAGTATTATTATATTTATTAAATATACAGATATATAATAATAAAATAATAAATTATATATATAATCGTTAATGTCATTATACAAAAAAAATAAATATATTAAATATTCAAAATATTATTGGATTTAGAGTATATACCAATATATTTAACTTTAATAAATAAAAGTATATTAAAATTAACAAAATCTACCCTTTAAGGAAAAACTATCATCATTTTCTTAAGGTAGTCTTATTTGTAACATCACATAAAAAATATTCACATATTTTAGAAATAACTATTTTTTTATATATTTTTCAATGTATAAATTATAGAAAAATTAGTAATATACTACTGTATTTTGATGACACAATTTCAAATTTAAAAATCTTACATTTTGGTCCATATTGATATAATTTTAGTTTCTTTACATTTTCCTTCATTTAAATGAACGATTGTGTTTTGACAAGTCATGTATGGCTATCATAATTATTCATTACAAAAGATCATAGGAATTATTATCAAATGAAAAGAGAAATATATTAGTAAAGTAAGAGTTTGACAAATGAATGTACCATAAAATATCAAGTATGAGATTCTTTTACGCTTGTTGTATAACAACTTAGACATAAATCTAGTATAATTAAGTATTGGAATAAGAGTAGTGTTTCGAAAATGTAAACTTGTTCTTTAGACCTGTATTATCGAAGGACATTATAAATGATTTTGAGTTTGAGAGATTTTTAACTATAAACTATTAGTATATACCCTCAATCTAATAATCTTTTTTGGATATTTATCATATTTATATTATGGTATTTTGATTTATATATATCATTTAATTATTTTATTATTATATATTTATATATTTAATAAATATAATAATATTTTTAGAATAGTAAATTCAATTAGTTGAACACTATTCTTAAATATCGTTAGTCAAGTATTGTTGTGAATAGAATAATAACAATACATGAAAACTAGTATGTGTAATGACTAATAATAACATGTGCGTGTTATGATATAAGATATCAGGTTAATATATGAGTACAAGTTAATGAACTAATAAAAATGCTATGTGGATTATTATATGGGTGTCATAAGTAATTATTATAGTGACAATTGTGTATGTGATTCTTAGATTTGATATTACCATAATTTTCAACATAAATAATGATATATTTTGATATTTTTAAATGTCATCCATAACAAGATAGAATATAAAAAAATAATCAAATATATCATAACTTATGTAAAGAAATGCGTGTGATCATGATAAATTTATTTCTCTTATATAATAAAAGTGATATCTTAGACTTTTTAATTGAGTGAGCCTTTAAAAAATATATGACTATACTCAAATAAATTAATACATGATATTAACTTTATTTGATAGAATAAATTTACTCAAAATATCAAAAAAAAATTATAATTGAATTATACGAGGATGATACATTCCATATTTCATGTTCAATTAAAATATTTAGGACAAAAATATTGAATTACAGAGTAACATTGGTCATTAATAAAGTAATATTAAACCACTAATATTCACGTTATTTGGGTAATCATAATGTATTGTTAAATACTACTCATTACTTATAACACTAAAATTAAATTTTAGTATTATTGTCAATATTACGAGAATTTATTGAGTCACATATTAATATCGAAAATAATATATATATATATATATAATCCTAAACAGGTATAGGTTTCTTTAAGTTATTTGAGTATTAATTTTAACTGAACTCATTATGTAAAGATTGAACTAAATTAATTAGTACCTATTTTACTAAACAAATTGGTTTTTATAAAAAAATTTAACTAAATAGTTTAAATCAAAATTGAATACCTAAAATAATAATATATAAATATGTGATATTTACATTTTTTTGAAAAAATATATGTTTAGAATTTATTTTTGCATCTTTGATCTTGAAAAGAGAAGAATACATAAAATATCACGCATTCAAATCGTATAAATACCGTAGAGATGAAGTGGCAATTGATTTGTATTTGTAATTTGACAAAAAATTATTTAATTAGAGATATGTATGTATTTATGAAATTGAAACATATATATATAATAATAATACTATAGTTTATCGCATGGGTATTAAAAAGCATTGTGTAATTCCGCCACATATCTATATACTAGTTTACTTATATAAACAATGAGCACTTTGTTAATGTAAGATGTTATATTCTAATATTGATAAACGTAGACCATATAGTTGGAGAAAAAACTCTCTATGAATATGGAATGTTTATCGCTAATGTAAGTGGTGTTATATATTTGTTTGTTTCTTTTACTGAAAATAATCAATCCAATAATACACTACCTACAATGTAACCAATAGCTTAGTATGAAACTATTGTTGAACATTAGTCTTTAAACTCTAGAGGCTCTGCTTGGTTACTTGCCACTTGTTTACAATGAATACCATACTTTTATATTATATTTATTTATCTCTAGTTAAACATAGTGAAGATGATTATGGTGGATATTCTCCAAATTACAAGCTTGCCCCTATTGGTTGATTATATATGATAGTGAATCAGTTATCCAAAACATTAACATTTAAGTTAAAGGTTGTTGATAAAATTTCTACAAAAAGGTAAGTGATGGATTAAATGGTGTCTGTTTTGGTCCAATAATTTGTGCAAATAACATTCCATCAATATTAGATCTCATAAATCATTTGCATCAATATATATGTTGGAGAGATATTCAATACCAAACAACAATTAAACCAAGAGTTGAGTACACTAGCATTGAAGAAACATTTCTAGCTCACCATTTAATAGCCCATAAAAGATCAATTCAAGGCCAAATGTTTAATGGATAAATGTAAATGTCAATTTTGCACTACTCACATCAACACAATTCACACCTACTGAAGTAACTATTTAAAAGATGGATAATGTCAAGCAGCTGACTGATTGGTAAAGTCGCGAAGAATAACTTTCAAGATTTTAGTAGAATTTGTGGAGAGAATATAAATTGTGTGTTATACCAAAAAGGGTGGCTTTCTAAAGAGATAGCACATACAATGGAGGTTAGAGATATGAAAGAATTATTTTCATTATTATAGTTATATTCAATAAAACAAAAATCCAAGTATAGCTAACCAAATTGTTTTAGCAAATTATTCACTTATGGATTAAGTTGTATCATTAACTTCAATTTTTTTTTTTCTCTTTTTGGCCATTATTTTAGCCAAGTGCAATTACTTAAATAGAGAAAGAAGACAATGATCATTTTTTGTGCTTTTTCATGACCCCTTAGCTATTCTATTCGAGGTTTTCATTCATCTATTTTGCTAGTAAATGTTATTGATGGCACTTTTTGAAGAAGACACATATAGGGATTATGTTTCTAGTTGTTGCATTTGGGATTGAAGATTTTGAAAATATTGCATTATGAGAGTAATTTTTACTCATACTTAAAGTTACATTTGGACTAGTATTAATGTAAATGTTCATATCAAACTGTCACAATAGCATCAAGAAGGGGACAAAAACAATATTTCTAAAAGCATTATATGACTTTTATATGTATCAAATTCAAGGGAATATTAAGGAGAAATACAAGATGAAAGAGCAAAAATAGATGTGTTCATGTCAAGGTATTTTTCTTGCAATATAGGCGTATCAACTTAGCAAGTTCAACAAACATATGGTAAATGTGTGAGCAATACATTATAATGTTGCATATTATTTAGAACTAGAAGTCAAATTTCATAGGTACACCTTATCTCATTTTCTAATTCGAAAATTTAGCATGTTGACCGTAGATATTGTGGAGAATATTAATACATTACTAAAAGATGCACGAACTTTCCTTATTGAGGCTTTGGTAAATTACATACATGTTGTGCTACAACAATAATTTTACCAAAAAGAAAAAAAGGTTGCAAGAACGGATGCTTACCTCACTAAAGTGGCAAAAAAGAAAGTTAATGAACAAGATTTATGCCTCTTACATGATGGTTTATCATGCTTTATGATTTAAGTTTAAAGTTAAAGACATAGACAAGCATTTAATGGCATATTTGCAAGCTAAGACATGCACTTGGTGACTATTTGATCTAAATAACTATTGTTTGCTCACGCACTTGTGGCAACAAGATTTACAGGTAATTATAATTCTTTTTGCTTTTTATACTACATGAACAATGCGTTCTTGACTTTGTATGCGAATTTGATTTATATTATTAGTGGTGAATGTGATTTGGTCATCCTTAATTAGGTACATGCCATCAAATTGTAATTGCAAATAGGACGCATTGACTAGTTAACCAAGAAATAATGAATTCTGCTTGGTAGAGTAGATGTTATTGGAATTACATGTTTTGATTGCAAGCAAGTTGGCTACAATCAGGGAATGTGTCAAAATTTGATTACTCATACTAATTGAATGCAGTGAACCAACACGTGTATTATTAAGTTGTTTTTAGATTATCATTGTTATTTTAATACTGTTTTTGTATGTCGTTATCAAAATATAATATATTATTTTATGTTTGTTGCTATTTATTATAAAATTTAAAATATATCTAAATGTTGTTGCTTTCATATTTAATGATTATTATGCTGTTGCTTTTACAAATGAGCTGTTGTTATTTGTTATAAAATTATAACACTAAATGGCATATATAAATCGTGAGTTTCTCGAGGATTAAAATAAAAGATTTTCAAATACAAAATTTTTTCAAACCAAACTAAAATATTTTAAACTTAAACTTTTGGGAATAATAATAAAATATTTTAGATTAAAATTAAAATGCAAAAGTTCATTCAACCAAACTACAAATTAGATTGTTGAAAACAAAATTGTGAGGTGTGAATTATCTAATAATAAGATCACAAACGAAGTCCGCTTGAACTTTCTAGTTAAGGGAAAATATAAATAATTGAAACTTTATTGGCAAAAATTGAAACGAGACCTCGAGGAAAGCTAGCTGGTGACAATGACCAACTGGAGCACGAGCTACACATTCTTTGCAGTACCATTAAAAAAATTAACTTAAATTAAGAGCTGGTTTCGTCATTACACTCTCTAATGTCACATCAAAACAATAATTTTCAGTCTAAGTAGATGAACATTATGCTAACTTTCTGTAATCCAACAAAGCTGCTCAAAAGCATGAACAAAAATACAGGGATTAAAAAGTAGAAGCACTTACATGACGAATAATTTAGAATATATATATATATATATACACATATACATATATTGACGATGCGTGTATCAAATATAATCATAACTTTTGATACTTCAATCAGTCTGTTCTAAAACCACCAACAAATAAAAAGAGAAAAAGGCGGAAGCACTTCGTAATTTTAGTAAGTAAAACAGACACTAATTCTGTCTCTCTAGTTGGTGAAGCACTTGTAGGAAAGCACTTTTCAGTATTCGGTCATAGTCTATACAATTTAAGTTTCAGGTAGTGTTTGCCTGCTCTACGGTATATAATAATGCGCAATTATCATTAATTTTGCCATAAATTAAGAATGCTTCATCTGAAAATGCGGCTTTTCATGGATTAAAATGATGTTACATAATTTGTTCATTTTTGTATTCATTTCTTAATATGTAATGACATGTAAGAATATATAGTTATATGATTTTTATTTGTGAGAGTTTCCGTGACAATATTTGGCCACTTTGAAGCTTTCTTTATAAATGAGAGCATGCATGACATCAATTATAAGATTAGAATAGCTTATGAGAATACATTAATTCAAATGAAGGTTATAAATATAAGCCGTTGGTCTTGTTTTAACTACAAGTTATTGTCATTAATTTGCTTGATTGTAATTTTAATGAGTTTCATAACATAAATTAAAATAAATCTTAGAAAAAAAACAGATATTGTAATTATAATGAGTTTCATAACATAAATTAAAATAAATCTTAGAAAAAAAACAGATATACTAAACTTTGAATTATTGTTTTATGATTTATTTAAGAATTCGGACATTGTAACTTAAATTTTATCATAAAAGGAAACACAAACTATATACCTATTTCTTTTAATTCAATGGTTCATAAAATATTAAGATGATAATCATCGTTAGAAAATAGTATGTCACTCAAAATTAAGGAATCATATGCATGAGATTTAATAATGACCATTAAAAATATAATCAATAAATTTAAAATACTAAAATCAAGAATTATGTCACTATATCAGTTGTTCAGCCCGTAAGTACAAGTTTCTTCTTGAGAAAAGTGTATAAAACTGAATAACCTACCAAGTTCTAAATATCTAATAAATTTACACATAAACACCCTGTAATCACTTATCCCTGTATCCGACGAGGTATCCCATTCTGAAATTGCATCTAAGACAATGGCACAATGCTATATTATTATTCTTTTACCTCGTACAACTCGATTTGTTACATAAGATAAGGCAGCAACCTGCACAATAGCTACATTACAACAATAATCTCAATGTCTGAGTGTGAGACTTGATGACGAATCATAAATTAAGATATGTCACGGGATAAAATCTAGAGTACATGCCACATAATAACCTTCACATGTTGACTGAGTGTATACAGTATCAACCACCTAGCACGACCCGTGAAATCCATTATCTGTCTTGTTTACAAGATTTTCAAGCATTAATTTTTTAGGACCAAAAGACAAGATTTTTGAAGTTTGTAAAATATGGATTAAAATGCAAAATTTTAAAAATTAGACTCCAAATCATAATTATTTCTTGTAAAATGGAACGAAAAAATAATGTGTTTCACATTGATCCTTCGAGTTTCGAGGACCTCTCCAACCCACACATTTTTATCAACATAATGCACACATTTTCACCAAATTTTCAATCATTTTGCTAGCCAAATTAAATAAATCAACCACCAAAAATAACAAAAAAAAATCTAAACACAAACAATCAAAATATTCATCAATGTCCAAATATTTATAACTATTTTTTTGATAAAAATCTTCAAAAGTAAAAAATCTATCTAAATAGTTGTCAATGTCTAATTAGCCGTCGTTTTTTTTAGGGTAATCCTTATCGCTGCTTACTGAACTGCCATCCACTCCGCCGATGGTCAATAGATAGTTTCAGGCACACTAAAAAACTGTATATTTAACGTTCAAAGAAATTGAAAAAGGAAAAAGTTTGTTTAGTAATTTTTGATCTGGGGACGTTTTTGTTTCAATTCAATTTTTGATCTGCTGGTTAAAAAAAAAATCAATCTAATTATTTCTGTAAATTACCCTACAAAAGTGGAGATTTTGGAAAATTTTCCAAAACAAAACAACGCCACTCTTAATTCCAGCCTAACCATGGCACCCAGCCGGGAAAACCGAACCCCATAATTACACAATAATATACCAAGCAATAGAAACACAGCAAACAAACACTCACGTCATAATGCAATCACTACACCTTCTCTCATCTTTATCTCTTCTCACGCCGTCACCCCTCCACAAATCCACCGGAAGAACCGTTTTAACCGTCAATTCCTCCATTAAAAGAGATACAGATAGACCCAACAGTAGCTCCGCCAAACTGAGGTCATGGGTCAGTCCAGACTGGCTGACTTCGTTGACCAAGTCTTTGACCATAACCAAAAATGATGATTCAAACATACCTATAGTGAGTGCTAAGCTCGATGACGTGTCTGATCTTCTCGGTGGAGCTCTGTTCCTTCCCTTGTTTAAATGGATGAACGAGTACGGACCCCTTTACAGACTCGCTGCTGGACCGAGAAATTTCGTTGTGGTTAGTGACCCCGCAATTGCTAAGCATGTGTTGAGGAACTATGGCACCAAATATGCTAAAGGTCTCGTATCTGAAGTCTCGGAGTTTCTCTTTGGTTCGGGTTTTGCAACTGCTGAAGGCTCGCTTTGGACGGTAATGCTGTTTTATCTCTCCTTTAATTTGGGATTTTGCTGCCGACCGCAGACATTCCAAACTGATCCCGACATTTAACATTAAAAATGGTACCATTCTTACTGCTATCGAGAACTATGTAACAGAAGCTACCAATAGTTTGAAAAAGAATGCGTGCCCTCTTCTTTTATCTACTGATTCATTTTTTCAGTTACCTTGTTTTCTGATCAACATTAAGAACCAGTTTAGGCTTTTATGTGAACAACAAATGGGGTTTTTTTTTTTTATAATTTTTGCCTCTATTGTCCAATCCAATTGAGGTCTACAGAGCTGAATCGGAGTCATCAATTCAATTTCCAGTCGGCATTTTTTTTGTAAACCAAAAAAGATGGTGAATTGAAGACAATCAGCGGCCGCTAGCTTATTTTTTAATTAATTTATTTTCTTATTTTAAACCTTATGTTCGAATTGAGATGTGAGGATTTAATTGTAGAGAACGTGAAGAGTCTGTAAAAGAACTTTGAAAGATACATAACCTTTAAGTTGGAGAAGAAAAAGAGTGTGCGAGTGTGAAATTGAAAAATGGAGATGTGTTCGTAGTCGCCCCCTTGATGTCTCACTTTGATTATTTGTTGCTTTTCTGGCGAGCTCAATAATTAATGGAGCTTGCCCCAGCTTCCATTTTAGATTTTTCTCAAATGGCATGGTAGTATTGCATTGTTCTTCTTTTATCTAATTGCTTAGTTGTGTCTTGTGCTCGCTCATAGAATTGAAGCTCTAATTCAGCTTCCTTTTTAGCTTTTTCTCAAATGGGTATGAACTCTTCTAAGAGAACAAATTAGGTAGAAAAATGAAAATCAAAAACAGAACTAGAAAATTAAAATACTCAAACAAAAGAAGTACAAGATCAATCAAATTTCGAGCAAGTTATTAGCTAGTGATAAATAGAAGGAATGTCTAGGTTTTAATTTTGACCAAGGGATTCAAAGACAAGACCATAACATGGTAATAAATAGAGGGATTGTCTAAGGTTTAACAGGAAACATAGAGACTACATTGTTATTGGATTATATTAACTAATAGACTAGAGCAAGGGATATATAGTGTTAAATGAATAATGAACAAGGAAAAGCCTGCACCTCACAGTACATCTCTAACAAACACCATATAGTGACACCCTACATATTCCTATTTTAATATTAATGTGGCCCCCCAAGTTGAAGCGCAGGCATTAGTATTGTCCAACTTGGAACAAAGTTACATGAAGGTTTCTTTGCACACTGCTTTGGTAAAAATATTTTGTACTTGATCCTCTCACTTACTAGTAGTGAGTAATGGTACAATGACATTCTTCATTGTCCAAGACTTTGTTAAAGCTAGACTCAACAAGCAGACTTGTAATGTGATAACTTGGCCCACTAGTCAAGATATTGTTTGTTTTGGAGTTCCAAGGATTGTCCTGATACTCAAGAGCTAAACAAGCCTTGAGTCCAAGATGCATTTTATTAGTTAGGGGGTCAAAGCACTTAAATAGACCGTCCCTAGATTTCACCCAAGCGATGTGGGATATCACAATCTACTCCACTTAAGGCCCAACGTTCTTGTTGGCACACTTTCAGTTTGGGATCTGGTTTTGATACCATATGTGATAACTCGATTCACTAGTTAAGATATTATCTGCTTTGGAGCTCCATGATTTACACAGTTTTGTTCCTGGCACCTAAGCATTAAACAAGTCCCCAGTCTAAAATGCATCTTACTAGTTAAGGGGTCATAGCATTTATATAGACTGTCTCTAGATCTCACCCAAGCGATGTGGGACATCACATGCAACACTTAATCCATTCACATTAAAAACATTTTTCATGCCCATTTTGAAGAATCAACAAAAGACAATGTCTCAACATTCATTATAGACAATAAAAACTCCTAACAAAGTAAAAGATGAGTTGAGAGACAGAGATCGATTTGGATACAACAAGAAGCAAGAGAGGAACCTCGCTCTGGGTTTAACAAACACATACTTAGGCTAGATACAGCATCATGCAAGGTAAATAACCTAGCAGCACTTTTTAGGATCAAAGCAGTGAGAAAAAGTAGAGAATGAGATTCATGAGGTGAGTCAAGAAAGAAAGATATATTGATAGGCTAAGACACAAAACAACATGAAGACAAATCAATGGCAAACTTGGTCAACTCAAGAGAATTGAGAGTAAAGTTGTCCTATTTAGGGTTTGTCAGCATTGTCTGAGTACAGCACTTGGGTTGCTGATGTGAATTGGGTTGTGACCAATGCAAACACAATGGAAAATAGTATGAAAATAGGGTTTGAGACAGAAAGACCTGAGATCGAATAGAGCTTTTATTTATTTGTCATTTTGGTCATGTTGAGGGAGCAAGACCTGAGATAAGAGGCTTTGAGGTTGCTGACATGATTTGAGAGAAAATTAGGTTCTCCGATGCCAGTGTGAGGCTAGGGCTTAGTAGGTTCAAGGTTTTTGTGTTTTAGGCTAGGGTTGAGGAGTGGTGGCACTAGGTGAGCTCTAGCCTTTTTTCAGTTTTATGAAGAGTTAGAATTTTTATGGACTTTTGCTCTACTATGATATCATGTTAAGTTTTCACTTCACCTTGAAGTTTAAGCTTGAAGATGAAGACACACAGAAAAATCCTTTTGATTGAATTTTTTTGATTTTCAGCCAAGTTGCTTTGATTTAGAGTAGGGTCTAGGTTAAAACCCTGCCAATTTTGTTTTGTTAATTTAGGATTCCCAACTGACCTCACCTTCATTCATAACTTTTAGCATGTAGAATAGTTTTAAAACCAGTTGTAGTGTGTTTGGGTTCTGTATTTCTCATTTGAGATAAATTTGGTTTCTTGGTAGGCGAGGCGCAGAGCTGTGGTTCCGTCTCTTCACAAGAAGTACTTATCAGTGATAGTTGACCGGGTATTTTGTAAATGTGCTGTGAGATTGGTGGAGAAGCTGCAAACTGATGCTCTAAATGGAACTGCAGTAAATATGGAAGAAAAGTTTTCTCAACTGACCCTCGATGTTATTGGCCTTTCGCTATTCAACTACAATTTTGATTCACTCACTGCTGACAGCCCTGTTATTGATGCAGTTTACACTGCTTTAAAGGAGGCAGAGCTTCGTTCTACTGATATTTTACCTTATTGGAAGGCAGGTCTCTTTCTGTGTTATTCCATTGCTCTTTGTTCTATCTATTTTGGTAATCAAGCCTAGTAAATTTTGCTGTCACAGGTTAAAGCTTTGTGTAAGATTATTCCAAGACAGATAAAAGCTGAAAAAGCGGTTACAACGATTAGAAAAACTGTTGAAGAGCTTATTGCAAAATGCAAAGAGATTGTGGAAAGTGAAGGTGAAAGAATTCATGATGATGAATATGTGAATGACAGTGATCCAAGCATCCTCCGTTTTTTGCTTGCCAGTAGAGAAGAGGTTTGTTTGTACTGCTCAATGTGCTTCTATTTCAATGTTTATAATGCCTTTGCTGGTGTTAGAATGGAATTAAAGACCAATGTGTTCTGGCATTGTCCATTTAATGTCTGCATCAGGATTTAATGATTCATTCATGATTGAGGGAATCATTGTTTTTTAGCAAAGTGTTAAAATTCTTTGCATGTTGGGGTGCAATGAGTTCCTCACAACCTTGTGTTTTTTCATTTTTTAGATGAACCAATGCTTGAATTTGACACACATACGCAAATATACTCCTGTATTTTATAGCCTAAGGTAATGAGTATTATATTGATAGTTTCTAGGCGGCGAGTCTGTTGGTCATGTCTTGGCTCATGCGTGTCTTTGTTTCTGATTGCTTATGCATGCACTAGGAGAAAACATAATGTCTTTTGCTTTCTTCTTCTATCTACTTCTTGTATGGTAACCATAATTGAATATTTTAAACATCTTTAGGTTTATAGCATGCATCTATTCTTATGTTTGCTTTTACATGTACAATAGATTATATATTATTCCAATTTCTTTTGTTTGTTTTATATGCTTTTGCACTATCATAAATGGTTGTTTTTTCCTTACAGATTTTATTTATGCATGCACATCTGTAAGCTCATATACAGTTATTTGTATGCCTCAGGTAATGGCTGTAATCTTGGTATGGAATAAAGATAAACGAAGAACCGTTTCTTTTATTTTGTTCTTCTTTGAGCATGGAACACGTTCAATGAATGAGCTTACATTAACTGATTTAGTCTTAATTCTTTGAAGACTCTGGATTTCATATCTTTTTTCTATATCCTAGTTCAATTGATGTTATGTACACATCAGGTTTCAAGTGTACAATTAAGAGACGACCTTTTGTCTATGTTAGTTGCTGGCCATGAGACCACCGGTTCAGTGTTGACTTGGACATTGTATCTTCTAAGTAAGGTATGCATACTTTTTTATGTATCTATTTACATTCTTTTGTCCCCCTTTAATATTTGCAAAATGCTTGTGATTTTGATCTTAATATTGGAATTTAAAACCAACATCTTCAGTCGTGGATTCAGATATATTATAGATCTGAGAAGGGTAAGTTTAATAGTTATTTTTTCTCTTAGCCAAAATTCTTTACAATTTGTCCACATTGACTGTATCATCTCCTCACTTATAGCCTCTACTAGTAATTTACTCATGGACCTCCTACGCTTTCCCATGAAATGGATGTGGAATGATTGTAATCAGGTCAGGTTTACATAAAGAAAGAGAGGGAATGTGGTATGGCAGAATTAATAAATGTAGACTCTAGGTAGCCATGCGGTATTTGCTTAAGATTTGGATTTAGTAGATTGCTGATTTTCTTCATTACCTAACTTTAATTTCAAAATAAACCCAAACCTCTATGGGGGATTATATCTTGTGCCAAATTGATGACAGTTGGGCTTTACAAATATTTTCTCTTTTGTTTTGTCATTAAGGATTTGTTTTTCAGGGCACTTGGGTGGCATAATTTGTCCAAGGTTGTAATGTTGGAAGCATTGTAAATTTTTCTATTTAAACTTTACGGGGGAGTATGCAATTAAATTTCTTGTTAGGATCTGCATTTGGCTTATTTGGTTGGTAGCATATTTTTGATGCATACAAAGTGAAAGGGCATGATAAAATGTGTGTGTTTGTGCAAAAGTCATGGAATCCATCCCTTGTTTCATTTGTTGCTTGGATCCACATTCGGCTTATTTTTCTCTGGTAGCTTGCTTGCAATGCATTGGGAGTAAAAAGGCCATGATAACATCTGCTTATTAGTACACAGTTATATTACAGATACAGTGGCCCACCAGGTACCAATTTATGTTCATTAGCCTAGAGTCTGGGTTTTATGTAAATTATGTATGATTCATAACTAAATTATTTTCTGGCATTCAAGTAGATTTAGGAAGCAATTTTTATTTGTCATTTATATTTTGCTTAGATTCTAACCAAGTTAGACTCCCTGTGCCTATCTGTTCAAAGACTTGATAGCAATGCATGTTTCAAAATTTCTAATTGAATCTATATTTGTGTGTGCAATATTAATACTCGGGATTTTTTTGTTTCAAAACTTTTTCCTCAGGATTCTAACTCATTGATGAAAGCACAAGAAGAGATTGACAGAGTGTTACAGGGAAGACCTCCTTCCTTTGAAGACATGAAGGATCTAAAATTCATAACACGTTGCATAAATGAGTCAATGCGTCTATACCCACATCCTCCTGTAGGTTGCAATCCTTTTTTCTTCCACTTGATTGAATTTCATTGTTTCGAAAACCCCAGATAGAGAAAAAGAGAAATATGATATTAAGAGAGAGATGGTAAGAAGAGTAGAGAAAACAAATATTTGCTTTGTTGTAAAACTAGTTTATCTTCTGTTAACCTGAATTCTTAATGATTTCCTGATATAAAACTTTTGTAGGTCTTGATAAGAAGAGCTCAAGTTGCTGATGTTCTCCCTGGAAATTACAAGGTTAATGCTGGTCAAGATATAATGATTTCAGTTTACAATATCCACCATTCTTCACAGGTACCCTAACTGCTGTGTTTGTGGCTTTAATGTCACTTCTTTATTTAGATTGTTTTTTAAAACTGTTGGTTTAATTTCCATTGTGATTTTATAGAAACATTGAACGAATTATGTAAAAGGTACCAAAAAGAAAAAGAAAATTTCAAAGGTGTGGGTGAACCCAATATACATTATTGTTTCAGAATTTTAACATGCAGTGAAATGGGAAACAATCTGCGTAACTGTCTCATTTATTTGGCAAAAGGGCTTAAGTGAGTTCTGAATCATTTGTTTTCTCCATTCTCCCGCACTGGTTATGTTTATGTTCTTTGAACTTCTTGTATTAATTCTTCTTTTACTGTTATATAACAAGGTCTGGGAGAGAGCAGAAGAGTTTTGGCCGGAAAGATTTGATTTGGAAGGCCCGATACCTAATGAAACAAATACTGATTTTAGGTATTTGTAATTTCTTACATTCAGCAGATTTCTTGCGTTTTTTTGGTGCTCTATTCATGAAAATTTGGGCTCTGTATCTAACAGATGTAATTTTCTTACTTTCCTGCTTATCATCTGTTGGATACTGCTGATTTGGCAAAACATTTTCTGCAGATTCATTCCTTTCAGTGGAGGGCCACGGAAATGTGTTGGAGATCAGTTTGCTTTGCTAGAGGCTATTGTTGCACTCACAGTATTCTTGCAGAATATGAACTTTGAGCTTGTTCCTGATCAGAACATCAACATGACTACTGGGGCAACGATACACACCACGAATGTAAGAATGACTTGCTCAGTAAGATGATTGGAAAATAAAATTTAAAAATATTTTAAAAGTTTTAATCCCCTGCGCGAATGTCTCATTGCCATTTAACCACAAGTTTGGAGAACATTATATTGGTAATTTTGGCAATTTTATTCCTTATGCAGTTTGTTGTGCCTAATGTGGTTTCCAAAAAGACGAACAAGGATAAAGAACTATTACTAATATATATATATATATATATGTATATATTTTTTAGTAAAATGACAACGTGTGTCTGTTTAACTTCAACCCTCTTATGAGTCGGTCCTAACATATTGTTACTGTTGCAGGGTTTATACATGAGACTGAGTGAACGACAGCTTAAACACTCCTTTGTCTTATCTTCTTCAATGTAAGTTGTGAAATCATTATTATATTCTGGTGTAATAATGTACAATCTTTTAATAAAAAAAATGATAAGGTTCATCAGTTTATCAATAAGGCAATCATGTATTTTGAGTATTTTGTTGGATTAAAATGTTTATAATATGCATAAAATTAAAATATGTGATTATTGAAATAATTTTACAAACACATGTACATATATCTCATATATGTATATTATAGCAAGTTACGGATGAGTTTGTTTATTTGGATGATGTGGGATGATTGAGGAACTTTTAATTGTTTGAAGTCTTCATAATTTACACCACCAACGAGTTTGTTTATTTGAATGATGTGGG